>OY754959.1:99168235-99747043 GCA_963576555.1 Ferdinandea cuprea
GCCCTAGATAGTGGTACCCTAACCACAGACACAGAAATAATTCGCATGTCACATTGTGGCAAATTCTACTATGACGATAGGTATAACATTTATCTCACATTATTGTATATGTATGATGTTCGCATCTAGATACATTTAAAGTGCAATGAGTTTTCCAATTCCTTATAGATATGTCCACGGATGCCTGCAGAGTTGCAACGATGCAGATGCATGCAACTCAGCCCCAAGAGTGAGAACACAACCGCAACAGATGCAATTTCGTATATTCGTGTTGACGATGGCAACTGTCGCAATACGAAGCCTCTCGAGAATGCACAGATAGCATATGGAATTTATTACAACACTTTTTTTTTATAGCTTTTTAACTTAAAGAGAGTAAATTATTATTCATCAAGAAAAGAGAGATAGATAGATAGAGAAACAGAGAGAGAGCGCGTTGTAGTTAGATTTGCACAACATCATGTGATTTACATTTAGTGGAATTTTATTTAACATTATCTATTTATTATTAAACTTATAATAGCAATACGAAAAAAGTTACTACTAAATTGTTGTTAATTATAAAATTAGTCTAATTCGATCGAATATAGTTAATATATATTATGTATATAGATATATATAACATAAAATGATGTGAAAGAAAGAAAATAAGTGGATCAAATGAAAATGATTAGATTTTGAAATTTATTTGAATTCTTTAATTTAAGCATTTTAACATTTAAATCAAATTTAAAATCAAAATTAAGAAACAAAAACATATAAATCAAAAGAAACAAAATAACATTAAAAAAATGCAGGTAATTTAGATATTAAAAATAAGAAAATATTGTAAATATTCAACTTTTAATCGCATAGATAGGCTATTTAACAGGTGTGATGTTCTTACACTTTATGTGAAATATTATTTGAGGTGGTTTTCGAGGAGTTCGTGAGCAGAATGTCGTCGAAAGTGGAATAGCTCACTATCCAACACCAAATTGTTTTTTTTTTAAAGACAAAATATTCGCAGATCAAACCGGTTCAAATCCGCTCCAGTATCATCTTAAGTTTTGATTCAGAAAGTCTGACAAATATCCAAGAGTAAGAATTGTAATGAGAAGCTTTTAAAATTTGCATTTGAGATGTCAAAAGTATATCTTCGCACACACAATGGTTGGAAAAACAGGCTTTAGGAGCATTATGGGATTAAAAAACTGCGAAGACTTTCTTTCCGCTTATTGTTAGATCGCATTTTACCGATCGATGATTTTACCGATCGATTTACGCGATGATTGATGTCGCTGTTAACATTTGCTTCGCTATTGATCAAAAGTCCCAGGAATAAGTCGGAGTGTGTCAGGGAATGGGCAGTACAAATGCTCACCCATATCATGAGCTACGTTGTAATAGAAAAATTTCTACCAATCCCGAAAAATCTGTTACAAGTTCACTTCGTAGTGGAAAAACTGTTACGAAATTCGTAGAATTTGGTATCACCAACCCGAAAAAAAAACCTGAATTATTTTGTCCTACTCTCTGACAAGTTTTTTCTGTCGAACCTAATAGTTATTTTAACAAAATCTACTTTTTTTAAAAATATAATTTTATTAATTTATATTTCATAAAACATGTTTTAAGTTCTTAAAATTCATGAAGAACATTGATTGGGCTAAAATTATTTCAAAATCGTTCCCGGTGCCATTCAGCGCTGCACTCAATCGACAGATTGGGGTCATAGAAGATGCTAACACACCTGAATCCAGCTCCGCTTGAAGTTCTTGGAGCACATACATATTTGACGGAGTCTGAAATTTCTTCTAAATCTGCGAAATATACCAATGAAATGAACAAATTTAAAAAATAGCAAGAGTATCATCCTATCATCCAAATGTTACATGCGTTTCTTAGTCACCTTCTTTGAATTTTCATTGTTGTTGGTGTATCGCCTCCTTATGAATTGCAACGATAACAATTGCAATTGATTCCATTAATTATTATTTTTTTTACTTAAAAAACCAAAATATGCCCGACGAACTAGTTTTTGAATTTGACAGATGGGAGAGTACTCAGGGATTAGGTAACAAATATCCTTTTTTGGGAATTTTTAACTTGAAGGCAAAATATTTCATTATATTCGAGAGTTAAATTGTTCATCTAAAAAAACTCATTTAATTTACAAAAATTCACTTTTTACTAGAAGATAAAAAATTGTTTTAGGAAAATTAAGGGATGTTCAGGAATTTTTCTTTCTATTGTTTTGAGTAGTAATTGTGATATAAGTCAGCTGACTTCGAATATGGAAACAAATTTTTTCAATCAGGCAAGTTCAGGTTGCTTTATGATTTACATAAGCCTTGACCGACAGGGGAGATGCTCTTGTATATCTAGTAGTGGAGTACGTGCTATTTTTAACTTTCTCGTATACATTAGTATACTAAAGAGAAAGTTATTGCGATCGTGCGGAAATTTCGAACTCAAACTGAGTATGAGGGATGATATTACGACTAGAGAAGTCCAAAAAAGTGGGTCCGCCAATGCCGTCCGTCGGTCTGTCTGTCTGTCTGTTTGTCCGGGCGCCGTATGGCGAAACGGTTCGACGATTTATCTTCAAAGTTCGTATATAAGGTTCTTGTTGTTACATCTCGGAGCATCTTTTTATTTGTTGCTTTATCTTTTGAAATAACGGTACCTGCCATACAAATTTTTTTTTTGTGAAAATCTGTTATTACTATTTTTCTCGAAAGTGGTTCCAAGGATTTCAGTCTTTTTTTGTACTAAATATGTTTGGGATGGGGTCAGAAATTCTGCATACTCAGTTTTTGAAAAAAAAAATCGATTAACGGTAATTTATAAAATGGGCAATATCTCGAAAACTAATAAACGGAACTTCAACAAAATTTACAGTTTTTTTTATACTATAAACGCTCATGTACCGAGAAAGTTTCGTATGACGCAGTCGTGCACTTTATTTTGGTAATAATGAACAAAAATTGCATAAAAAAGTAAATTTGATGATCGTCCTGAGAGGGCACTTTAATTCCATCCTACGCCATTTTTAAGAAAACGAATTCGAATTCGAATTTTAAAACATCGTTGTATTTTTGTATCCAAAATGGAAAAGTAGACTAAATTCTTTGGATACATTTTTAACAAAATTATTGAATTGAAGTTTTTTAAAAAATAGTTGTATGGCAGGCAGGGCTGTCGTTTATTAATTTGAAACGGAGCCCATTTGACGATGTTGGGGAGACATTTTAGTCACCACCGACAAAGTATGGATGTATGGATTAACCCATGGTTTCGGATCTTCGTTGGTCGTTTTGTTGACTTTGTTTTTCCTTGGATTGTGAGGACAGCGCCGGCAATGGTGTTATTTCTGTCTGCGCAGATTCTTTTAACTAAACAAATTGGTTGCAGTATAACTGACGCTCCACGGAGAAATAAAAATCGTTAAGCAACTTACTTATACATTTAAGCCAGACACAAATAAATTGTTCTTAAAAAAAAATGGCATAACATAGGCCCATTCGAAATTTAAACGTCATGAACCGTGTTTGACATTGACAATAGATTAGGGAAGTGCATTTAATACTCGAAATAGAAAATTTTGTTATCAAGTTTTAATAGAAGGCAATAGAACCATAATAGAAATTTTGGGAGCAATTCTGATATTTAGGGAGCCCAGTGTTCAGCAAGAGAGCCAAAAGCTCTTAAAGAAATCATTCCGGCAGCGCTGGTGGCAGGTATTATTATTTAAAACGCGAAAACAAAACAAAAAGTGGCGTGAGATATTATTCCAAAAACCCTAAATACGAATTTTAAAGCAATTCCGTCGGACGGACCGTTTTGGCCATACGGCTTCTGTACAGACTACACTTCTTCGGACTTCTCTCGTAATACTCAGTTCGAATTCAAAATGTCTGCACTATTGCAATAACTTTCTCTTAAATATCTAATGTATACGAGAAAATTAAGAATTATCATGTAGATAGGTAATTCTATAGCTCAGATGATTAAAATGTGGTACATTAGTGGGGTCTCCCATCACCCCAATTTAAAGTGAACATTTTCGATTTAGAGGCATAACTACTCTAAATGATATGACCTCAGAACTATTAGGCAAAGCTACAATATGCATGCTACAAATTTCATGTGATTTCATTTACTCAACAAAAAGTTAATAATAATAATAATTATAATAATATATAGGGTGTAGTACACTGCGACCTTGTGGTCTATTGTGCCCCCTACTTATACCTTGAAGAGGTTTCCTTTCTCTTACAGAGCCCCCTCTCAGCTGAATTCACCAGGAATTATGTTGGAGTGTTTATGCTCTGGCTTTGGCCTTTCGAAGGAAAACCTACTTAGCCCAGTTTCTTTAATGTATCTGAGAATGAGCACTGGATCCGTGGTTGGTAAATCCTATCCTTATAGTTGCTATTTGCGCAAATATTTAAACCTTTTAAGGTCAGTGCCTAACAGGATTTCAGTATATGTTCTGGAGTTTCTTATTGTAGAATCGGCAGAGGCCTTCATCTGATATCTCTATCATCCTAAGGTGTTCCCTGCTGCTTGACTATCTGACATTATTGCTTTGTTACAGTTTCTGTAATTATTTTCAAACGCATCTTTCTATGGCGCATATTTCTGCTTGAAAGATGCTGGTAAATATTCTTTCCTAATGCTGTCATCTCTTGGAATAGCCTAGAGTTGAAGTGTTTCTAGGAGTGCATCATATTCATTCGAACTAATCCATTTCCTCCTTCTAGTTCCTTCTTCTGATATTCCTCGAATAGTTTTGTCCGCCGCCTCTGAGACTAGGTTGAGATGTACGCATTGCGCCAGTGATGCATAGGCACCCCAGTCTTTGCATTTTATTGAGAGATTTTCGCGTTGTGTCGAGACTTGGGGTACAACCCCACGACTTTTGCGCTAGGCTCTTGCATATCATAAGAGCACGGGTTGCTTTTCTAGCGGTTTCCTTTGTGTGTTTCATCCAAAGGAGTTTGCTATCTATATGTAGTCCTAGATACTTCACCTTGTTCACCGGTATCAGTGTCGTGTCTGAAAATCGCATTTCTTTTTGTCTTTGAAGATTACTTTTCCTTGTGAATAGCACTATCGTAGTCTTATCCGGATCGATGTTAAGTCCAGCCGTGAGTCACCATTACTGAGTTACCCTCAAACCTTGTTGCATGACGTCGTAATTTTTCCAGCAATTCGTCTACAACTAGGCCCCATATTAAGGGTAATAACACCCCTCCTTGTGGACATCCTCTTGTAGTATATCCTTTTAAAGTCCCAGCCGCTGTGTGTGTCTCTGCAGATCTAGTCCATCTATCTGGATACTGTGTTGTTGGCTCCTTTTCGTTGTAGAGTTCGTTTGATGTCCTTATGCGTGGTATTGTCAAACGCTCACTCAATAAAAAAGGAAGGCACAAAATGCTATCTCTTTTGAATTCAGAGCGCTTTCGATAATTTCTGTTAGCTGACCCAAGACAACAAGTTACATGGCTCTAAACTTTTTAAAAGAAATTAAGTTTCAAATCAATTTTTCTCAAAACCTTTGCTCCCCATAAATTATGTTTTTACTAAAAATGTATAGCAAATTTGTGAAAGAAAAAATTTACAAAAATCTAAAGTAACCCACGTACCTACTAGTCCAAATGCCTGTCATAAATTCTGCATGCTCACTTATATAAATAAAGTTTAAACTTTCGTCAAACATTGCCCATGACCACAACGTGCGTGACAGCCAATGGTCTTAAGAACATCACACCAAAATGTAAATTAATTTTATGATAAATATATCGAAATTCATGTTTTGCAATAAAAATTACAATATCTCGTAGTTGCATATCATTAAAAAATAAAAACCAAAAAAAAAAACATTAGATAATGAATTAAAGCAATTTAAAAGCAAAGAAAAATAAAATAATAAAAACTCACAACGTTAAACGTCATACGAACAGTTATTGGTTAACATGATTAACAATACAAAAAAAAAAAATTAAATTTACTTCTATTTATATATTTACAAAAAAAACCCAGCTAGACAATTTTCGTTTCACTAAACGCGTTTAATTTTTTTACAGCCAAATTTTTTAATTTCCACATTTCAATAAATAATCCAAAATCTAAAAAGAATGCAGACCAATTTTTAAGTAAAGACTATAGAACAGATTAATTTTTTATTTTCTTACAACATTAACGAAAGAATTTTTCGCATTTTTATAGAAAAAAAAACTCATCAAACTTATTAAAAATTACATACTCTATCAACGAATAAAAAAAAAACATTTAGCAAACAAATTAAATATAAATCCAGTTGATATTAAAATAAAGAAATATTTAAACTTAAGGCAAAACAACAAACAAGAATGTGAGCTTTACATGGTTTCCTTAAAGCAATTTATAAAATAAATTAAAAAAAAAAAAACGTTATATATGGGTAAGATTGTTAATTATTTTTTTTTTAATCATTATTTAACATTTTTTATTACCACATACTTGTATAGTTTTCGTTTTTAGTTTTAAGTAATGGCCACACGTAATCGACACCGCTTTGCAAATATAGAAATTGTTTATTGTTTTGATTATTCTATATTTATACAAAAAAAAAAACAAAATTAACACTTTTCTCCATATTATAAGAAATATGAAAAATAAATAAAAAAATAAAAATTTAATATTTTCTATGCTTACAAAAAATGCAAAAAATGCTTCATAATTCGAAAAGGAAAAAACAAAAAAATTAAACATTTATAAAACAAATTTAAATTAAAAGTTAAATCAAAGCTCAAATATCAAATTCAGAAATTTCTTAAAAAAAAAACACAAAATTAATTGTAAGGGGAAGGGTATAACGATGACCAATCAATAAAAATAAACAAGTTTTAATACGAATTGTACACAGAAAAAACCAAAAACAAATATTTATTGCTCTTACGAATCAAACATAATAAAATAAAACATTTTTCCAGAAATAAAAACAAACAACAAATATACAAGAAAATATGATTTCATTTGCTTTAGTAAAATGAATGCAATGGACTAAAAAACCTTGTAAATCTCTTGCTAATGGCACCCTGACAAGAACCTATCCAGCTCAAATGAAGGCCGTTGGCTTTGCGAAAGATTTTGCTTATCCCACGGCAAAGCTTTTATAACATATATTTGAGATCAGCATCAACTACTGTAATGACTAACAATGTCCATCCGTCCATCATTGGATTTGAAGTTTGGAACAAATACTCTCCAGTGTCCGAAATGTTTAAGTTTAAGTTTTACACCCACTGTCACTCACATAATGTAGTAAAAAAAAAACAGTTTATAAGTTGAAGGGAAAGGATTAAAATATTCACATATCTGACCTCCTTAATTTTTGTAGGCGTTTTTTTAACAAAATATTGTTTGCTTTGAAAAATCCGCATTAACTAAGTGATTAAATTTCGAAAAAATTAGTAAAGTATTTCGTATGTAAAAGGAACCGAAGTAATAATAAATGTTGTAGTCATGATGATGAAGTTGCCACTTTTAAATCAAAAAAAAAGTAAAAATAAATTCTTAAAATCTCCGGGCCTAACCCTTACTGGAGCTGGTAACCCTAGTAACGAAACAGTTGTTTGCATTTGTACACAAGTATAATTTACGTTTGGTGCATGGCCACATTTTTTGAATCCATGAACTGGGGAAAATGGTCAAAGCAGTCGTAACGAAGAATTTGCAGGTGATTAATCTTTGCCTGTTTGTGGGCTAAATGCGGTGCTGGAGCGATTTCTTCAGACCTTTGCTTTTGTAGAATGCCCTATAAGAGCTTGAAATGTTCCGGACACATAGAACAACATAAAACTCTACGGCCTTGCTATTTGGACTACCTCTGATATCGCGCTTCGGGCTGAGCTCCAACATTCGATTTTGGATAAAAAAATTGATCAATAATTTACATAACAGATTAATGAGCAGACATTTATCTAAGATGGGTCCTTCTTGATTCTCAAACTACTGAGATTCGGTGGAAAATTTTTTTAGTTGAGAGAATGTTATCCTCTTCCTATTTAAAAGTACTGCGAGAACGTGTCAAACTCTTTATGCAACACTAACATCGTCACGTATTTTAACAGTGTAGCATCTGGCTCGGCAGACTTTATACCAAATCTTCACACAAAGGCACATCCTAGAAAAGACAAGTGTAAAGTGTCTTGGCTTTAAAGACGCATATGAAAGCATTAATCGTCACATGACAATGTCCGAAAGCTCCGAGCCAAAACTGATCCAGCTGTGTCGCGTGACCCTAGAAAATATCCGAAGAAATGTTTTTCCAAAAGTGCACCAAATTTTGGCAAAGAGATGCGATGCATGATTTCTAGACAATAAGCAGGAGAGATTATTTGAAAGAAAAATTCTTCGATTGATATTTAGTTGGATGTGGATGTAGTTCAGGCATATCCTTACTTTTTTTTTTTTGGTCGGAGGTTGTTACTATGGAGCGCTCAGACACAACTACAGGTCTATTGTACTACCATTCAGACACCTTACATTAATGTACTTAGTTTTCCCGTCTTTCGAAGAAAAACGAGAAGGAGCTTTAGTGATAAAGAGTTTAGATGTTCGGCACTCACCACGTCAGCCCCGAAGATCAGCCACCTGATGCGAGCATAGGCCTGACAACTGCAGAGAAAGTGTTCTGCTGTGTCATCCTCCTCATCGCAAGCAGGATAGGTAGTGGTGTTGCTTAAGCCCAACACATTTAAGTGTTTAGCAAAAGCTTGGTGGCCCGAAAGAACAGTCGATTCTCCTCAGAAATAGAAGAAAGGATGCTGACCTTTTGCAAATGTCCGGGCACAGTAGCTTGGTCTGTCTACATCCACCGCAATCGCGCCACCGAAGCTTGTGTTCACAAGAAACCCAAGAATCGATAGACGACATGACTAAAGATGCAGGCAGACCCAACACAGGTTCGGATCCTGAGGAAACTTCTTATGAACCTTGCCTAGCAAGCTCATCCGAGATCTAATTTCCCTGGATGACAGTGTGAACTGGTACCCAGATAAGATTCACTGTGTTCAGTCTTCCGACCAAATTCAGAGAAAGCTTGAGTTCTAGCACTGACTTGGACGAGGTAAGAGGGCTTAGAAACACTTTTAATGCAGCTTGCCTATCACTGCAGATGCCTCTGGCCCTCCACCTGTTGTTCCAATAGCGCATAGCCATTAGGATGGCAAAAATCTCCGCTTAGAAAAGGGATGCATGTTTACCCAAGGGGAAGTAAAGTCGTATATCATTGCGTTCCACATAGACTCCAGCACCAGACCCCTGTCCGGTTTTGGAGCTATCCGTGAAAATACGATGGCATTCAATTCATGGCTCAGAGTCTGACCGAAGCTATTCCGTTACCTGTGGAAAGTTGACGTAGTTTTTTCGCAGAAGGATTTCTGGTATTATTGCATCAGATGGCATATCCATAAGACAGGGGTCAAAGGATAATTCTTGAGCAAGTTCTTCAAAATTCCAGTGCGCTTGGTACCAAAAACCACCTCTCTTTCAGCGAAAGATGGTTTTTAGCGTACACTCCATATATAAATCAAGGGGAGGAAGATTTATCAAAGCATCTAGAGCAGAGCCCGGGGTGCTAGGGAAGGCCCCTGTGCAGCCGAGACAAGTCGTTCTTTGGAGTTTGGCAAAAGATGCAGTAACACGTTTCCGCGAAAGCCTGTTCCACCAAACAACTGATGCGTATGAGAGTAGCGGTCTAATCATGGCCGTATAGATCAAAAGGACCCGTTTCGGAGACAAGCCCCATGTTTAGATATTTGACTTCATCGGATATAGGGATGATGACACCTTTAAGCACGAGATGGGACAGACCAGTGACGATTCTCCTTCTCGTAAAAAGAACAACCGTGGTTTTAAGAGGATTAACTGAAAGCCCATTACTAGTGAACCAGACATCGATCAAATCCAGGGACCTCTGCTCTTGAGAGCAGACAGCCCCTAGATTTGAGCCGACAGAAAGAACGGCGACATCATCCGCATAAGCTTGAGTGTAGTTTCCACTCACTATAAGATCCTATCCAACGTTCTGTGTGAACGACTCAAACCGTTTTGCAGCACACTAATCGGCACGTATCAGTGTAGCTTCCGGCCCAACAAATCGACAATAGATCAAATTTTCACACAAAGCAAATCCCGGAAAAAACCTACGAATTTCAAGTCGAGACACATCACCTTTTCATCGACTTCAAAGCTGCATCTGATAGCATTCATCGTCAGGAGCTCTACGTGGCGATGGCCGAACTTGGGATTCCGCCAAAACTTATATAATTTTGCCGTGTAACGCTGGATAATACGCGGCGCAATGTGCAGTTTGGTAGCAGCTAATCTGAACTGCTATCATGTGACTTCTTCAACCTTATTCTGGAACAGATAGTGCGCAGGGCAGATGTAAACATGGAAGGCACTATCGTTAACAGATCTGTACAGCTACGGGGTATGCGGACGATATTGATAGAGGCTTTTACGGCAATTGAAGAACAGGCGCGCTTAGTTGGCCTTTAAGTAAACAAGGACAAAACGAAGTACAAAACAGTTTCAACAAACAAGGAAACATCTGTCCACCGGCTATGTTAGGGAGTTTACCTACCTCGGAGTTAACATTAACTCCGCAAACGACACCTTAGTGGAGATTCAATGAAGAATTGCCCTAAGAAACCATGCTACTTCGGTTTGGCAGAACAAATGGGTTCAAAACACGAAGTTAAAGCTATATAAAACGCTGATTCTGCCAGGTCTGCTATATGGTGATGAGTGCTGGACGATAAGCAGGAAAGGAGAGCAGATACTTATCTCTTTTGAGAGAAAAATTCTTCGAAGAATTTATTGCCCTGTGTGCGAGGACGGCGAATGGAGGAGAAGATACAACCGCGAACTCTATGAGCTGTACCAAGGTGTGGATGTAGTCCAAAAAGCCAAAACACGCCGACTAATTTTCTTCGGCCAAATCGAGCGAATAGACAATAATGCTCCAGCCAAGAGGATCATCGAATTACAGCCCCCAGATTCGAGACGACAAGGAAGACCGAACCTCCGTTTCAGCTTGGCGCTTGATCTGGATAACTGGAAGCAGCGTGCCCGGGACCGTAGAGGATGGAAAGCTGCTCTGTCTCAGGGAGAGACTCTTCACGGAGCGGGAGCCCGTTAAGTGAGTTCAAAAAGCCAAAACCCAGTCCCAAGAAAAACCAAACCTTCGCTTCAAGACATCGTGGATGTAAGAGCGCTTCCTGTTCTCTTCAGTTGAAGATTTGAGATAAATATAATTGTGTAGTGATGGGGTCTATATGTAAATCGTTTGATATATTTTGTAGACACTATTAAATAATTTGGTTTTATAAGCCCATAAATTAAAATTAACGCCCGCATTAGTAAACACAAGTTAACGGTAATTTAACCTTAAGTCATGGGTTTTGTGTAAAATGTTATTAATAAAACAAATTTGAGACTAACTGACGTTTTTCAACTGTGAGTTAACTTAACTAACCGTCGAAGGTGGTTTAACGATGGTTTAGCAGGGAAAATTACATTAAATTTGAAAAACCCTCTATAGACAAAGAAAATTTGATTGATTGTAACAAAAAAGCAATAGATTTGCGTAATGTTATAACTGAACATCAGAATTTTTTATTAATAAGAAATTTTAACTTGTGAGTTAAGTCTTACTCTATCGCTTAGTTAGCTCGTGAGTTAGAGGTGAGTTAAGGGATTTTTATTAATAAAAAATCATTTGTTATAAAACTTTTCCATCATATTCGACAAGTCTCTATAAGCTATGTAAACATTTATTTTTTTTTGCAAAATAAGATAAGTAAGGTAAAAGTTTTGAGAAAAATCGTCTCTTCGAAAATCGGCTAATGCATTTTTTTTCTGTTACGCTTCCATTCAAAGGCCACAATTCACCACCAAAGAAGAAAAGTAGTTCTGGTTTTAAGAGCAAGATTGAAGATTTTGACAATGTGCCAATTGGCATTACATCAGTTTTTAACTTTCTCGTATACATTACTATACTAAAGAGAAAGTTATTGCGATCGTGCGGAAATTTCGAACTCAAACTGAGTATAAGGAATGATATTACGACTATAGAGAAGTCCAAAAAAGTGGGTCCGCCAATGTCGTCCGTCTGTCTGTCCGGGCGTATGGCGAAACGGTTCGACGGATTTTCTTCAAAGTTCGTATATAAAAATTTTGCGGTTACATCTAGAGGCATATTTTTATTTTTTGCTTTATCGTTTGAAATAACGCCATACAATTTTTTTTTGTGAAATTCACTTCTCACTATTTTTCTACAAAATGGTTCTGAGAATTTTGGTCTATTTTGTAGTTATGATATTTGGGATGGGGCCAAAAATACTGCACACTCAGTTTTTTGAAAAAAAATCGATAAACGATAATTTATAAAACCTCCAAAATCTCAAAAACTAACAAAGGGAGCTTCAAAAAAAATTTACTGATTGTTTTTATACTATTAAGTCTAACAAACTTGCTTACTAAGATTTTTGAAATATTTTTCATATAACGATTTTCTTAAATTAAAATTAAATTCGTTTTCTCAAAAACGGCTCTAACAATTTTGATAATTTTTTGTATTTTGAACCGTTATATTAAATTTGTCCAATGTGCGAAATTACCTCAAAATCGTATTTGCCGTTTTTGAGAAGATGTAATTTTTTTAAAACCTAAAAATTAATTTAAATAAATTTGTCACCATTCATATTCGATTCATTTTGCGATTCAAAAACGCATCTCATGTACCGAGAAAGTTTCGTATGACGCAGTCGTGCACTATATTTGAGAAGCTTCTCATGACAGTTACTCTTGGATGTTTGTCAGGCGTTCGCAAGAGGTGGGGCAGCGAATAAAAACTTTCAGGTGGTTCAGGTCGGGATTTAAACCAGCGACCTGTCGCTTAGTAGTCCAACGCACTAAACCACTAAGCCACTGCACCCACAAGAAGTGGGTCGAATAGTTTCAGAAAAGAAACCCCTTGTTGTTTTCTATTTGGGCCCTATTTTATCTACTATGGCAATGATGGCTTTGGTCTTATTATACCTCTCTGTTACATTTGCGCCTAATCTAAATACACATTTGCTTCTCTGACACTTTGAATTCTTCGGGCAAATAGCGCTAGATTTTCTCAAAATTGTCAACGACTGTCAAGTTTCGTGCAACAATGGAGCGAAGTGGAAAACATTTCAAGCAGTACTTTTGTAGTGTGCATATCTCTCGCATTCCTCGCTTCTCTGATGCATTTTTTGTCAACACTCAGCCATCAAATCATTTTATCATATGCGGCTCTCAAATTTAAGGTGATCGAAAACAACCTATCTCAAAGCCTTTATGTTTTCAGACATGCGAATGGGCCTTGTAGACTGGTATTACATGTATAGAATAAGGAACGTTTGCCAATAAGGAACAACATTATATTTTCCATTTGCAAGGATGCCATTTGAATATTTTTGAACAAAAGGTAAGTGACATGACAGACATCCACACTACTGTCAGAGCTTACTTCAACTGCTGTCAGTGCTGATCGAATTAGATTTGCTGCTGCTCTCGCATATAGTAAAAGCAGCTGACTGTAAATTGGAGTAAGCTCTGTCAATGAGAAAACTGTCAAAAGTAAAAAAATAACCTTAACTGGAGAAAAAATACACGAACCAGGTATGTAACTTTTATAAAAAAACATATGTAATTCTTTACAAAGCACACATCTTCACATGGTTTTACGTTAGTCCTTGAGGTACGCCTCATCATCTTCAACGAATTTTTGGCTCATATCAGTTGGAACCTCGATTTCCTTCAAATTGTCCACACCAATTTCTTCCTCTTTCCTACAATTAGAAGAAGTGTGTTACTTTAATACACAATTACAATACGGATTAAGTCCCATTTTACCTTATTAGAATATCTACAACATTCTCACAGGCGAGCAGGGCGGTATTATCCCGATTTACGTTCGCTTCCCACTTGTGGTATTCGCGAAGAATTTCATAGGTTCCCTTTGCACGCAATAATTCTCGGTATTTTTTTGTCGCACACAACTGCAGCAGGGATTCCAAAATCATTTTTCTCAAATCGGGGTCATCTTCGCGTTTCTTATCCTCGCCCAAGTACTGCAAAAGAATGAAGAATCACAATTATTATTTATTTTTTTTTAAAAAACCACAAACAAAATGTGTTCCTTTGTTGAAGCGAGTTGAAGCGACATAGTCCTCGTACATACCTGCAACTCAATGGGAAACATGTCATTTTCTTCGTCGGTAAATTCCTCTGGTCCTGCCAGTGGGTAGAGCAGACAATACAAGATGTCGTCCTTTTCATTAAGTATCACATGATGGTAGACCGGATCGAAGCAAATATTTTTCAAAATTCCAATAGTTCCTCCCCGACGAACAATGCTATCCTCGTAGGAGGCAAATGGAATGATTCGTTCGAGCAGATTGTATTTGGAATTGCAGACAATTTCTCGTCCTCGACTGATTTGGGTCAAATTGCAAAATATTGGAGCTGGATGGAGGAGAAAATTCAGCGATAAGTGGCATAAGTTGGGTTATGGTTTGTTTTTTTTTTGATATTCAAGAAATCCGTTCAATCAAAATGAGCGCAAGAATTAAAAGACGAAACATGAAGGAATGAAGAAAATGAAAAAATCATCAGATTTCTTTACATTAAATATTTACCAAATGTTATTTGAATTTATTTAGGTGAACACAAGCCGCATTGTCAACTATTACAGCTAAAATCGATCTTTGGTATGGATACCGCCTTGATTAAAACATCAAGATACGCGCATCTATATGAGAATATATGATTTTGATTTTAAATTCACAGCCAGAAGCAAATGTCTCTTCTTTCTAGCAGAGGAACTTTCATATAAGTACCAAACGAAAACTTTCAGAAGAGTTCGGAAGACTTCCGGATTACCATTCGAAAACGACTGATTAGTATACTGGACATAAGAACTTAGTTATAGTCATATGTAAAAAGTGGAACAGTAAAAATATTGTAACAAACACATCATAGGAATGTTTTGATTCCTTTCTTTGCGTTCACTGCGAAATGAAAGGGATGTTTTTTATGGTGACGTGAAATAACGACAAACGAAATAAGGCCAAATTTTAAGTAAGGCGGCTTTGGCAACAGCACCTTAGTGACCCGTTACGGAGGATTAAGTGATTTTAACCCTCTTTCTGCAGACGGAAATAATGCTAAATTTTAAAAAAATTTGGCTTTATTTCATTTGGCGTTATTTCACGATTCCGGTTTTTATACGTAAAAATGCAAAAATTCTTTTTCCAAAAAAAAAAAAAATCTTGTTTAATTGAGCATTTCATAAGCTACATTTAGAGACAAAGATTGTACTGAGCCCAGAGTGCCGAAAATAATTTTCAAATCGAATTTTAACATTTACATTGGTTTATGACCCCGCAGAGTGGAGTCCTATCCAGTGACATACGGCACCAAAATTCCTAGTGGAGACATAACGATTTTTCCTGTGCCCCTCACTCTTAGGTTGTTTGATCACCTGTGCCTTCTAAATCGTACTTACGCAATAATTCTGTGCAGTTATTGAATACGACGTCAAAATGATCGCTGTTCTCTGGCTATGGTTTTAATCTTTATGGTTTACAAGACCTTGAAAACATTTTTGAAAAGCTGTTGAATGACATACAACCGTACATACAACCTAACATCCTCAATGTACTATGTTGATCCCGACAAGAAAGAAGAAACTCACACGAGTTTAAATAATGAAAATTCGGATGCATCAAGGCAATAATGGGAGGCCTGACGAAATTTGGAACTGGAGTGATGCATTAAAAGTAAAAAGTGAAAAGGCTATAAAAGATAAAGAAGTTGAAAAAATTCATATCTCCTGAAAAATCTGTACACATAAAATATAAACCACATAAACCAGTAAGAGAATTAAATTTAAATCAATTTATGGGTTTATTCGGGGAAAAGAGGTCTTTTTTTTAAAAAAAAAGAAATGTTTATATAAAAAATAAAATATTTTATTCAAACTTTTTACTGTCTTAAAGAAATACATTTGAAAAAAAAAAGAGTTTCTGAAATTTTCAAAGGAAAATATTCAAAACTCCGTCATTGAGACGTTAAAAGGTGCGTCCGCGTTGACAGTAGAACTCGTGACAGGATCATCAGAAGTGAAAAAAATTCGTATTTTAGTTAAGACCATAAACTAGAATTTTGACGAAGGGTAAAAAAAAGTGAAAATTGGATTTTTGGCAGACCTTTTTACAATTAACTGCTAATTTTGGTAAAATTTGCTCAACATTGTTTTTTAAATAGTTGTGATTGAAAAAATATCTTTCAAGTCCTCGTTTTTTTTTATCTATAATGTACGCGCACTAAAGAGATTTTGGATACCCTTATAATGAAGTAACACAGTGCGGGCATTAGGGAAGTGAAGGATTAGAAAAAAGGAGATACCGATGCACGTTGGGTTTAAATGTCTGTAAACTATAATGTGTTGGAAAAACAGAGCGGGGTAGAGCATTCCACATTCGTATTGTACGATTAAGAGACGAATCCTTGTATTTCACTGTACGTCCGAATACAGGGCTTGAGGGTAAACTGATGTGCATTCCTAGCATGGCGAGTATTGCGGTTGAATTGCTGTAGGGGTGGAATGCAACTGGCTATTTCATTTGAGCACTTCTGATGGAAATACCGATCAAATAATGACTGGCAGGAGACATCACGACGATGACTAAGAGAGTCAAACGATTCGTCAAATGATTTGAATCCTGTCAAGTACCTCCAAATATGTCATCGGTGCACCAGACCAGATATGAGCGTTGTACTATTAATATTTTTTGCATCGCTTAAGGAAGCCGCAGCGTTCTTGGCGACATCGAATATGTGGTCATTCCAACGAAGTTTGTCGTTAACGCACATACCGAGGATGGAAAGTCTTTCGGTTTCGGCGATGCAAGTGCTATCCATCGATAATGGCAGAGAATTAGTGGTTCGCTTTGCGTTTAGAAGCATTAAATTCCACTCTGTTGGTTTAACCCATTTAAGTATGCTGTCAAGATCGGAATTCAATGAGCTTAACATACGATGTCGTTCCAGTGCAACGCCCGAAGATGAGGGGTGTTGCCCAGAAAACGAATATGTAAAGCTGAGGGTGCTGTCATCAGCAAAGGAATGGATTGGATTAGAAGTGATGGACAGGAGGTCATTGCTAAAAATGAGAAAGAGAGTCGGAGACAAAACGGAGCCTTGGGGAACACCAGCATTTATTTGGTGAGTTGCGGTCTTGGAACCAAACCAATTCAAAACCACTTGAATTGAATGGTCCGATAGGTAATTTCTAATCCATTGAAGAAAGGTATCATCGATCCCTAATGCACGCATTTTCGACAAGAGAGCTTGATGCCAAACTCTGTCAAATGCCTTTGAAATATCAAGCGCAAATCACCAGTGGATCTGTTGCTGCGAAAACCGTACTGCAGGTCATTAAGAAGTTTTCGGGATTCGAGATATTTTATAAGCTGACGATTTATCAGCGTTTCCATGACCTTGGAAAGAAGGGACGTCAGTGTAATTGGTCGGTAGGAGGAGACAGAGGAAGATTCGCCTTTTTTTGGGGCGGGGTGAACAAATGCTGTTTTCCATTTTCTCGAAAAGAGCCCTGAAGAATAAGACAGATAGAAAAGCTTACGCATTGGTTTTGCCAGCGTGGAAGAACACCTCTTCAGAACGATAGGGGAAATACCATCTGGGCCAGCGGATTTGTGAATGTTGAGATCTTGAAGTACTCTTGCCACAGTACGTGTGTGGAAGTGGATTTGTCCCATGGATTGTTCTATGCGCTCGAGTACTTGGGGAGATAAAGCACAATCTGGGAGCGTTGAGCTAGCTGCAAAATGAGCAGCAAGCGGATTGGCTTTATCCGAAGAGCTGACAGCTAGAGTGCCATTGTAAATGAGTGTCGGGATATATGACGAGGCCGAATTTTTAATATTCTTAACAAACGACCAAAAGATTTTACTACCGGAGGGACTTTATAGTATTTTTGGCCTCAAACTTTTGGTCGTAGGAGAATTAACGGTTAATGTGGGCATTACTGTCATTTCTGGCTCATTTGAACTTTTTTCGGTTTTCCTCAGTTGGGTTGGCCTTAAATGACCGAAAAGTTACCTCTTTAGCCCTGATAGCTTCTTTACAGCTCAAGTCACACTACGAGTTTTCTTCAGGTTTGATACTCTTTATTCTGTTTGGTATAAAGCGTTTCATACCCAGGTGAATTAAATTTGTAATCATATCGGCAGCGGCATCCACGTCGTTGTTCAGGAAGCACAACGACCAGTTAAAACTCCCAAAGAAACCGTTTTAAGCTTCCCAATGGGCTTTCTCGTATTGCCATACGGTTCTTTTTGGAGCTTGCTCTTTAACTGTGTCGCTGGAGTACGAGAAAATGTATTGCACCGCAACACTCCAATTACACAGAAAACATGTTTTTCTTATACCAATCCAGTTCATTAATCCTGAAATTCGAATTTTAAAAACTGCGTACGCACGCGAGTAGCTGTTTGCGTGCGCACGCTAGCGTAATACGACTCACCTATAGCTTTGTTCAATGAGAAAAAAGGCAAGGCAGAGCAGCACAAATTTGTGAAAAATGTCATTTCAAAGGTAGAACAGAATACAGTCATATGTTAGTTGTCAAAAATAACAACTTTATTTTCGAGTGTTGGATAACTATTTGAGTTTACAAGTTTAGTATAAATCGTGAATTAAGTCTGTTACAATAACCTATTGCCCTTTATCAGAAGATTGTTCGATTTCTTCTATTTAATTAATCAACAAACAACTTTTCACTTCGACGGCAAAACAATTAATTTGCAATCACAGCTGATTTTGACGTTTCTCACAAATCTGTTCTATCTCAAAAGTAAGTGAAAAAATTCTGCTTAGGGCAGAGTCCACACAGAGTCAAAAACCGAACTTGAGCTGGACAGAAATTTTTGTCATTGAACACGAAAACCTGTAATTTACGTGCTTTGGACTGAGCTGGACAGTCTCATTGAACAAAGCTTATGAGTGTGTGTTAATTGCTGTGAGTTTGCAGACTGAAAGGTTTAAAAACACACAAGAAAAAGGAAAAGACGAAGGCTGAGAGATACACATATCTAATCCCTTTGATGTTGGAGAGGCTGCATAACATACGCAAAAGCAAAAATTTAAAGTTAAATTCATATTAATTGTAAAATTAAATATTAATATACTACCATCTAAACAAATGACCATTCATAATGGTTCTGCAAATTGTGGTACCTCACCTTGGGAAATCTTCAATTCCTGTCACGTTGAAGAAGCTAGCCGCAGTTTTGCGCTTTCTTAGCGAAGAAAATTTCCAAAGACTAATTGGATAAGGTGCTGACATCGCTTTGGGGCAAAGCACTGCATCAACAATTTTGACAAAAGTGCTAACGATTTTGGAGACTCGAATTTGGTTTTTCAATCCACTCGCGTCTTTTATTGGTGAACCATCTTTTCTCAAACTGTCCCACAAAACTTCTGTGACACTCGATCTCTTTTCCTAAAACCTCTTAGAAGATCTTCAGATTCCTCAGACTTGTTTAAAATTTTATTTCTAACTCTGTTTTCACCATTTCACATCGAATGATTTGAAATCGACAAAATCGAATTGCGGAACACAACAATTTCACTTTGGCTCAATTTTGAAAAATTTGAAATCGATTAAAGTGAAATGTGAACACACATAAATTCATTTTCGATTTCGATGAAATGTGGAGCCTAGCTGTTAAACATTGCGACAAATCGCGACAAACTTAACAAAGTTAATCGATCAGCTTGTCTATGCAAGAGTGGTGTACTTCGTACTACTCCCTCGGCCGCACTCGACATCCTGTTTTATTTATAACTCGACATCTTAAGCAGGCAATTAGCTGCTAACTCGGCCATTTGTCTCAAAGCGACATCCCAGTGGACCAAAAAAGAATTTGGCCACTTTGCCATGCTTAAGCTATTTAAGACCCTTCCTATAAACATACAGAGCGATTCATCGTGACGTTTCAATTTTCAATAGGCTTTTTTTGACAGATCACGCGTGACTTCTATCAACCTACTTTGTCATTTTTGTTCGGTATCGTTTGGCAAGTTCATGGAAAGACTCACGCCACAACAGCGCCTCCAAATGGTTCAACTGTATTACTAATCTACTGTACTACTTAATCGACCTACTGATACCACTATTGCCAATACCATTCGCAAATTTGAGTCCCAGTTTACGTTAGTGGATGGTACTCGATCGGTTAGACCACATCCAGGACGGTATGGTGTGGTCTAAGGGCTGGCGGAATCATTGGTCTATATTTATTTAAAAATGAGGACAAATCAGAATTTTACCATGAATGGTAACCGTTACCGAGACATTTTAACGGACTAGAAGCTTCCTGAAATTCAAGCCCATGGTCTCGGTGAGCTCTGGTTTGAACAAGACGGCGCTATCAGCCTATTGAGCGCGTGAAACAATAAACTTGCTGAGAAATAATTTTGGTGAGCACTTAATTCCGCCTAAATCGTGCGATATCACATCTTTGGCCTATTTTCTCTGAGGATATGTAAAGTCTTAAATCTTCAGGAATAAGCCAGCTACGATTGACGCTCTGGAAGCCAACATTGCTCGTGTTATTCGCGAGATACCAGTCGTTATGCTACAACAAGTCGCCCAAAATTGGACCTTCCGAATAGACCACTTTAGATGCAGTCGTGGCCAGCATTTACATGATATCGTTTTCAGTCGTTTTTTGAAATCGGTATTACATCTGGCGTTTTCCTTTTGTGGAATGTAAGATTTATACACGTTTTCGTATTCTAGGAGTCGTTTTAGTTTCAAAACACGACTAGCAAAACGCCAATATTTGTCGTTTAAAAATTTGCAAACCCCTATTGGGTAAATTTGAATTTAACAGGTCAGTTTTGTTAAAATTGTGCAATTATTTAATGATTTTAGAATTTAAATATCTTGTAAAGGGTGATTTTTTAGCTGGTTTGGTTTTGGCAACACTGGTTTTGACAGCTGACGTGTGTTTAGTATTTTGTGTCACTGTCAAACAGCTTCAGTTTGGTTTGCAATTTAACCATGGATCGTCTTACAAATGAACAACGCTTGCAAATTATTGGATTTTACTATCAAAATTCGTGCTCGGTTCGAAATGTTCATCGCGCGCTGCTTCCATTTTATGATCGGCATTCTCGACCTTCTGAGCAGTCTATTCGGAAGATTGTGACCAAATTTCGCACCAAATTTACTTTGTTGGACATTAAACCACCAACACGTTTACGTACTGTGCGTATTGAAGAAAATATTGCGGCCGTATCAGCTAGTGTGACAGAAGACCGCGAAATGTCGATTCGGCGCCGTTCCCAGCAGTTAGGCCTTTGTTACAGCACTACGTGGAAAATTTTGCGGAAGGATTTGGGCGTAAAGCCTTTTAAGATACAGCTGGTGCAAGAACTAAAGCCAGCCGACCTACCACAACGCCGAATTTTTGGTGAATGGGCTCTTGGAAAGCTGGCCGAGGATCCGCTTTTTTATCGAAAAATTGTGTTCAGCGATGAGGCTCATTTTTGGTTGAATGGGTACGTAAATAAGCAAAATTGCCGCATTTGGAGTGAAGATCAGCCAGAAGCATTGCAACAGCTACCAATGCATCCCGAAAAAGCCACTGTTTGGTGCGGTTTATGGGCCGGCGGCATTATTGGGCCATATTTCTTCAAAGATGATGCGAATCGCAGCGTTACTGTCAATGGTGAACGCTACCGAGCGATGATAACAAACTTTTTTTTGCCCGAAATGGAAGTTCTTGACTTGCATGATATGTGGTTTCAACAAGACGGTGCCACATGCCACACAGCACGCGAAACAATGGCGCAATTGCGAGGCGAGTTTGGTGAACAGTTAATTTCACGTTTCGGGCCGGTCAATTGGCCGCCTAGATCGTGCGATTTGACACCATTAGATTATTTTTTGTGGGGGTATGCCAAGGCTAATGTGTATAGGGACAAGCCCGCTTCGATTGACGCACTGGAAGCCAACATCCATGCATTCATTCGTGAGATACCGGCCGATATGTGTGAAAGAGTATGCCAAAATTGGACTCAGAGGATGGGCTACCTGAGACGCAGCCGCGGTCAACATTTGCATGAAATTATCTTTAAACATTAAATTGCAAGGTTCAAACTATCGATTCAAATAAATATTTCATTTATTTTTTCGAATTTTTTGTGTTTTTTTTTTTAAAAAAGTTCTAAACCTCTTAAAAATTCACCCGTTACATACAGTGGTGGTCACGATAATAGAGCCACACTACGTTATGCATAATACAATTTAAGAACATAGTTGTAACTAAAGCATAGTATATTTCATTGGTGCTTAAACAGAATGTAAATTATTAACGGAAAAACAATGTAAAGAAAAAAATTAACAAAAATTGAGTACTAGGCGTAAAATCGGTTGGCCATTGAAATAGAGCTGCTTTCCTTCTTTGTTTCAAAAACTCCCAAAACATGGTAAAAATCATGACGCCAACAAAACCAAGAATTTTCTTCAGTGTATACCAAGAAAATCGTGAAACATGGGCCTCATTTTCTTGGTATGGTGTTGGTCCAATATACTGGATAGAACAAAATATGGACTAACACGAATATGTACATATTCTTGGCAACGTTATGGTGCCGTTTGCCGAGAATCATTTGCCCTTAAGAAGGATATTCCAACAGGACAGTGAAGCAAAGCATACCTCACAGAAGGCCAAACAATTTTTCCAGGATCATAACGCGACAGTGTTACCTTGGCCAGCTCACCGCACCTAAATCCGATTGCGAATTTATGAAAGAACTCAAAACGGCAGTAGGTAAGCACCAAGTCAAAAATACAACAAAATTGTGAAATTGTGCAGAAGGAATAGTCATCCAGCGATGCCAAACTCTAATTACTTCAATGCCGAAACGCTGTGAAACTGCAATAAGAAATAATGGATATGCAACTAAGTATTAGTTCTCACAGCTTAAATGACATAATTTTTTTAATAATTTTATTACTATGCATAACGTAGTGTGGCTCTATTTTCGTGACCACCACTGTATATCCATGGTTGAAAATAACAAGAAGAGCCTGCGAATGAAATTTATTTAAATTGATTACTTGAATAATCCGCCATACCGGATTCCATACCGCCTTGATATGGGTATGAAACGAAAGTAGCGGAGAATATGTTACGAAACGGTGTGGTAATCGAAGGACATTTTTTTAACGATGACGATAGCATTTCCCAAATATGTCTGTGAAACCTTGAAAAACGCCCTTTAAGACATTGAAGAGGACATTTTTTGACAATATTTATTAAATCACCTGACAATTTTCTGTTGCAAAAAATGTTTACCGGAGTTCCTTGGAAAATTGAGAAATGTCCTTGAATCTTTGAAAAAGAAATTTTTTTGACAATATCCATTAAACCACATTACAAATTGCCGTTGTAATAAATTTTCACGGCTCGGTCCTTGGAACACTAAAAAAGGTTCTTGAATCACGAAAAAAGGACATTTTTCGAAAATATGATATTTCTTATACACTCTTGCTTATGGAAAATAAGTTCGTGGTCAAATGTGGCAACGTAACTTCGAGTAGAGTCTATAATATCAAAAACGGTTTGCAACAGACATATAGATGCTTGTCTTGCTGGAGCTAAAAAGGCTTTTGCTCTGACAAGAGGACTGTTTAATAGCAGTCAACTTGCTTCTAGAGTTAAGGTCATATGCTACGTGGCCGTAATAAGGCCCATCATCGCTTATGGCTGTCCATTGTGGTTCAATATAGCGCCATCGCATATGGAAAGGATTCGGGTTTTCGAGAGACAATGTCTTAGGACATGTCTCGGGTTGTTTCGAACACCTGAATCTGAGTACATAAAATATTATCCCAACACGGTATTATATGATGGGGCTCACTTGAATAGGATTGACAATTTCCTCATTAAGGTGACTCGAAGGCACGTTGCGAGGGCGATGACCAACGATAATAGCCTGATCTTCGGGGCATACTACCCCAATGAAGCACACATGGAGGGAACGCTCCGATCTGGCTTTGTTCCGCCAGAGGCTTTTCTCCATATAGATATGAAAGGGCTAGTACAGACGAGGGATGGTATCCCGGTAATGTACCACCGCTACCTAAGAGCGACTGACAAGCGGCTCATCCATGACGGGGACGTCGCTAATGCTCCCGCGCTCCTTCGGTTTAGTACCGCGATAGGGGGGAGGGATCAAATTGATACGGACACGCAATTCACCGAATACTGGTGGCTTGCGGAGGGAACATTGGAAGACGTAGACATACCTTTCCAGGCCGGTGCGTTACCTTAAGGTAACTCCTCTTAGTTTTAAGTAGTCGGCTGCAGGGTGTGGTGTTCTTGAGAGTCGACCGATGCATTTCGGTGTCAGTCGGCTCTCAGTGGCGCATGTGTGCTTTGTTGGCGGCTGCTGGGTGATGCTAACGGTGTTGGTGGTGGGCACTCGGTGCCTCTGTCGAAGAGGCAAACTATAAAGTTTGCCAGTTTTTAAAAATTTTCTGGCAAAAACATAGTTACGAAATAAAAAGTATTAATAATTTAGGCCGAAAGGTAATAGTAATAAGTAATGATATAGTTAAGTTTAGAGCGTCCGCATGAGGACCAGTAACCTAGAATAAGTATTCTGTTAATTTTAAGTTAGATTTAATCATTTTTGTCTAGTTTGTAAGCTTTAGTAAAAGAAAAATAAAAAATGGATTTAAAATTGAAAAAAAAAAAAAATAAATTTCTTATATACTCCAGCTGTCATTTTGCAATTTAATTGTCGTTTAAATTGCCCAAAATAAATTTAGGTAGATTTGAAATTCCAAACTGAAAAACCGATTTAATTTATTAGTTATTGATGTGGAACTCATGTGGAACGTCAAATAAATGAGAGCGAAGGCGTTTAGAGAATAGAATACCGACACTTAAATGAATCGACTCAAAAAACGCCAGCTGTCGTTTAATATAAATGCCAAGTAGAATAAGGGTGAATGTGTTTTTTTAACACCTCACGAAGAATCACCCTTTATAAGTAGCTGCTTTATTCTTCGGCGCAGGAAATTAAAATTCCCGAAAAACTAATTACAATGGCGCTAAAGGTCTTCACTGCAATTTTAACATGCGAAACTATTTCAAGAGATGCAGAACTACCTATTTATAATGAAATTGAACTAAAGTGCCTTAAGGAATTGATTGGCATGCGAGCATTTCGGTACCTTCACCACTCTTTACCAAAAGATCTCCCGCATAAATTGAAGTGGCAAAAGATTTCAAGTGGGCGCATGAAATGCAGATTGTGGCAACATAAATGTTTAGATGAAAGAAGAATCCTCCTCCATAAATAGACAATAGACCTTGCAAGAAAATATTGTGATTCGTATTTGGCATCCAATTTCCATGTGGCCCATTAGCTCAGTTGGTTAGAGCGTCGTGCTAATAACGCGAAGGTCGTGGGTTCGATCCCCCCATGGGCCAGTTAATTTTTTTTTCTTTTATTTTTTTCTCACCTAAATAATGCAATTTCTGTTTCTTCTTATTGTAGTCTAACTTTGAGAACGCTTTCGCCAGGCTTAGTAGGGTCGTTTCATCATTTTCCAGTTCGTCTAGAATTTCTCCTACTAATCGTTCCACTCGCGTCAAGTTACTCAGCACCATCGTCCAGGCGTCCGCTAATTCAGAGTTTTCATCGGTTATTCGCTTAACAGCTTCATGGGTGATTTCAAATGTCTGCGAAGAAAGTCAAACTTAGTCATACTCAAATAATGGAGATCATCGTCAATTTACTGGATGAAGAATTTTGCTAGTTTTATAGATTTTTGTTGCTCCATCTGCTTCGGCTGTCAAATTGATCAGAGTTAGGACAGCATCTTTGGCGATTGCTACTGTTGACTCAAATGTTAATCCAAAAATCGCCGCCAACAAGTCGTCAGAATCGAGAAGGGTCTTTTTGCCTTCTGGAGTTCCGGTAAGACCTAAAAAATAGTAGGTAACACGAGATTCGCTCCTATTGTGATTGCTTCCTTTGTGGGCGAGAAAACTTACCTAGAACTTCCGTCAGGGCGACTGCTTTGAGGTCAATTCGTTGATTCGGGCACATGAAACCCACTAGCTCTTTAAGGGTTTGCATTTTGCTTAATATTTGTACAAATTTTAGTTCTTTGTATGCCGACGAACTTTGCTGGTGAAATTTAAGAAATGTTTATTTACGTTTTCCATAGATGATAGATGTCAAAATGACAGTGGCAAACACGTGCGAAGAATTTCTTTCTAACATCGTCAGTGACATCTGTAGTTTAATTTCGACTTGACAAATGATTGTTGTCTTTGATAAGTTTATAAATCTTGCCATGTGACCACCGTGAACTGACCCAAATGATGAAAATTATTTTTAATGGAAACCGAATCGTTGTCCTATATTTCGCTCGTCCCCAAGGATTATCGTCATTTTATTGGGCAATATAATACATGTCATGCAACACGAACGGATAATGAACGGATATGCAAATAAATTGACACAAAGAGGAAAATAAAATGCAAAATGAGGTTGAAACACCAGCGTCGAAAAGGGATTCCCTGAAGATGATATTTTTGGATCACCGCTGCCATTCCCTTTAATCGTGTGTCCATACCTTACTAATTTATTCGTTAATTTTGGAATGAGATATTTATTTGCATACATATATCGGCGGACATTATTTTTAAAACTCAAAGCGGAACAGGGAACAGGGAAATGGGAAATGTGGGCTATAGAATTAGATTTGTTACTGAGTGCAGTGCAATGAATGGGTGGAAATATTATTGTTGGTAGGGATGATCTGATGTTTGTCATAAATAATACAATCTGATGGCGCCTAAAGGTGACATTCCAGGCGCAATATCAACTCTGTAATTTGTCAGGTAGGATACCAAGTGCCCGGCTAGCTCAGTCGGTAGAGCATGAGACTCTTAATCTCAGGGTCGTGGGTTCGAGCCCCACGTTGGGCGAAGCAATTTTTTTTAATTCGATTGAGGCTTGTAATTGTGGACTGAGGGAATTGGAATATAATCGCATTCTTTTGAGCAATGAAGTCGCGTCAAAGGCGATTTAATCGTACACCATGGAGACTGCCGCCACTCAGCCGCCTTGGTCTTATGGATTTCGACGAGTGTGACAAACCGTCACTACACTTCTTAGTGTCAGAATTGCTCTTACTATGCAGCAAGTTTAGGTTAGGTTTTGGGGCTGATATGGGTAGCGCTAGGACAACGAGGAGTTCCTGAAACCTACGTATAGATGATCATGGACATGTACGAGGGAGCGAAGACAGAAGTCAGATGGCAGGAGTCACCGATGAATTCCCATTTCCCAAAAGTCGGTGTTCAGCAGGTAAGTATCTTAAGTCCTTTGCTCTTTATTACGGTCCTAGATTATCTGCCCGAGGGAAAAGTAAAGTTTTTCTTTGCTGACAATGGAGCCATCATAAGTAATGATCAGACTTCCCTGCACTTGATTTTTGGGTAGATGTTTAAGAAGGGAATGGGTATCGTATTAGCCAAAAAAGACAGAGTATCTGTACTGTCCATTCTCTGACCCAAGCTAACCCATTCCAGACATTTATTTTAATGGTGGTTCCCAAGTATGAAAAGTTCAAATATCTGGGATCAATGATCAACAGTGAAGCAACCGTTGATGGCGACATCAATCATCGTGTAAGCGTAGGGTGGATGAAGTGGCAGGAAAGCTCAGCCATATTCTGTGACCCCTAAGCTGAAAGGAAGGCTCTACACCGCAGTTGTGCGTCCGGCGCTCACATACGGTTCACAATGCTGAACAATGTACAAAAAGTATGAGGACAAATTGACAGCAGCTGAGATAAAGATGCTTCGCATGACAGCAGGAGTAACGAAGCTTGATCGAATTAGAAGTTCCAGAATCCGAGGAAGCCTTCACGTCAAATAACCCATCTCGAAAAAATTGGAGCACCACCGACTTAGTTGGTATTATCATGTTCAAAGGAGGAATCCTACGAACCCCGACAAAAAGGCAATGGCAATCAACGTTCCCTTACAATCGCGTAAGACCTAAAAACTCTTGGATCACACAGATGCAGAAACACCAGCATTTGATTGGCCTCAATGATGAGGAGATCCAAAATCGGGAGGCCTGCAGATATTTTTTGAGGTCGAACCGGCGAACTTCACAGGCGGACCAGTAGGAATGCAGTGAAGTGGGAGGGTTATGATCCCTGTAATCCTGATCATAATCTCGTCGTTAAATGGATAGAAGAAGGTTTTGGGGCTGGCGAAGCATGCAAACGGACATTATGGACCGTTTGCGATACCATTTGGTTTAAAGATTGGTGAATTTTATGGCCACTTTGTCGTCTTTGAATGTCATGCCAACGTTTTCCAGCCCAGCTAGGCAGAAAATTGATTGTGTCCGCAAAAACCTGAAAGGATGAATTTGTTTTTCGTATAAATACACGCGGATGTTATATGCTTTCAAGCTTCCATCAATAATTATGTCGAAGGTTTAAATGAAACAACAACAATTAGTATTCTATTCTTGAAGTGACAGATACTCGGATTGCGATGAAGAAAATTATGTGTATCCTCGTGAGTCTCTTTATAACGCTGACTTCACAGATATCGTCATACTTGAGATTAAGTACGTTCATGGCATCGCTTTTCAGAAGGGTGTGGTGTCTACCAACATAGACAGATATACTTTGCCATACTGGAGAAGTTTGTAGGTCCTTATTTTATCATACTTTGTCCACATTCTCCTTTTTGATCAACATATTATAACTCATTCGGATTCGGATTTTCCATTCCACTCGTTAACTTAGGTTGCCTAGGTGGTGGCTTAATATTGTCATATATCATGTGATATCAGGCAGACCCTTGAGTTCTAAGCGACAGCGGCAGAAAAGCTTGGATCTTAATTAAATATTAGATACTGCCTTCATTGCAATAAATACCGTAAAATAATTCCTTTACATTTTGTACTGCCATAATGTTAATTGGCTGCCATTTTATTAGAAATCAAAAAAAATAGGTAGACAAATTAACCAATCTTAAGTTATTGACGAAACAACAGAGACTGGCACGAATAGAGACAACTGGAGGAATGGAAAACGAATGATCCCACGAAAATGAAATCTATATCCTCATACACGGATGGATCGAAAATGGATTGTGGAACAGGTGCCGGTCTATTCTCAGAGGAATTAAATATACAACACTCCATTAGACTCCCTGATCAAAGTAGTGTTTTCCAGGCTGAGGTTCTGGCAATCGCGGAATTGGCCCGTACTGTATCAATGTTGGCAATGCCACGGAGTGATGTTACCACTTTCATTGATAGTCAAGCGACCTTAATAGTTAATGCTGTCGAAATTAAATCAAAGCTTGTTCGCCGCTGTCGTACGGAGCTTAAGGCTCTTGGCTGACAGCGCAAGGTATGTCTTTGCTGGGTTCCTGGACACAGAGACATAAACGGCAAGGATATAGCCGACGACCTAGCAAGAAAATAATCCGAAATGGATCGCTACCTGGCACTTCAGTCGACCGAACCATCACTCTGCAACCTAAGAGAACGGAGGTCAATAACAGGTGGAAATTGATAACCTCTGGTGATATATCACGGAAACCATGGCCTGTGTATAATACGACCCGAACTAACAAGTTTTACAGCATGACAGAGCATCACTGTCTAACCTGATAGGTGCTCTAACTGGCCACAACTAAGCGCCCTAAGAACCCACGGGATGAAATTAAATTTCAAGGATGACGACATTTGTAGAGGCGCTGCGATGACGATGAGCTACACGAGGACACACCTCAAAATCTCTGCCATATAACGATAAGGAGATTGTTCTTTATCGCCAACCCAACTAACCTTACCTAACCTTATTTTCATTACTTTTATCTACTTTGTAAAAACTGCAAATTATTCTTAGCGATATGAGATAGCTTCGCTTGATCAATTCAAGGTTAGTTGGCCAGACAAGGACCGCAAGCTCTAAACTGCTCTCTTTTCAAATCTCAGTTCACATTCCGCTCGAGGGAATTAAAGACGAAAATCTTTTCAGAATTCCTAATGAACGCCAATCTCAGATGAATAAAGCTAACAAACTGTGTCGGGATAAGTATGTGTGGGGGAAAAGCTATCCTGGAAAAATATATCGCCAAAATAGCATTGATTTCCACGGTTTACTGGCCTATAGAAGCAAATTTGGTAAGTTAATTTGCCAAAGTAGAAAAAGATAGACTTGCTGGTCTGAAATCCTAAACTGCATTTCTAATAAATTTCACCTTTATCTAACGCCAAACTTTTTGAATGTAGCCACATTCCAGGCTAATGTAAGTGTGAAGAGTCGCTGAATGACGGATACTAAGAGCATAATTGGAAATATCCCGTCACCTCCGGAGGATTTGAAGAAAGAGAATATCTCAATTGCTTAGTCAATCTTATCTTCAGTTATGACTTCTTTAAGAACTGTCAATACAGATATTGGAGTGCTCTCAATTGTATTTTCTATGTTTTTAGCACCCGGCTTTTTATTGGTCCCAAACCATTAGAGAATTTGGGGCTTTCGCTACATAACAAATAGCTCTGATGTCACTCCTCGAGGAGGTCATTTGCACACCACGGTGTAGAACTGCGGTTCTTAATTGTTTGAAGGGGGCGGGCTTCATTGAACGGAACTTTTCCAACTTTTCTTTGTTGTATCTATTTTTCCGACAGTTTGGAATTCTATTATTCTGCGGTTTACGGCCCATAATTATTTTTGTGCTATTGTTGCACGGTAGTGGCAATCAACATAGCTATCAACATATTTTGTTCTATAATAAATTCAAAAAGGACTCTATTCTAACAATGGTGTCGGTATTTCCCCATTGAGTAGTCCAACGCCCTCAACCACGAAGCCACTGCACCCACTTAATAATTTTTAAACTTCATATATATGTAGACTTATTAACCAGGCACAAATTATATATTCTAACATCTGCCAGATGCGCTGCAATAGCTTTGCCGTCTGGCGAATATTGACACCTTATTTATTTTTATAATATACGTGCACTAAAGAGATTTTGGATACCCTTATAATGAAGTTACAGAGTGTGGGCATTAGGGAAATGAAGTATTAGAAAGGGAGATACCGATGCATGTGGGTTTTAAATTGGTGTAAACTATAATGTGTAGGAAAAGCAGAGCATGGTACAGCATTCGACATCATTGCAGTTTAATGTACACCCGAATATAGGCTTAAGGGTGAACGGATGAGCATCTCATGCTGTAGGGGTCAAATGCAACTGGTTATTTCGTTGGAGCACTTATGATGGAAGTAACGATAAAACAATGACAGACAGGAGACATTGCGATGGTGACTAAGAGCGTCAAGCTATTTCGCAATGTCACTATCGCCTATGAGTTTATTCGTACATTTTTGAATCGTGTCCAGTAGATCCAAATATGTTATTGGTGCACCAGCCCAGATATGAGCGTTGTACTCAAGTTTTGGGCAAATAAACGCCTTGTAGATTCTAGCCAGATCAGAAGTGGTGAAATATTTCTTGCATCGCTTAAGGAAGCCTATACATTTCGCAGCGTTCTTGGCGACATCGAATATGCGGACATTCCAACGAAGTTTGTCGTTATGGCACATACCGAGGATGGAAAGTCTTTCGGTTTCGGCGATGCAAGCGCCATCCATGGATAATGGCAGAGTATTGAGGTTTCGCTTTAATGACAGAAGAAAGCATTGTGTCTTGGAAGCATTAAATTCCACTCTATTGGTCTTACTCCACTCAAGAATAATGTCAAGATCGGAATTTAATGAGCTAAACATACGTTGCCATTCCAGCTCCACACCCAAAGATGACGGACGTAATTTCGATAACGAATATGTAAAGCTGAGGGTACTGTCATCAGCAAAGGAATGGATTGGATTAGAAGTGATAGACAGGAGGTCATTGCTAAAAATGAGAAAGAGAGTCGGAGACAAAACGGAGCCTTGGGGAACACCAGCATTTATTTGGTGAGTTGCGGTCTTGGAACCAAACCAATTCAAAACCACTTGAATTGAACGGTCCGATAGGTAATTTCTAATCCATTGAAGAAAGGTACCATCGATCCCTAATGCACGCGTTTTCGACAAGAGAGCTTAATGGCAAACTCTATCAAATGCCTTTGAAATATAAAGCGCAACGTCTTTACTTTCACCACTATGGTAATCTATTCACCATTCCACATTTAAGTTGATGGATCGGTGGATCTGTTACTGCCGGTCATTAGGAAGTTTTCGGTACTCAAGATATTTCAGAAGCTGACGATTTATCAGCGTTTCCATGACCTTGGAAAGAAGGGGCGTAAGTGCAATTGGTCGGTAGGAGGAGGGGGAGGAAGATTCGCTTTTTTTTTGGACTGGCTGGACAAATGATATATTCCATCTTCTCGAAAAGAGCCCTGAAGAATAGGACAGATAGAAAATCTTACGCAATGGTTTTGCCAGCGTGGAAGAACACTTCTTCAGAACGGTAGGGGAAATACCATCTGCATCAGCGGATTTGTGTAAGATCTCGAAGAACTCTTGCCACTGTTCGAGTGCGAACATGAATTGGTCCCATAGTATATTCTACGCGCTCGAGTACAGGGGGGGAGTCAAAGCACAATCTGGTAGCGTTGAGCTAGCCGCAAAATGAGCAGTACGCAGATTGGCTTTGTACGAAGAGCTGATAGCTGGAATCATTGTAAATGAGTGTCGGGATAGATGACGAGGCCGAATTTTTAATTTTTGTTCACAAACGCCCAAAAGTTTTTACTACCGGTGGGACTTTGTAGTATTTTTTGCTTCAAGTTTTGGTTGTAGGAGAATTTGACACGATTAATGTGGGCATTGCAGTCATTTCCGGCTCGCTTAAACTTTTTCCTGTTTTCCTCAATTGAACGACCGAATACTCACCTCCTTAGCCCTGATAGCTTCTTTACAGGTCAAGTCACACCACGCGTTTTCCTTAGGTTTAATACTCTTTATATGGTCAAATAAATAAGTCTTGTTCTTCTTAGCATTTCTTGTGTTGGGAGAGTGTTGACATCGCCGTTTGAGTTCTTGCTAAGTGTCGTTTACTACTTTTAGATACTTCCTGCTTTACCGTGCCTGTTCAATATGGGTGTCATATGGTCACACAATAGTCTTTTAAAGATTTTCGACAGAACAGGAAGCAGGCTGATTGGTTGGATGTTCGTTTGGTTGCATCTTATCCGCGTTTTGGTATAGCTATTACTTCTGCCTCATAACACTTAATTGTTTTTTTATATACATTTCTTTGTTTAACTTTGATGTTTGCAACTTGATATTACAAACTTGGAAAGGAGGTCAATGTAAAAATTGTTGGCCCTTTATTCCATTAGTTTTAGCTAAAAAACGTTTTTATCTCAATACGCTTAACCATTTTGGTTAACAAATAATAATAGGCGTAAACAGCCTGTGCAGGACCTAAAGCCTAGCTTCTCCAACCATTGTGTGTGCGAATTTATATTTTTGACACGAATGGCGGGACCTACAGTTTAATGCCGATTCCGAATGGCAACTAATGTTTTTGAGAAGCTTCTCTTGGATGTTTGTCAGACGTTCGCAAGAGGTGGGGCAGCGAATAAAAGCTTTCAGACGGTGCATGTCGGGATTTGAACCAGCGACCTCTCACTTAGTGGTCGAACGCACTTAACCGCTAAGCTACTGCACCCACCATTTTGGTACCCTGGGGAATATATGTCCTAATTTCAGCTTCCTGGCTTGAAATTTAAGGCGTGAGTATTTTTGATAAACATTTTTATGCGCTCGCAATACTTTCCTCGGACGAAAAGAACACAGTGTTTTTTCAAAATCATCCCGTCTATTGTGTTGTTATAGATAACCTTTCATTTAAACTCAATTTTACAGACAAGTTAATATCGAGATTCAAAAATGGAAGTGAAAAGCAAGAATAATGCTGCGTCTCGAACGTCAAATATCGCACATACGCCCCAGTGACCCAATATAACTGGAACCAAAACGATTTACAAAATTTATATCTTCGACTTTGCGGCAATTGTTTGAAATGTTGACAACACTGAGATTTAGCGACTTAAACACTCCTCACACTTTACATGTTATAAGACGATATATGACATGTGTCACGAATGCGTGTGTGCAACATATATGAGTGCCACAAACATGCAAACATTCACTGACGATTCCAAACCGCTGAACTTGAGTGAAAAGGCTTTTGAAAGTAAGGTCGTGTAGTCATTTCACTGACTTGCTGTGTTAAGCTATTTTTACCATGAAGCGTTTCACACGACAGTTGTCATCATATGGTTTTCCATGCAGTTTGGAAATGCCGTGAAAATCAAATTGTCACTTTTGCTTAATAAAATGGTTTCAAATAGCATTTCAGTCAACTTGAGTGCACTTTGTAGAAGCAACACTATTCAATATCTGTACCTTCGCAAAAGGTATGTTCCCCCCCCCCCTGCCCTGTTGCATTCCGCATTTGATTAAATTTCTCAGTTCCATTTCTCCTTTAATTCAGCTATAGAGCGAATTTGTCTACTAAAGTGAGTTTTTTTTTTGTTTTTTTTCGTTTTTCTTGCAACCGGCAATGCACTTAAGGCACATCCGGAAGTAGATACCTACTTGTGACTGGTGCATTGTGAATTCCCCTGTTACGCCTTCCCGATCAATAGTCGTCCAAGCTGCAGGCGCTCTGTTACAACTGAACGGGCACAAAAGTTTCTTCTTCGCTCTAAACTGAAATGCCAAAGCATCGACACTCGACAGTTGCAGTGGCAATAAATTCGTTTGTCTTTCGATAAAATACCGAACTCGATTCGTTTTGCCTTGAGACAAGTTCAGCAGAATAAAATAGAGTCTGATTTTTCTTCCTCTCGCATTTATTGGCAGCGATTGGGGTAGAATTCTTTTCGTTCCAAATTCACCAGCCACATTGTAGTAGTAAATCAATTTGGGCTTAGCTCCGTCAAAACATGAGATACATGGATGTGGTCTTACGCAATGTGGATACCCAGAAATGTTTAACTTTGACAGTTTCCAGATCCCGACCTTTCTGTTTTCATAGGTTTTTCCACAGTCAGTTTATTAAATTGCTTATTTTGTATAAATCATAGGAAAATAAAATTATTAGAAAAAAAAAAACAGAAAAGGATCCGAAGAGCAACATATGCAACTGAATAAGCTCTAGGCTGAGGCAAGAGCTGCCGCGAGTATCTAACAAAAATATGTATATCTGGCATGTGTCGTGTGGGTTGCGTGTGGCGGCGGCCAATGATTTGTAAGTCATCTACCTCCTAATGGTCGATGAAAAACACACACACAAACAGGAAAAAAATAAACAGCATAAAGTTTATAAATATTTTCTGGCGACGCAGTGCTTTTGTTGGCATCTGTTTCTGAAACCGAAACAATTTTCGGTTTGGAATGGGTTGGCATGTATGTATACGGGATAGTTGCATTCGAGAATTCTTTATTTTATTTGCAAACTCACGTGGCCACAGGCATTCAGCCCACTTGTTCCACTTAAGGATTGAGGTCGGTGACGGTGAAGTGTCTGAAGTGCCGTGTATAACTGTTTGCGAACAATGACGAACTTGGCTTGGCATTTTAAGAACTACGGAAATGTTACAATGGAGACTCAATGAAGTGGAATGCATGTGTTCCACGTGCAGGCTGACTGACAGCCAGGCGGCACTCGTTGGCAATACGATGAGTCTGAAATTTTTCCATAAGGAATTGAAACATCCTATCAGCAGTTATCGGGGTTATTTTTAAGTAACAGACAGTCTTCAATGACGTGAGAAGATTGTGTTGGGTTCGAACGTGTATCTCACAGTGTATTCCGATGGGGTTTGCGGAGGATGTGTGGACCTTTTAAATGACATTTCGGTGATGTGGTTGAAAGAGTCTAACTCAGCTGGAAGCAGTGTCAAGAATATTTAAAAATAAATCGAATTTCAATATTTAAAAATAAATTATATTCAATGTTTAAAGAATATATCCGTATTCCGTTCCGTATTACTTCTCCTATCCTACTATTTAAGCGGCCAAACGACTTCTATGCCGAGGCCCGGCATTAGAGGTAGATATATGTTTGTTGAAAAGTATCCTTTTAACCCTGGAAGTACATGCTTCGTCGAATCGACGACGACAATATTAACAGTGGTCGCGCATATTATCAATGTACTAAATATCATGAAAGGTGATTTTTTTTTATTACTTGGTTCATTTAGCATAAATAAAAAATGATTTTAGACGTGAAATAACGCCAAACGAAATAAAGCCAAATACAAAGTTTGGCATTATTTCACTTTCAGAAACGAAATAATGTCAAAAAATTAATGGAAATAAAGCCAAGAAAGTTGTAATCTAAAATTGTTCATTATTTCGTTTTCGACATGAAAATACAGTGCACTCGGGAAAACGTCAACGCTCGTTTACGCACGTATTATCTTTTTATTTATGTTCAGTTGCTTTTTGTTCTCGTAAGTATCACATTACCAAAATGAGCTCAAAACAACCGAAAGTGCTAAAATTACAAGAAAAGGCAAATATTTTGGACTTATTAGGAAAGGGTACAAGTGCGGTAGCTTTAGCGAAGCAATATGGTGTAACAAAGTCAACAATTAGCAAGATAAAAATTAAAAAAAGAAGATTTTGGACTGTGTTAATAACACACTTTCCGGTCCGGGAAAAAGAAAGACATTAAGAGCATCAGAGTTGCCGAAAATGGAGAAACGTCTGTACCAGTGGTTTGTTAAGCAGAAAGGAATTATCCGGTAAATGCATTAGCGCTCAAAGAAAAAGCTAAAGGGATCCATCTACAACTGAAAGAAAAAGAATGCTCGTTCAACGCAAGTGATGGATGGTTGCAGGGATTTAAAAAAACATTTGGAGTTCGTCTGCTTAAAATAACTGGGGAAAAGCTATCTTCGCAACCTTCGCTTGTCGAACCATTTAAAGTCAAGCTGAAGCAAAAAATTGAAGAAATGGGTCTATCCCATGATCAGCTATACAATGCTGATGAATCTGGATTGTTTTGGAAAATTTTGCCAGAAAAGTCTTACGTATCAAGTACCGAAAAGACTGCTCCGGGCGTAAAAACTGAAAAACAACGAGTCACTTTTTTATGTTGTGCTAATGCTTCCGGAAGTCATAAACTTAAATTGTTGGTGATTGTGAAGGCAAAAAATCCACGAGTTTTCAAAAATTTGAACTGCCCTACTGAGTACAAAAGTTCCAAGTCCTCATGGATGACATCAGCCATTTTTAGCGATTGGTTTCACAAATCATTTGTGCCGCAGGTTAATATTTTTGTGCTGCAGAGAAAATATCATTTTCAGTAGCTAAGATTTTCTAATTTTAGGTAACAGATTTTCTTTTAAAAAAGAACTTGCCAGTTAAAGCGCTCCTCCTAATCGACAATGCTCCGTCTCATCCAAGTGCAATGGAGCTTAAAACCGAAGATGGAAACATAATTGCAATGTTTTTTCCTCCAAATGTTACCCCACTTATCCAACCAATGGATCAGAACGCAATCAAAATAACGAAGCTGTACAGAAACAGCCTCTTAGCCATGGTAGCGGCAAAAAATTTAGATCTAGTAGAGTCAATGAAAAGTGTTACATTAAGGGATGCTATTACAAATCTAGAATCCGCATGGAATAAAGTAAGCAAAGATACAATGGTAAAATGCTGGCAAAATACTTTACGTTTCACGGAAAATGAGACAGATCCGGAGGAAGATATTCCGTTAAGCATACTGAGAGAAAATATGAACTCAGAAGTTCAGCAACAAATGGAGCTTGCAGTTGATCTGCTTAATGAACTAAACCCTCAGGTTTGTCGATTTTTACAATTGTTTCAACAACACTACAGGTCATTTTTAATTTTTTTCTTTAGGTTGACTATACAGTATCATACATTCAGGAGTGGAATGGAGATATTTTGCCGGATAATTTTTCTAATTTGTGTGAAATTGAGGAGTTAGAAGTGCTCGATGATGAGGAGAACGATTTAGTTACAAATGTGCAGACAATAAAACCAAGCGAAGCCGTCGAAATATTAAACAGGGCTTTAGATTGGGCTCAATGCGAGAATGTTGAGGAAAATGACTTAAATGTATTAAGACGTTTAAGAGAGAAGGCTCTCTTCCAAGTGATAGAAAGAAAAAATCAGCAGAAAAAAATAACCGATTTTTTTTAAATGCATATGTGTGCATGTACAATTAAAAATGTGATCTCATTTAAAATGTATTCTTTTGGTTCTAGTTGTGTTCTATGTTTCTAGTCAGGTTGAATGCCTTTTTTGTTTCCTTTTTGAATTTGTTTATGTTTGGTTTTAGTTTATAATTAATAAAAACTTTTAAAAGCAGATGTTTTTTATTTAAAAATTTTACATTCGTAAACGTCAACACCCGCGGTTTTAATTAGTTGACATTTTCCCGAGTGCACTGTAATATGAAATTATGCAAAAAATTTGGCTCTAGGAAATAAGACACTAAGAAATAGGACCCCAAAATAAAAATGAAATAAGCCCACAACATTTTGTCTTTATTTCATTATGAAATACAACCCCAATATAAAAATGAAATTAAGGTCCAAAAGTTGGGCCACTTTTTCCCAATTCACTGTTAGATTTGGGGTAGGCGCGAATTTGGGTATATGCAATGATTTAGTGGGAAAAATGGCTCCTTAAAGTTTGGCCAAATGTTTCTGGATACAACGTAATTTGTCAGTCTTTTTCCTTTGAAGTTACCTTTCGATAGGAATTGAAATGAAAATGAAATGGTTTCGCAGGTGAGCAGTTAGAGCTGACCTTTGTACTTTCGCTTCATAATTTTGGGTGGTTTGATTTAACAGCAGGCCTCAAGCATATAAATTAGTTTCGCGATAAGTATCTTGACAATATTCAGAAATCTATAGGATTTTTAGATGCTTCGTGATCCAGAAAGTACACCAGATTTATAATCCATTCTTGAACCGTTTGCGAAGATTGTTAGACCCGAGTCCTCAGTTACCTCAGTCTGATAAGCCAATGTTGTAGGAAATTCAGCTTCAAAATATTTTTTGATAAGCGTTTTGGTTGTCCTTTCAGTTGTTCTATTGATAGATATTACTATGGCCATAGGCTCTCGCAGATCAGAATTCAAACTCTGTATAAAGATCCAGAGCTCAATAAATGTAGTAGGACTATAAGGGCTTCTGATGGTGTTAACCATTGAGCGCTTGGGAAACCTATGGTGAGTTTGGTTTTGTTATACTCAAAGCTCACCACCATACTGTGTTAATCCATTTGGATTTCAGGCCCCCTCTTTTTTACAAACTAATTTTTTATATACCTTTTTAGTAGATTCAGAAGTCTTCACAAGTAGATATTTAAAGAAAAAAAAATTGTAATAACATTTTAAATTTGAAAATCATAGGTATGTTTAAATACGGACTTCATAAGCATCGAACTTAAGCGAAGGTAACAACATTGAACACGAAATATTATGAAAGTTTAAATGTTCCTTGTTATAAGTAGACTATGTTGATACTAGTGGGTGCAATGGCGCAGTGGTAAGTGAGAAGAACTATGTACTTAGCGAGGAGTGTTATGATCCAAATTCACCCCAATACCACATCAAGTTACATAATTCGCAGCCTCACCTCTTGTGAGAGTCTGGCAAATACCCAAGAGTACGAACTGTCAAAGAAACAGTTCTCAAATTTGCCTTTAGGAATCGGCATTAAACTGTTGGTCTATTCCATTCACGTCAAAACGATAACTTTTGCACATACAATAGTTGGATTATGTACTATTCTACGCCCGTGGCTCCGCTCGCATGGAGCCTAGGCCCATCTAAAAGCTTTCTTCCATGTCTATCTTGAAAATTGGTGCGGTTGCATTAATTACTCAAAATTTGTAATTTTTAAGTACTTTAAGAGCATGTAGCAGAGTCATTTTCGATATGTCGTGTCGTGATGGATGCCTTCACGGCTAGTAAAGAACAGGCAAAGTAATTAATAAGGTCTTTCAACAACAAAGGCTTGTTATCAACAAAAAAACAAGCATCTATCTTGCGGCTACGATAAAATATCACTACCTATGAATAACAGTATCTTTGATGTAGTAGCGCTGGACGATAAGCACACAAAAAGTTTTGATTGTTTTTCGAGGAATATTTGGCTCTGTGTACGAGGAGCGCGAATGGTAGATAAGGTAGGCTAATGTTTCTGTTCTATAGTCTTAGGAAAAACCCATGTCGAAACCGAAAGTCTTATGCATCTTCAAAGCAAAACTAATAATTCATCTATTCAGACATCGCTTGACACATTAACATAATTTAAATTTGACATCAAGTTTTATAACTTTTTGAAAACAAAGCCAGCCTTACTCTGCCGAATTCCACAAAAAGATAATTCGAATTGATAAATTGGTAGAAACTTATAAATACATTTTTCTGACGAATAACATATAAATTTGCATTAGAGATCGAATTGTTGATATTATTTAATTATATTTTTCCATTTATTGAATTTTCCCTTTTTTATAAGCTTTAAAAAGGCAGCCATTGTCCTAAAAATATATTCATGGGAAGATACTTATAACTTTCCTTCCCACAGTCAAAATATATAACTTCTTCAGGTTCAGATGGATATGATTTTCTTAGAGCAGCTTATATCCATCCAAGTTATTTAGCTTGTCTTAAGGCGCACACAGATTTTTTCATAGAAAAAATTATGGCAGGAATGAACCTTTCGGCCGTTGATTTACTTGCATGTCTCAAACTGAGTAATGATTTGTAAACTCATGTTCGGTTGTCTTCAGCCATTTTATATTCTTTGTATTTGCAAATTTAAGTTCGTCATATAAGATAGTTACTTGTAAAAAAACATCGTCGAGCGCATTAAGTGGAAAATGAGCATAAGCATTAAGACACGGATATCAGCTAGTTCGGTGAACTCAGTTTGAACGAGTCGTTTTGAACTACGTATCCAAATATCGTGGATTATTTAGGATAATAGTTGCATATGAAAGCACATATTTTCGTTTATCTAATAAATGTTTCTGTTTGGCAATTGTACGTTCCTGGACAAGGCCATAATGGTTCCATAGCTCCATATTATAAGAAATAGTATAGACCAATATTTGAAAATTTTGTATTGAAACAATTACATCCGATTATCGAGAGCGCCGATTAATTACAATCTAGGCTCAAAATCAATCACTACACAATCGACCGGGCTTATAGAACAATTCATTAGTTGTAAAAAGCCCTTGAGGAAAGAGCACCCTTGTAAATTTTGTTTTCTTTAAATTAATCATATAGCAACAATTTAAACTTCGATGTTGAAATTCCGTCATTTGGCGGTTAAAAGGTTAATGAAACTAAATCTACTCACGCAAATTTCACTTGGTCAATTTGCCAAACTCAGCATGTAAAACAAGTTGCTTTTAAACTTTGGGGTTGTATCAAAACAAGTTAGATAAATATTTTACAAACTTTTCTAAATAAAGTGCTTAGAAGAATTGTAAACGCCCCGTGTAGGTACATCCAGTTCAACCGCAATACTCGCCATACTTGGAATTCACATCGGTTCGCCCTTACGCCAATATTTGGATGGACATTCTTAACCATACAATACGAATATGGAATGCTCTACCACGCTCTGTTTTTGCTATGCATTATAGTTTACAGACATTTGAAACCAATGTGCATTGGTATCAGTTTTTTCCTAACCCTTCACTTTCCTAGTGCCAAACATTGTGTATGCAAAATCCCTTTAATGCGCGAACATTGTAAAAAAAAGGGTTTTGAAGGAATGTGTTTTCACTATTATGGCACGTGCAGCTTGTCCTCATAATGTCCCATGAAAGATTTTCCACCGGCACATGAATTGCTCGACAACAACGTTTTCCGAGAGCCGAAGATTCTGCTGCCATCATTGGTAATATCAAAAATAAGGAATCGGTATCATCATCACCATGAAGAAGAACCAGTCCCTCCGCCCAGTATAAAAGAGGTAAGCTTAGCTATAAAAAAGCTAAAGAACAACAAGGCCGCCGGCTCTGATGAGCTTTTCATATACGAAGGTGATGTAATGGTAGAGCGCATGCACCAAATCATCAACCAAGTTTAGGTGGCGAAAGCATGCCCGATGACTGGACCATCAGCTCCATATGTCCCATCTGCAAGAAAGGCGATCCTATTTCTTGCAAGAACTATCGAGGCATATCCCTGCTTAATGTCGCATATAAGATCTTATCCAACGTACTGTGCGAACGTCTCAAACCTTTCTGCAACACACTAATCGGCACGTACCAGTGTGGCTTCCGGCCCGGCAGATCAACTGTAGACCAAATCTTCACACTAAGGCAAATCCAACGGAAAAGACCAACGAGTTTCAAGTCGAGACACACCATCTCTTCATCGACTTTAAAGCCGCATATGACAACATTCATCGTCAGGAGCTTTTTGTGGCGATGGCCGAATTCGGGATCCCGTCAAAACTGATCCAGATGTGTCGCATGACACTAGATAACACGCGGTGCAGTGTGCAGTTTGGCAGAAGCTCATCTGAACTCTTTCAAACATGCACCGGATTTCGGCAAGGAGATGCGCTGTCGTGTGATTTATTCAATCTTGTTCTTGAGCAGATAGTGCGGAGGGCAGGTGTCAACACGGAAGGCACTATCTCCAACAGATCAGTCCAACTGCTGGGGTATGCGGATGATATAGATATCATCGGTCGATCCCAGCGTTCCTTGATAGAGGCTTTCACGGCTATTGAAGAACAGGCGAAACTAGTTGGCCTTGAAGTGAATGAGGACAAGACTAAATATATGTTATCAACAAACAAACAACAACAGCAACTTCGAGGTAGTTAAGGAGTTCATCTACTTCGGGGTAAACATCAACTCCACAAACGACATCTTAGTGGAGATCCGTTGAAGAATTACCCTAGGAAACCGCTGCTACTTCGGTTTGGCAAAACAAATAGGTTCAAAACTCCTAACTCGAAAGACAAAATGCATGCTCTACAGAACCCTTATCCTGCCAGTTCTGCTATACGGCGCCGAGTGCTGGACGATAAGCAGGAAAGGAGAGTTGATACTTTGAAAGTATCAATTTGGTCCTGTGTGCGAGGAGGGCGAGAAGAAGGAATGAAGGAGAAGATACAACCGCGAACTCTATGAGCTGTACCAAGATGTGGATGTAGTCCGAAAAGCTAAAACTTGTCGACTACATTGGCTCGGCCACATGGAGCGAATGGACAACAACAACGCTCCAGCCCCCAGGTTCGAGACGACAAGGAAGACGGAACCTTCGTTTTAAAGACCAAGCCATCGCGGATGCCAGAGCGCTTGGTCTGGACAACTGGAAGCAGCGTGCTTGGGATCGCAGAGAGTGGTTGGCTGCCGTATCTTAGGCAGGGACTCTTCACGGGTCGGGAACCCGTTAAGTAAGTAAGCATCATCATCACCAACGTCAGCTCAAACCCTCAAAGCTACTGACCGTAATCGCTGCAAATTGTGTAAAATGAAAAAATTTACCACCTGCAATGTCTTCATGAAGCCAATATGTCCAACACATCGTCCTAACACAGTTCTTACTACTACTAATTGTGAACAACATATTCGTTACATTCTTTGTTTGTTTATATTTGATTTAGTTTCACTGCAACGAAAATAAAATGCTATTAGATTAAGTCCCCCAAATCAAAAATTTTTAGTTTGAAGAGCTTTTACTTGAGATGGGGTAAAAGTAATCCCCTACCAAAGGAACAGACCAATCAAACTTGATGCAATCCTTAAAACTGACGGTATGTACACTGAGACAAAGGCGGTGACTTTCAGTCTTCTCCCTGAGGCTCTCTTCCCAGGAAATCAGGTTACTACGTGTTCAGCTATACCCGCAACGGTGGCCACCTTTGAACCGACTAACACCATCCGGCATAGCTGGTATATTGCATCGGGAGTGGTGACTGATGACGCTATCTAATATGCTATTGCATCTTTTGAGGGTTTCAAGTCACTTGGTCCGAATGGAACTTATAGATACAAATATGCTGAAAAAAAGGTTTGATTCAGCTAATATATACCTATAGCCTATATACCTACCTCCTGGTGTATGGTTTTAAAGTGGTTTTCGTACCAACAATTGTTCAGCCTGACTATACAAGAGCTTTCGACCCATAAGTCTAAATTCCTTTTTGCTGTAAAGTTTGGAGAGACTGGTTGAGCTGCATGTGCGGAAAGTTGCTCTTCGATCACATCCTCTCTCTAGATGCGACATGCCTATCAGCGCGGAAAATCCTGTGAAACTGCGCTTCAAAACCTTGTTGGTAGGATTGAAAGTGTATTGAAGTTATGGTGTATGGTGGTAGACTCTCTTCTTATGGCTCACAATATTGCTGGAAACTACACTGAAACTTATGCGGAATCAAAAATCGATAAAGCACTGTCGACTTTCTGGCAGTGTAGATGCGCTTTTGGCATGACATGGGGCTTATCTCCGAAAAGACCACTCCTCTCATACTCATCGGATGTTTAGTGGAACAGGCTTGTGGAACTATTCCCCCCGGAAATTTGCAAAAGGTCTGCGAATTTTCTTCTATCTCTTAGGAGAATCAACTGCAGGCCCATTCGGGCCACCAAGCTTTTGTTAAATACTTAAATGTGTTGGGCTCAAGCGACACCAACACCTGTCCTGCTTGCGCTGAGGAGGATGACACAGCTGACACACACACACTTTCTCTGCAGATAGGAGATTTTCGGGGCTAACAGGGGAGAGCCGAACATCTAAGCTTTTCATCATTTGAGCTCCTTCTCACCTTTCTTGGAATGACGGGAAAACTAAGTACAATAATATAAGAGAAGGGGTCTCAATAGTAGTACAATGCATCAGTAGTTGTATCTGAGCACTCCATCGGATAACAGCAACCTCCGACAAAAAAAAACTGTTATTTTTTCTATATACAAAAACCATTTTTTTTTTTCAAATTACAAGTACAACCATAAATCTGTTAAACTCAAATAAACTTTTGATGGAAAAGATATAGATTTTCGTAAATTACAATTATGAACATTTTTTTTGACTGCGCGACTTACTTGAACTTTACATCTCAGGTTTTCGTTTTCTTATGTAATACATATAAAGATTCTAACATCTGCGTCAGAATGCGCACATTCAAGTCTTAACCTCCAATAACTGCATCGAAATATAATTCCCCTTCAAACCAACAAACAGTGGCCAGCATCAGACACATATTTTTGAATGCGGTAATCTACCTATTAATTCCACAAGTACTATTAGATTACCGCAACTAGCGCCTAAGCAATGTAATCGATCCCGCTCACGAGATGTTATAAATTTAAAATAAACAAATCTCTACGTCATACATTAATCACTGGTTATCCGTTCAAGTGTGAACATAAAATTGTGTGCCTTTTAGCATCCTTTGGCGACAGTATCAGAAAAGCACACTTTAGCTACGTATTCACGTGGAAAAACTCAGTTACATTCGTTTCCTTGAAGGTACTGAAAGCTGCAGGGAAGACCTTTCGCTGTATTTTATGCAAACATATACGGATGCTTTAGAGATATTCTTCTTTTTAGTGTTTCTGTTTCGTCCTGTTGTAAGAAAGAATGTAAGTGGTGTCTCAAGTGGATTCTTTCACTCGTTGAATAAAAGGGCTTGCTAGGTAGGTGACATCTACAAAACTGTTCTCCCCCATGCAACGATGACTATGCACACCCCGATGACGATGACGACGACAACGATAGTAAGGGTGAAGGTTAAAGCAGCGCACGAGAAAGAATGTCTTTTTGTTTGTTGTTTTTAATTTCTTCGTGCAAGTGCGTGGTCGCGAAGTCCTCGAAGGTTTTGTTCATCAGTAATTTGCGTTTTTTTTTACTTGAAAGTTCGCTGTAGTTACGACAACTTCAGCGAGGTCATTGTCCTGGAAGAAAGCACAACAAACATATAAAACTCTCAAGGGAATATAGTTCTTGTGAATTAAGAGAAATTACATAAAAGGTGTTCCTCTTCGAGGACGAACATTTCATTCAATTTCGTGACCACGTTGTTTTATAAAATTTTTGACGTATGTTAATGTGTGAGCTAAAGATAGACGACTGCATCGCTGAGTAAATTATGTGGAGTTGTTTAAAAATGTACCTACTTATCAAACGCTCTAGAAATTTATTTATTTAACCAGACATCGTGGCACCCTTTCATTGCATTTCATCTGTAGTCAAACGAGACAGAAATGACTGCAATGCCCACACTAATCTTGTCAAATTCTCCTACGACCAAAAGTTGAGGCAAAAAATACTACAAAAATTCGTCCTCTTCATCTGTTCCGACACTCCTGAAGAGTCCATATCATTCTGAAGAGGTGTTCTTCCACGCTGGCAAAACCAATGCGTAAGCTTTTCTATCTGTCCTATTCTTCAGGGCTCTTTCCGAGAAGATGGAAAACAGCATTTATCCAGCCTGTCCCAAAAAAAAAGCGAATCTCTCCTTCTATCGACCAATTGCACTTACGTCCCTTCTTTCCAAGGTCATGGAAACGCTGAAAAACCGTCAGCTTATGAAATATCTCGAATCCCGAAAACTTCTTAATGACCAGCAGTACGGTTTTCGCAGCAACAGATTCACTGGTGATGTGCGCTTGATATTTCAAAGGCATTTGACAGAGTTTGGCATCAAGCTCTCTTGTCGAAAATGCGTGCATTAGGGGTCGATGATACCTTTCTTCAATGGGTTAGAAATTACCTTTCGGACCGTTCAATTCGTTTTGAATTGGTTTGGTTTCAAGTCTGCAACTCACCAAATAAATGCTGGTGTCCCCCAAGGCTCCGTTTTGTCTCCGACACTCTTTCTCATTTTTATCAATGATCTCCTCTCTGTTATTCCTACTCCAAGTCATTCCTTCGTTAGTGACAGTACCCTTAGCTTTGCATATTCGTTTTCGAAATTACGTCCCTCATTTTCGGGTGTGGAGCTGGAATGGCAACGTATGTTAAGCTCACTAAATTCCGATCTTGACAGCATTCTTATGTGGGGTAAAACCAATAGGGTAGAATTTAATGCTTCCAAGACACAATGCGTCATTAAAGCGAAACCCCAATTCTCTGCCATTATCCATGGATGGCACTTGCATCGCCGAAACCGAAAGACTTTCCATCCTCGGTATGGATGACTTTCCATCCTTAAGCCTATATTCGGGTGTACATTAAAATACAATTATGTCGAATGCTCTACCATGCTCTGTTTTTCCTACACATTATAGTTTACACCCATTTAAAACCTGCATGCATCGGTATCTCCCTCTCTAACCTTCATTTCCCTATTGCCAACACTGTGTTACTTCACTATATGGTATCCACAATCCCTTTAGTGCGCGTTCATTATAAGAAAAAAAAAATCTCTTATTTTATGCACGAGTTGACACTTGCTGCTCGGGGAAGCAATTTCATTCTCATAAAAAACAAAATTCAAACTTTGTGTTCTCCTTAAAAATCAACAAAACTATATAATGACTGCAGCGTTCTAAACGGTGCCAATTTTTCTCCTTGCAAAATTTCTTCGACTACCTTCAAAGGAGTGGACAAATAAAATGAACGACTTTATTGCAATCGAGGTGAAGATTTTCATAAGGAAATGACCAGGAGTTTCCATAGGATTTAGACTGATTGCCAGACTTCTATAGGAACATCCGCCACCTCATTAAACTATTTGATACACATTGATCATATGAAATCGATAATAATCCAGTCAATAAGGAAAAAAGGACTAGGTCTTGCGGCTCTCAATTTATTTAATTTTTGTTTGGAAATTAAATTTAAACCCAAGCAAAGTAGTCTTAACTACGAGGACAAAAGCTATACACTCCCGAGCCAAGCACAATACCACATTAGTGTTGACTGGCGAGGCTAGGTACTTACATATACGAATATTCTACCAAGAGTCGAGCTCAGCAGTTACCGACAAAGCGTAAACTTGCACAAGATTGCAATTTAATGTGATTTCTATTCACCTGGCCCTTTCCCCCAGCAACATGCAAAACTTAAATCGATTTACCTAACTTTCTCGAACCTAAATAAGTGGAAATTTTCTTGCCATCTTCCCGGCATCATCCTGTTTACGCTTTGTCGTTGCATTGGAAGCAGGAGGGATGACCGGTTCCTGTGCTATGGAACAAATAGAAAAACGTGCCACTGCAAGAAGGAACTTTTTATTGCAACGAAAACATCACGAAGAACAGCAAACATTTTGAAATTCTTTAACAGTTGTCAGTGCGAGTGCATTTGGTTTCGCCTCACAACTACCAACAAAAGAGGAATATACCAAGTTGAATTTTCTTTTTGGTTGAGGGGGCAACCGTGATGCTGCACGTTTGGTAAATTGCCAGGAAAATAATGAAAATTCACTACGCAGCCAAAAGTCGGATGCCGATCGATAAGACCTTCACATTGGCCGGGGACTTTGGCTAGTGTGCGGCCATCACACCCGATAAACTGTCAAGTGTCTAAGTGGAATCATCTTTTAGGTAAGTTTTGTTGCATTTCCTGTTTCTATGGCTGGGACTTGTACCTTCCTAGTTCCTGTGCACTTAGCACGCACTGAATGAAACTAGTTGTATGACAGTCTAATGCGGCAATGTTAACCATCTTTGTTTTATTGCCAAATCTGTTGTTTTGATATTCGTATTGACAGTTTGTAATAATTATTAGATTGTTTTTGCTTTACGTGTGACTTGGCTATTGATGCTGGCCATTGGATGGAAGGTGTCAATGAAGTCTGAATTACTAAGATAAATACTGAAGCTACTTTAGAAGACAATTTGGATGGTTTGAAATTTAATTGAAATGCGGCTAAAATTTTTTTGTTGATAGGTTTTTTTTTGCTAATTAGTCCGGAGACGAAGGTTACATTGATAATATTTTGCTTACATATTATTTTATCCGTAGGTATTAATTAAGGCATGTAACAAAAAAAAATATATGTAAAATAAACAGCTACCTAAATTCTTTTCTCCCAATTTTCAGCAGGCACGAATCAGGTTTTCGATAAATTTGTACAAAAATAACAAATAGGTATTTGGCCAAAATCTGCATTAAAAGGGCTGTAGGCAAAAGCAGCCTAGCTCCCCTGAAATAAAGCGATTTTTCTTACATATTAGGAGAGCAGTTTAAAATATCAGCAATGTGGTTAATAGGCTGCGGCTAGAGTTTTTTTTAAATTAATGGAATATCTAAACGTGCTTAACGTGGTGGTGTCAATAACTCTATTCTATCTTAACTCGACTAAGGCGGTTATGGTTTGTGTTCACAGAACTATAAACAGTGAATAAAAGCTTTCAGATGGTGCAGGTCGGGATTTGAACCAGCGACCTCTCTTATTGGTCCAACGCACTTAACCACTAAGCCACTGCACCCACAACAACAAATACTAATGGTAGTTTTTCCAAATGTCATGTTTTAGTAGCTGTCAAAGTAACCAATGAAATCCAGTCAAATATATTCAGTAAGGTTTTTCTTCAATTCAGGCTTACCGAACGTGCCGAAATTGTTAAGACCATCATGACTTGAGTGCGGAGCAATTCGTCCAACAATCATTCGTGGAAAAGTTTGAGTATGACTACACTTTCTTCGACTCTAAGATATCAACCAGAAAGAGATTGGTACAAAGAAGACCCAGTAATGTTGATTCGGCGCCGATCCATTTATGTAGATATCGGCAGAGATTCAACCTGATTTATTTCGCTGTTGGATTTCAACAGTGCTGACGCAAGAATTGAAGCTGGAAGTGCTGGGCGAACCCTGGCCAAAAAATCATCTTCCCTATTATTGGAGCGAACACAATCCACGAGTGTTCGACCAAGCATCAATGGGTCAATTTATTCCTAAGTCAAGTTCTTAGTCAACAACAACAAGGCAAACACTTTGGCTAACTTTCTAGACGCCTTTGCCGGAATAAGTGCTGCGTCGTTATCTTAGTTCAGCTATGAGATATAGAATTTGGAAAACATGCGGTATAAAAATATTAAAATGCGGTTATTGGTGAACTTATTGCATGAAGTCGTTCTTAGTATGTAATTTTTCATATCTTCTTTTATCGGCATTTTTTTTTAAGGATCCGCCATCTAACGATTTTTTTTCAACTAGTGGTAACACTTAGTTCATGTCTCATTTGACAGATAATTAGTTTTATCCTTCCGCTGAACGAATATGGTTGTGTACACGCTTGAACAACACTGGGAAATATTGCGACATAATTGGGCCATTTTTCTTCGAAAATGAGCAAGGAGTGGCCGTTACAGTCAATGGCGATCGTTATCGGGCCATGTTGAACGAATTTTTGTTCACAAAAATTGAGGAGGAGGATATTGGCAACATTTGGTTTCAACAGGACGGTGCTACGTGCCACACAGCCGAAGCTAGACTCGATGTTTTTCGCCTTGTTTAAAAAAAAAAGTTATTTGGCGGACCCTAGCAGATATTTTTTGAGGTCGAACCCGCGAACCCCACAGGCGGACCAGTAGAAATGCAGTAAAGTAGGAGGATTGTGTTCCCTATAATCCTGATCATAATCTCGTCGGTAAATGGAGAGAAGAATAGATTTGTGGAAACATCTGTTGTAGTCTGCGTAGTAACCTGTGAGGAGCTCCGTTAAGTACGTTTTTATGTGGCATTAGGTCGGTGAACTGAATCGAAGGGCTATGTATAATCTTTGAAGTATTTAGGATTCATAAGTATCCTGTAAGATCGGAATTTTTTACGAAGTGAAGTTCTATTGCGCTTCCTGCAGCACACCTCTTTATTCGTGGAAGGAGGTCAAGGAGTTCCTCTAAAGCAGCGGATGGACAAGAGCGCGGTGCATCTGTGACTCCTATGCACGTATTCTTTGACTGCCTTGAAATGCCGTCTGAGAAGATATTTGGTTTACTTTTTCCCACTAAACAAGAGACGATAAGTGATGACTGGTAGGACAAGGGTTTGGTAGGTCCAGTGAATTATTTTTGGACTAAAACCACATTTTTACCAAAGAGTTTTCAGCATGGGCATAATAAAACAGTTGCTTTATTTAAGGGGCTATCTAGATTTGCATTCCAAGTTAGCTTTTGATCAAGTGTGATACCGAAATATTTAGCTTCCTTTGAGAATGATATTTGAGTGTTCTTCAGTGAAAAGGTTGGAAAGATGTGATTCATTTCCAGGTGAAGGGAACAATTGTTGATTTTAACGGTTTAACACTTAGAACTTTATCTTCTAGTTTATACCAGTTCCATACTTTTGTTAAGAAGATTTGCATGAGGCCTGATAGGGTAGTTCCATGATTGCCCCTTATAATGATCACTAGGTCGTCTGCAAAGCCTTATGTGTTCAACCCTGAATTGTTTAGGTAGTCTAGGAGTTCTTCAACGACGATGGTCCAGAAGAGGAGAGATAGACCGCCTCCTTGTGGACATCCTTTGACGTTAGGATCCCGACTTTGTTCAAGGAAAGGGACCCAATTTGCTGGTCTAAATGAGCCGTGACTACCGTCATCCACCAACCTACCTAGCAATCCCGACAGCTACCACGCTCTTTCTCAGAAACTAAACACAAAGTAACTCCAATGGTATACTAACGAAAATAAGTCAGGAAAGCCATACCGGGTAGTAACGAGACTCCATTCCGCCTGCTGCAAAGACAAAATTTTGAAAGACGTACAAATTATAGACATATGTAATGATTCTGCTTAAAAGAGAGAAGTGAAAACCTGCTAAAGTTGAGGAAATCTAAGTAAAATGCGGACTTAAATGCGGACTGAATAGACAGCAACTTTCGTCTCTGTATAAACTGCCAAGGGAATCAAAAGGAGAACTGTCGCGACTATCAAGTAGCTAAAGAGCTTCGAAGCAAGCGTGATATATTTAGTAAAAAGTGATCGTTACTAGTCGTAATTAAAACGATTGCCAATCCCAAAATGGGTACAAAAAAAATACCCAAACGACGAATAAACCTTACGAAAATATCCAAGCCGTCGAGAAAAGTAATGAAATGAAAACAAAAAGCAAATGTTCCAACTGCCAGCGGTGGGAAAAGGATACACAAACATACGCTGAGGCCATTGCCAGTCGCACAATTTTTCTCAGAAATTCTCGTCAGACTGGAAGAAAGGAGTCGAACCAAGAAATAGATAAGGCTAGATTAACATGTCCTTCCTATGTCCTTACTTAGTCTTAATTTGTTTGTTGTCGACTTTTTAACGGAACATAACACATCTCAATCTCACTTTACTCCATGACAAATAAATCAATAAAAGAATCCAGTCTCGTATTCCTCTCGCATTCCACTTTCTATCTCATGGTCTGCATGAGCTACACTTAAAGCCATAACCATGCTAATAATACTGCATAAGTAGCTACCCACTTTCATTACACATAAACTAGGTCAAGTTTTCAAGCTCATCGAGTACACACTGACATCGCTTGTGGAGGAATTGGATGTCCCACCAACTTTTGCACTCTTCCAAACTCAAATCAAACATCACATGTCAATTAGGTGAAGAAGGGAAGAGGGACAGCTCCTGATTTAATATGAATAATATAACATGTTATTCGAATCGTTCTCAAGGAGAGTCCTTTCCCGATTTAATTTACTTGACTGCACTTGCAGCAAATGCAATCTGTTCATTTTCATAGAATTGATGTGCAGTTTCCTTTTAAGCTGTAAACATTATATTAGTTTATGCCCTACTTTAAGTTCTCCTGATAAGTAACAAGCTTTCTTAGCTCGGCGCAATTTAATTCTGATTTTAGTATAAAAAATCGCGGACTATATAATCAACCAGGCCAAATTACTCTGTCAATTTGGTTTAATGGAATTGAATTGCATTCCAAATGACTTTCTATGGAATTTATACTCCTTCGTATACTGACGATAATGAGCAGCAGGAAATAAAACACAAACACGCGCCTGAATACTGGGATATATGTAGAGTCCTTGAATTAAGCCACTAATAGTTTACAATTATTCGAATCTCATTTTATAAATTATTCCATCCTACTAAACTTTCTACTACCTTTAATATCTATTCATAGTCACGAAAAAGCACAAAGCGATACGCGGAAGACGATGCATTATGCACAATTTCAACAGCTGTCATTTCCCATCAACCAATTCCTATTTGTAAAACAAACTGTTTGTCTCTCACTTTAAAATTCATGCAATTTTCGCATTTTTCTGAGAATGGTACGTTGGTATGGTACCAAGGACGAAACAGAACCAATATTTTTGATAACTTTGTTTACGTTCATATACCTATTATTGCAGATTTATAATATAACATTTTCGGAATAATTAATTTTCACAACAGTTTTCGTTGCTAATGAGAGGGCTGAAAACTAATACGTAGATTGGATTTTTTGTTCATTTCTAGTGAATTGACGACGGGATTAAGGTTATAAAATAAAATGAAATAAAAGGGAAAACAACTTGGATACAGGTAAACAGATATTTGGGTCAATTATGCAAATTCGTGTTGATTTTCTCGATGAATTAACACAGAAAATTAACGATGCCTAAAACATGGTGTCTTAGTGGTAATTTTCAACTATGACCTTTAATTAATCCGCAATTAATAACCTCATTGGTTTTCGATATTCGTATTATCTGCCAATACAAGCAAAGCACACATATAACTTCGCAATTTCATCCCTTTTTGGTGGTGCTTCTATAAAATATATAATAAATGGGTAGGTGTTGGCTGGTTTGCCAGGCGGTAAGCTACAAGCAGACGGTAGCGAAAGTCGCATATATACATGCGACTCTGACGTAATTTTTACGCCATAATATGCGATTCTTGCCAGCATATCGTCTGAACGCCTCTTTGGGGCAGTCCGCATATGCTCGCAAATCATGTGCGGACGATATGCGATACCTAGATAGCAAAGAGATTTTTCCGCATATCATGTAAACACGCTCGCATATAATTTGTGCACGAAAACAGAGCATTGTATATTCTGCCATTTGCGACCAACAGTTGTAGAGTTCAGTTAAGCAAACAGTTGGTTCTTGTGGTTGGTGTATTAATTATGAGTGATGAGCTTGAGATGATGGGCTCACCATTACAAGATAAAACCTTCGCAATCAAATCGCCCACGCCATCATCTACGCCGTCATCAATATCGGATTCTTCGGCCACAGCACGCTTAGCTATTGAATTGAATTTTGCTGTTTCCGCTTGAAATGCATCCGACAGAAATACCACCTTCTGCGACTATTTGACGGCCCAGTTGCGAGCCCTTCCGGAGCACCAAACCAATCGTTTGCGCAATTCCCTGAACCGCAAAATGAATAATCGCGCTATCTTTATTTCTTTAACCATTCATCTTGGACTTATAATCATATCATTATAATGAGTGAACTTTTGGGGCTATATTGTGGCCATATTGCCAGTCAACTTCGCCTTCTTCAGTGAAGTTGTGCGTAAATTCTTTTTGAATCTTTTTTACGGCGGGCAAATGCTTTCGCGATGGCAATGCTTCGAAGGGATACATTGTCGAGCTCTGACCATCGTTCGCATGCCACTCACCAGGGGTGCCTATCGTATTGATCAAAAGATGAATTCGGCATATATTTCGCCTTATTTGTGGTTATTAAATAATTGTGGAGTACGGAACAGGCAAGTGTCACTTTCTTAGTTTTTTGGCATCCAAGTTCGATATGCTTATGAAACCGCGATATAATTCTGGTTTATTGCCACGTAATTCCAACAATAATTCTTCGAGCATATCTAATGCCAAAATAGCAATAGCAGCTCACTTTCTTTTCGACATTTTAACCCTAAAAATATAACCATATTTTGACAGTAATGTAAATCAAATGGGTAGCAGACGTCTAATAACGGGTGATCCAAGTAGAGATACTTTTTTCAATAGCCTTTTTTTGATCACGTGTGAGTCGTGTCATGCTGTCATGTTATTTTTGTTCAGTATTGTTTGGCATTTCATAATGGAAAGACTTACGCATGAACAACGTTTACAAATTGTTCAACTTTATTATGAAAATTCACGTTCTGTGAGGAATGTTTTTCGTGCACTTCGCTCAACTTATGGTCAACATAATCGGCCTACTGAGCGTACTATTCGCAACACCATCACCCATTTTGAGACCCAGCATTCATTATTGGATAGTATTCGACCGAATAGACCACGTCCAGCTCGCTGTGAAGAAAATATAGCGGCCGTAGCTGAGAGTGTACACGAAGACCGCAGAGAGTCGATTCGGCGCCGTTCGCAGCAACTCGGACTGACGTATGGAACGACTTGGCGCATTTTACGTCAAGATCTTAAATTGAAAGCGTACAAAATACAGCTTGTGCAACAACTGAAGCCGCTCGACCTTCCCAAGCGACATCGCTTCGCTCTATGGGCTCTTGAAAAGTTCCAAGAAGATCCGACGTTTTCGAGGCAAATTTTGTTTAGCGATGAGGCCCATTTCTGGCTCAATGGGTATGTAAACAAACAAAATTGCCACATTTGGGACGAAGAGCAACCTGAAGAGTTTGAAGAACTGCCACTTCATCCAGAAAAAACAACGGTTTGGTGTGGTTTGTGGGCCGGTGGAATCATCGGTCCATATTTCTTTAAAAATTATGCCGGTGCAAACGTAACCGTCAATGGCGACCGTTATCGTGCCATGATAACCGACTATTTGATGCCTGAAATTGAAGCTCGTGATCTCGGCGACATTTGGTTTCAGCAAGACGGCGCCACTTCCCACACATCGCATCAATCAATGGACTTATTGAGAGATTGGCCACCAAGATCGTGTGATATCACATCGTTAGACTTTTTCCTGTGGGGATATGTAAAGTCAAAAGCTTATGCCGACAAACCCGCTTCGATTCAGGCCTTGGAGGAAAACATCACGCGTGTCATTCGCCAGTTACCAGTCGAAATGCTGGAACGAGTGATCGAAAATTGGACTCAACGGATGGACCATCTGCGACGTAGCAACGGCCAACATTTGATAGGCACAATCTTCAAAAAATAAATGCCAAAGAATGTTCTTTCAAATGATAATAAACATTCTCCATTAAATTTGAATTTTCTGTGTTTTTTTCTTTAAAAAAGTAGGGAACCTCGAAATGGATCACCCTTTACATGTAGGTTATCTTTCTAGGGTTAATTAAGCAGTTAAAATGTTTGAGACGAGGTACAAAAATCAACAACACAATACAAAACGTGGCAGATCGATGTTATGTTCGCAAACCTGCATATGATTGAAAATATCTGATGTGCAAATTGTGTCACATCGTGTGAACACCTTGCATATAGGCCTTAAGATTTGCGAACTCGTTTGCGGACATATCTTATGCGAGCATCTAGGTCGCAAATGCATTTGCGAGTTTTGGGACACAAGTTGCATATCGCGTGGACATTCCTATATGCGAGTTTGCGAGCACTGCATACTTATGGAATTTACGGTACAATTGCAAGGTTTTACGTGACATCAGCACTCGCATATACAGGGTGTTTTTTTTTATAGATATAGAACTTCGAATTGAAATAAAACACAAGAAAATCGTTTTAATGTCCATCAATTTAGCTTTATGGAAGAATAATTTCATGCCATTAATGTTTAAATATGATTTCGGGCATGTGGCCGCTGCGGCTGGTTCAAATAAAGACAAATCTAGGGGTCCAATTTTAAACCACTTTTTCAAGCATTTGGGGCTGTATGTCGGCAATAACACCACGAATGATGGCTTCCAAGTCTCCTAACGTTGCTGGTATGTTGGCGTAGGTGAGCGACTTTACATATCCCCAAAGAAATTAATCCAGTGGTGTCAAATCACACGATCTTGATGGCCAATTGACAGGTCCATTCCGCGAAATTATGCGCTCATCGAATGTTTCCCTCAGTAAATCGATTGTGACGTCCGCGGTGTGGCATGTAGCGCCGTCTTGTTGGAACCACATCCCATCCCCATTCATGCCATCCAATTCGGGAACAAAATAATCGGTTAGCATGGCTCTTTAACGGTCTCCATTAACGGTAACTGCCTCTCCAGCATCATTTCGGAATAAGTATAGCCCAATGACTCCACCAACCCATAGAGCACACCAAACAGTCAGTTTTTGTGGATGTAATTTCGTTTCAAGGGATTCTCTTCACTTCAAATGCGGCAATTTTGCTTGTTGACGTAGCCATTATGTCGACCATAAAATGAACGGAGCTTGCGATAAACTTCGCGAACTAAACCATTATTTTCTAAATAAATTTGAACGATTTGCAAGCGACGATTTGCAAGCGACATTAGAGTTACCAGATTTGACCACAAAATAGCAGTTTGATCTCTATTCGAAAAACCAACCTCTAAAAAAAACTTAATTATATGCGACTTTCGCATAACGCCTCCTCGTAGCTTTATAGGCGAAAATTAATCACAAACCGTATGCGGAGTATCGCAAAAAAAACTTAGAAAACAAATAGCTCAGGTGGCAGACCAGTTCTGCAGGAAAATCCACACTCAGAGATTCACAGACTTGTGGCAGAGTCTGTGATTTCTCGAGGAAATTAATAATCGCAATTGCTTACTAGATCATCTTCATCGGGATCTAGGCCAACATTTAACCCCGAAAGTAGTCCTGCGGCGCCGAAAGACTCTTCGCGCTTAACCCGAGACTCAAATAAATATAAAAATAATGAAGTCCTCATTAAGCTAAGTAAAGTTACTAGGCATACATTATGTAGTTAGTTACTGAAGGAAGGTTTTGTTTGGATTTGCTTTATTGTGATATTATAATATAAATGGGAAATGAGGTGGTATTTACAACAAGCAACTGAAATGAGTTTATGCCAATTCAAACAGAATTTAATTCAGCCATTCAGTTTGGTATCATCAGGAATCCAGGTGGGATTGAGGAATTTCTCATTAGGAACTCAGATATTCCCTCATATCGTTGAGACCGTAAAAATACCCACCATATAGGCAAGTTCCAAAACAGTCAACACAATAAAACTGGCTAGAATATACTCCAAAGTGAATCCGTTAAAACGCCAATGTATTGCACTTGATTCGGTCCACGTTTCACAGTTACTATAGAATGAGAACCAAGTAAATTATTTCTCGAAAAAAAACAATGGATGTTGCAGTCTTTACCAGCCTGGCTACACGTTTATCGGAATGAAAGTAATTCCCATTAACGTCGTGGCTACACACACAAAAAAGATTCATAGCAATTTGACTGACGGGAACCGCTGAAATCTGTAACAAAACAAAATATCTCTTGGGAAATCGAATACTTTTGTGCTCTCTAGTACCTGTATTCTGTCTTCACTCTTCCAACACAAATCTCAAATAAGGATTTCTTATGCCCACACCGAGAATTCAACTTGTAAGTGGATTTTCGGTGGATTCTTGGTGCAATCTACCCTTTTCTTTCTGACTCACATAAAATCTACCTGTCTCGTGCGACATGACGATCATTCCCATGAATGTTTAGCCAGGCACTAACAAAACCACATGTTAACTTCGACGAAGAAATTCTATTAGTCGAGAATGGAATATTATTGCCTGCAGCTTGAATGAATTAAATCATCAAATATTCCTGTTTCAAATCCTGAAACAATAGACACATGCGAAAGCTCAAAGAAACAGTTGAAAGCTATTGCATAACATCATTCTCCTGGAATATGAATTCAATGGAATTAAATCATCACTTTGTAACTACTAGTGCTTGTTTATTGCAAGCAAAGAAGGAAAGTTTAATTTAGGAGCAAATACAAAACATCATTAGGTCGTATATTTCGTAAAGACTTTTGTAATAGCTTGTTCCACAAACGGTGTTCTACAAATTTTTACATAAGAAGGTACTGAAATTGTAGAAGTTCATGCACTATGGTCTAAGGCTGATCGGTTGCCCTGTAAAAAGGTTAACATGTGCTATTGCGAAATATACGACAAATGGATTTTAGTCACCTCTAAAGGATTTTAGGTTCTAGTTTTTATTCTGTCAACCGTAGGAGTGCCTACAACTTAAGGCCACGACATATTTGGGAATCATGCCAGTAACAGGGTTTCAAATTCTATCTCCATTGGAATACATATTTTCGTTACTCTGACCGATTAGTGTCATCTCCTAACAAAGTAGCTTGGACGTTTTTGATTTATCACAACAAGCCCTACACTTATCCTTCGATATATTCACCGAAGGATGCTATTATATCTATATGCAGCTTAAATATTAAAGATGCATTTAAAATTTTTAAGAAAAATATTTTTGATTCAAAAATTAATGCCTTAGATTTCGCCGAGATTGTTCGGCTAAATATTAAAAAAAAAACAACATTACAACAAAGTTTGAAAACTTTTCTATTGATTGAGTCAAAATGGACAAGGGATTCTTGAAGGCACTTCAGTTAAAACTCATATTTCTAAATGCTGGATGGTTAAAAAGGCTGGTATAATTGAACTCAAAACTTTAACAAGATTCATTGAATGTGTATTCATCAATTTGCGGCTGCAGTTTCTTCGTTGTTTGAGAGGTTATACAGATTTTCAGTTACTCTCTGGAAAATGCTTTAAATATAAATTTAAATCCCTTCAACAAAATCGTATATCTAAGGAAGATGTTTTCAGAAATATTCAGTAAAATCAGAATACTTTAGGTGACTGCTGAATGGACATTTTGAATCTGCTAGGAAAATATGCAGTTACTGTGATCTACCAATTCACTTTGCAACAATAATGTGTTTCGCGATGTTTCATATACTACACACAAGTTCCACTATTTTCCAGAGTTTGCTGTTTAAGCTGTAATAGACCGTATTTAAAAAGGATTGACCTGTTCGAGAGAGTTTTTTTTGCTGATAACGATGATGTGAAATGTACTTTTGTGGATTTTTTTTTTAACCGAATAGTTCGGAAGCTGCCGACTTATTCGTGCATCATAAGCTGAAAAGTGTAAAAATCTAATTATAAAAAAGAAAGAATGTAAAAAAAATCGAACAGTTCTTCATAGAGCTAAAAAGAGAAATATATCAGCTCAAAGTCGAGAACAAAGCACAAAAAGAATCTAAGCTCAAAATAGAGAAAATAGCCAGTTCAGCGGGAATAGGTGGATGAAGAGGGGCTACATGAAATGTGGCCCTTGGAAAAATAGCCCAAAAATTAAATTTATTTTTCAAAATTAAAAATTGCTCCAATTTTAAATGTAAAATTGCCCAAACAAAATGAAAAAACGTCTCAAAAATGTGTAACGCTTCAATGAAAAATCAAATATGAAAAATGGCCTCCAAAAATAAATATGTAAAACAAGTTGGGATGACATAAGGCCCACGGACATTAAGTCTGCTTCAAACGGACATTAATACTTACTAACTAGACATAAATACTTAGTTATCCCTTAATCCCGCGTGTCACCAAGGTACTTTTGCCATAGGCGCCTACCATTGTGTGTGCGAAGTTATATTTTTTGACACGAATGGAGGGACCTAAGGTTTAATGCCGATTCCTAATTGCAATTTATTTTTGAGAAGCTTCTCATGACATTTGTTATTCTTGGATGTTTTTCAGACGTTCGCAAGAGGTGGGGCAGCGAATAAAAACCTTAAGGTGGTACAAGTCGCGACCTTTGGCTTAATGGTCCAACGCATTTAACCACTAAGCCACTGTACCCAACTAAGCCACTACACCCATATAGGCGCCTGCCTGACGAAAAGCACATACCCGCAGGCGGCACAAAACTTCTTTGCCCGATTTTGAGGCCATTTTAACTTTTGGTTTCGGGCCATTTTTCACCTATTTTTGAAAACTTTGCGGTGATTTTTGATAATGAAATTTGACCCCAAATTAAAGAAATAGAAATAGCCCCAAACAAAATGCATGATATATAGCTTCGTGATAGGATATACCTTTCACCTACAACAAACGTTTTGGGAGGCACGGATTACAAAAGCTGTATAGCTTCTTTAAAGGCCACATTCAAATTATGCTTGATAATTTTTGGAAGTGTTTGAAAAATTCGGTCAAGGCCGGTCGTCCACTATACACCCATATCGTCAAAATTATGTTCTATATTTATATCTCATTCTATATTTGTTCAATAAACGCGTTAAAGATGGTTTATTAACGTTGCTCAACGCGTTGCACATCTGAGTAGATGAATGGCGTCCTGAGTCTTAAAAGAAATTTATCAACCCAAACCCGCATTTTCTTTGTTGAATCTTATATTTATACCCTATCCTAAGGGTATATTAATTTTGACACATATAGGCTCCGCCAAATAACTTTTTTTTTTTTAAACAGGGCGCAAAACATCGAGTGTAGCTTCGGCTGTGTGGCACGTGGCACCGTCCTGTTGAAACCAAATGTTGCCAATATACTCCTCTTCAATTTTTGTGAACAAAAATTCGTTCAACATGGCCCGATAACGATCGCCATTGGCTGTAACGGCCACTCCTTTTTATCGTTGTTGTTCGTTGTTCAAGCGTATACACAACCATATTCGTTCAGAAGAAGGATACAACTAACTATCTGTCAAATCAGACATGAGCTGTTACCATTCGCGAAAAAAGCACTAGTTGAAAAAAAAACGTTAGATGGCAGACCTTTTATTTTGTAACACCCCTTAATATTCGTCGTAGACCCATAAAAGTATATATATTTTTGATCAGACCCGAAACCTAAGACTATATAGCAATGTCCGTCCGTCCGTCACCAAGTTTTAGTCCTTTAAATTAAAGCTAGGAAGCTGAAATTTGGAACATACACTCCCTAGGGTCCAAAAATGGTAGAGTGTAAAGTTTTTTTGATACGCCCTCTGCCGCGCCCACAATTTAGAAAAAACAGTTTTTAAGCTAAAGTTCGAGAGATAGAGTGTTACAACCTTTACAAAATATATAGGCACTGCCCTCCTTCATAAGTTTATCATATAAAGTGTTTTTCCACGCCTACTTTTTGTAGGCATTTTTCACTTAAATGCTGTTTTCTCCTAAAATTTTTATAGCAACCCAAGAAAAAATATTTAACAAGATATTTAGCTAACATTTTTTCCAATATATCGCCCATACAAAGTTATTGGCCACGCCCACTTTTTGGGGGCTCTTTAAAAAGAAAAATTGTTTTTATAATTTTCATAGAATGAAATAAAATGCTATCCATCATCTTCTGAGCGCTTTTTTTACTTGGGGCATACAGGGATATGGATAGGGTATCATACTGTACCCCCCAAGTGGACTGTTATATATTTTGTATAATATTTTTCTCGAAAAAGAAACAAAAGACAAAACAATGATGCACTCCAGTTGCATAATATAACAGAGCACTTATACTGAGATTTTAACTTTAAAATAAAGGATTTAGTCAGACGACGAAATTTACACATCTTGCAACTTTGGATACAGCTTGCGCTTAACTTCATCCAGGGGTGGACTTAAATATTTATACATAATTAAATTAAGGACAAAAACCGCAGCTGTTTTTTACAACCCGAGAATGAGAAAAATAACAGAAGTTATCCACCTACGACCTAATATCGCCACAGAATAACAAACAATATTTCATTCCACTCAATTTTATATTTCCACTCTGAGATTCCCTGTACGTCAAAATTGCAGCTACTTACTACAATTTTAAATAATTAAATGTAAACAAAAACTCTCCTTACATCCTTTCAAAGCAGAAAACATAAAGAAATCCACAGAAAAAAAAACTAATATGTATAGTCTTTAGGGCGCATTCATATCTGGCCACCGTTTATTATTTCATAAAATTTATAATTTAAAATCATGGCACGGTTCTAACGAACAAAACTGCTATGTCAGGGAGATATGAAAATTTTGCAAGTAATGAAAAAAATTCCAACTGAACCCGACGAGTTCTCAAGCGGCAATAAGGTATATGTAGGTAGGTAAACTCTTCCTCCTTGCGTGATAGGTACAAAAAGGTAATATTTCGGTGTGTGTTATCCTTTTGCTGTTACGTAAACTAATTTCGGGTGATAATGTCCATGTCCACCTATGCATGTGTGTGTGAGTCGGCACGTGTGAGCCAAGCAGAAAACTTAATGAATTTTTGCATTTAAAATTGACTAGCGTCAGGCAAAGCCGAGAATCACAGAGCAAAAGCGCTACCACACCACAATTCAACAGACAAAGTACAAAATGAACAATTATGTGGATAAGCTGTGGCTTCGGATCAACTGCGGCTGACTGACTTTGACTACACCGGATGTGTCATAATAGAATTAGGTTCAAAGGAATTCAAAATTATGTGGGCGTCGCGCCATGGGGGTTTTGATTTAAACATTTCTGTTTTTTTTCTGTATGTTGAGTTCGCTCTCGAGTTTTATCTAAGGAGCAAAACGGAATTTGCTCAGGATTCCCAGATTGCTGCATACGCAAAGGAATATTATTCAAAGGGATGAGACATTCGTATTTCAATCTGCCCGAGGCAAACCGTAGTGGCAGGTGGTGTTTAGTTATGTGATTTCTGAAACCGGTAAAAGTTCTGTTTCAATTACCCGCAGGATAATCAAATTAAACAAAGAAGAAGTAGCAAAAGTTTACAATTTGCCTTAGCTCAAGTTATGATTGTCCAATTGTGAATAAAAGAGAAGATGTCAGTTGGGGTTTCGAAGAAGATTTAAGTGATTTGGTTAAATTTAGATTTTGGACGAGAGAAGGGAAAAAGTTGCGTGCCTTTCATTTTGTCAAGACAATTCCCGCGAAGCTCCTCGTGTTTATGATTGAAATTGGTTTCCTAAAGGTCAACCTGCTGTGCAAAGAGGTTTTTGATTCGCCCTCGCAGTTGTCGAGTTCTTAGACTGGGGATAAAAACATGTGATAAGATTGAGTAGGGACATGACCCAAAGAAAATACAAAGCTCAGCGGATTTCATCCAAGATACCCATCGCTTCAGGGCATTATGAGTTAGTTACTTTCAGTTAAATTTTGCACAAAAAATCTGTTGGTAAATGCTTGAATGTTGGTGACAAGTTATAAGCTTTCTTTGGAGCGGCAGATACTTTGGGTATAAAACTGGACAGGTGGGCAGCCTGTTAGAGTTCGTCTTTGATGCCCCTTTTTACGCTGCTAGATAAATATTTTTATAATCTGTCATTTTTATCTGAGAACAATAAAGCAAGCCGCTGTATAGAATTTTTCTAAATTAAAATAGTTACTATTTAGTTGGGTAGTTTAAGTAATATCTGTGAACACGGCCTGGGCCGGGTATTCAGCTAGTTCATCAATATAGTTCGTGGTTAACCACATTTTTACTTGATAAATAAATAAATAACTACACACAAAGCTACAAATTCTTTGTCTGAAGTGTCCACTGCCAAAGAAAAAAACAAATTAAAACTTTATGAAGCTAATCTATAGAAATATTTTTTCCGCGGAGTTCCTAGGAATTCCGTTACTTTTCATTCCCTTCCGATTTTAGTTATACTCTATTGGTTTTACCCCACTTAAGTATGCTGTCAGTTCCAGCTCCACCCCCGAAAATGAGGGACGTAAGTCCGGAAATGAATATGAGAAGCTAAGAAGCTAAGCGTACCTTTCTTCAACGAAGAAATGAATTGGATTAGAAGTGACAGGCAGGGGTACAGTGGCTAAGTTATTAAATTCGTTGGACCACTAAGCGACAGGTCGATGGTTCAAATCCCGACTTGTACCATCTGAAAGTTTATATTCGCTGTTCCAACGTTTGACAAACATCCAATATTAAGAACTGTCATGAGAAGCTTCTCAAAAATTATTTGACGTTCGGAATCGGCATTAAACTGTAGGTCCCTCCATCGTGTCAAAAATACAACTTCGCACACACAATGCTTGGAGAGGCTAGGGTTTGGGTCCTGTATGGGCCGTTTACGCATAGTTTATTTTTGACTTCAAACCGTCTAAAACAACTTAAAATAAACGGACAGAAAGGTAATTTCTAATCCACTGAGGAAAGGTATCATCGATTCCAAATTCACGCATTTTGGACAAAAGAGCTTGATGCCAAACTCTGTCAAATGACTGACTTATGACTTTCACCACCACGGTGAATAGATTGGCTCCACTTTTCTGTTAGATATGTCGTCAAATTATCAATGGATCTGTTGCTGCGAAAACCGTACTGATCATTAACTATTTTTCGCGATTCAGACATACATATGTATATACGGACACTATAATAACGGTTATTCATGTAAGAACATAATGGGTTAAACACGGAGATTTGAGAATTAACAAACGATTATTTTATGAAAAGCTTTGCTTTCCCCTACATACTTCGACGAATTGACTTTAAATAGTGATGTCGTCGATTCGACGAAGCGTGTTCTTTATGTACAAAACAATATGCAAGTACTTCTAGGTTTAAATCAGTCGCAATAACATCGATTTCATTGCCTTTCTCCAGGGCTGAGAGGGCGACGTAAACGGATTCAACAAGATTTTACAACAGAAACCTTATCTAGCAATTACTACCAATCGGTGCCCAGTGCTTGACACAGCTGGCGGCTTCGAAATATACTATTTTTCGATGGATTTTTCGTCCAGTGCGGGGGGGCAGCGAATAAAGAAGAATGTATAAGGGTGTTTGATTTAGAGGTATAGACCTTTAAAATGGAATAAAACATAGATGTTTTTCTTTTTAATTGAAATGAAACCCACTTTAATCTAAAGATAACCTTCTGGCATTTTAATTTAAATATGGCATATGGCCGTCACGGCTGGCTCGGTAGTAGTCTAAGATGGAGGTCCAATTTTCGATGACTTTTTCCAACATTTGTGGCCGTATATCGGCAATAACGCGGCGAATGTTGTCCTCCAAGTGTTCAATCGTTTCGGGCTTATCAGCGTAGACTAGCGACCACCGTTGCCGTTTGCCCCTTTTTTAAGCTTCAGGATCCCTGGCCCCCACTTTCTCAAATATTATCAAAATTCAATTTAAGTCAGATTTAATTTTTTATTGAACGAAAAATGAAAAAGTACAAAGCACCACTAAATACATACAAAAATAAAATGTACTAAGATTTGATAAACGTATCGTGTTACATCACTGAGTCTTGGTCAATTAACAATAAAAAAAATGAGTTTTGCAAACATGTTACTAAAATTGCTAAGCTTTTAGAGCAAACTATGGACTGAAATTAATTTTATTAAATTAGGCGAAGAAAGAGTTCACATTTTTTCGGTTCAAGTCTTATTATTGAATTACTTGGTCTTTCAAACTCAAAATCAAACCTGCTACTGGTAAATATATTATCATAAAAATTCTAAAATTCTTTCATCCATCCATCCATTCGTTGGGTCCAGTCAACAGAATTTCAACATTATTTTTGTTTTTATGTGGACGCCCCTTTTTCTAAGCAGGGCCCCTTTTTAATCCCCATTTTTTAGGGTCAACACTGCATTAGCGACTTTATATATCCCAAGGGAAAATAGTCAAGCGGCGTTAAATAGGACGATCTTTGAGGCCAATTCACGGGTCCGTAACGTGAAACTATGCGGTTAACAAAAGTTTCCTTCAATAAATTAATTGTGGCACGAGCTGTGTGACATGTTGCGCCATCTTGTTGAAACCATAGCTCCTGCATATCATCAAAATGTCAGTAATCATGGCTTTATAGCGGTCACCATTGACTGTAACGTTCTGGCCAGCATCGTTTTTAAAGCAGCACGGACCAATTATTCCACCAACCCATTAAGCATACTAAACAGTCAGTTTTTGTGGATGTAAATCTGTCTCAACATTATCATCACCGCAAATACGGCAGTTTTGTTTATTGACGCATCCATTCAACCAAAACTGAGCTTCATCGCTAAATAAAATTCGCAAATACGTATTTCGAACAGAACCATGATTTTCAAAATAAATTTTCACAATTTGAAAGCGTTGTTCAGGCGTCAGTCTATTCATGCTGAAACCCCAGACCAAACTAAAAATAAATCACATGACAGCTCACAAAATGGCCGCCAGTTAAAATAGTGTTTCCAACTTAAAAAAAATACCGTTTACATTCTCTAACCCGATGAGCTGTACAACATGACATGGATGAAATCCAAAAAGGGTCGGAACCAAACGAATACCCTTAGCACCTTAGGGTGGAAGACTGCAATCTCTAACGAAAATATACTTTCCCGGTTGTTAGCTCGATAACTAACTTGACTTTGCCAGGTAAAAAATGAAAAACGTAGAATATTAGTTTTTAAGTTTCTCATTCAAACGAAAGTCCAGTTGCATAGAACATACCTGGAAAAATACCTACCCAACATTTGTTTGCATTAATTTCCTTTAGTAGTACCTACATTTTATTGCAGAATGTTAATTAACGAATCACCTTTGTCTGGGTGTGTGTAACAAAATTTGCATGGTAAAACGTGCTCCAGCAGAACCAAAAGAATTTTTAACTCCAAGATAATGAAGTGAACCTTTTAATATCTTCTCGTTCTCGGTTGCAGATGATTTTTTCAAATTAACAAGAAGTCTGTATGAATATAATTAAACCAAATAGAAACGCGTTATTATAAGGTTGCGCTCTCCTAATGGAATTATAATTATTTAATATGCTTTTTGCCGTTGGCATATCATAGCGACACATGTTTCAAGTGCTAATGCGTGTAAAAAGAAGGTTAAATTTTTGTAATGAACTCGACTGGCTAATCCTTAAACAAAATCAGCACTGTCAGCTTAAGAGGAGAAGAAAGTGACGATGCAAACCCAAACCCACATGGTGTATCATGGTAAACTTTTTGAGTCGGAAACTCATATCTCACTTGACATTGTTTGCATGGTGTCACTCTTGTGGCTTGCAAAATACTGATAAGGGTAGTTGAACTTATATTAACTGGTGGTGATACTTAAGATACATAAACAAGTGCAGTACAGGTGCGAGTATCTTAACGAACGCGGAAGAGTGGCATGGAAAGTTGTTTTTTTTAGAGAGTGATTGAATTAAGTATAATATTTGGTATACATATTTAAGGAGTAATTTAAGCTGTGGCTTTATGTGTCATGACAGATTTACATATGTTTTTTTAAATATAAAACATGCACTACCGGGTTGCAATTGAGTTTCATATTCATCCTTGAACCTATAATGTCTTTAGGAATTGTTGCAAATGAATTGTATTCTTCAACTTCAAGGTATCTAAAAGTAATATAATCTATTTGTTGGATTTAAATACCAATGACTGAAGAAGTTCTATAGGGAGCTACGAGCAAGAGATCACCTTAGTTATTGACTAATATTTCAATCTTCATTTACGACTTTGATTTTGGGGGGGGGGGCTTAGAAACATAGGCTTCACCAAACTCTTCGAACCTATTGTCCTGGGAGACGTGAAAAACCTCATATTTCTAAATAAACTACAGCTACATCGCATATGTTCATCTTCTCCCACATTTTCCCGGGATGATGTCTGCGTAATCATACCAGCTTTATGTAATAAAATGTGTCCCATCTGTTGATTTATTTTTGAACTAAATGCTATTTTGAGACATCTCCAATGTGCTAAATGGTTATGTTCTGAACAAGTCTGCGTTGGGATTTGACCTTTGATGTTGAAGGCTTATACTTCTTCTTGTGCTCATTTAGTCGGTACCATTCTGCTTGCTGCTGACTCCATGGTAGCGAAGGCACCGGCTGCTGCTCGCTTTGTTCCTCCGATTATATTGATGCCGTCAGCAAACTCAAGTATTTGAATAGATAGTAACAGATGACAATCTAAGATAATTCAGTGACGTATTGCTCGTTAACTGATGCGGTAATTCGACCCCTGATGTATCACCTTTTCAAGCAGCAGCTGCATGACAAGATGCCATATTGTCTTAAATCCCTGGTAGTGTCGAAGGATTCATTCGAATCTCTACCTAAATTAACGGAACAGCGAACATTCTCAAACGTTATCAAGGGCTGTGAATCAATGCAGGAAGTCGTTCATATCATTCTAGTATTATTGTATCAAATGGAATATTATATAAATTTCCTTTTATATCCCCTTGTGGGTCCTAGGGCCTCTACAACGCCTACGCGCCATCGTGTGCGGTTTCTACCGATGTGCCTCAGTCCTCCACAACTCTTTCTCAGTTACCGGGCATCCTTCTCGACAGTTCTTCGCCATATACTCCCAGGACCGCCGCGTATTCTGCCATCTTGAATTAGCGGGTACCATTGCATCGCGTACTTAGCTATTGACCGCAGCCCTAGTTTGGTGTTTAGCTAATTGCATTACTATGCAAAATTGTGGATAGCAGAAAAATGCTCCTTTCATCTCTTAAGCTGATCCCCATATGATATGAGCAGAGAACCGTATAGGTTTTTCACTGAGATTTGAGTAGAGCTTGGCGACGTATCGGCTCTTTTGTGGCTCTATTAACGGTTCTGCTGTCGCACCTAGCTGCTGCTGTTTCTACTTTCTTAGCCGGCGCATTGATGTAGTTGCGCTAGTCAAGGCATACGCCACGCTGCACTTCTCGTATATACGTGCGATATAGGGACTCTAGTTCGATCCTCCCTGCTAATGGAGTTGCTACAATTCGAGCTCTAAGCTGTTTTCGTTTGTCGCAAATCCCTTAGTTCTTGGCGCACTGTGGTATATCCCGGTGGGATCTGTCGATCGATGTTAAACCTGGGCGTTCTCACGTTGTAAGTTCTCCGAACGTCTTCTAAAACACCGACTTATGGCCAAATAGTCAATTTGGTTGGGGGTTGCTTTGTCCTTTAAAACCAAACTGATCTTATGGTAGGCTTTGCGTTGTAAAATTTAACGAAATTTTCTCCATTGTCATTGCGGTCGTCTTATAACATTTCTGAGCCCTTCGTTGTCCCTGCCTACAGCTCCCAACTGGTTGAACAGTGTGTTCTTTTTTTTCTCATACGGGCCCTCGCTAGGGGCGTAAAAGGAGTCCAACTCCATATACACGAAGGCTGCCGGATGGACTTCCGGTGTAGAGCAATACAGTGTTACTCATCGGGGACTGATACTCACCTGCATCTAACCATCTACTCCCAAAATGTCCAGCATATATCGCATGAACTCACTTTCTAGTTAAAGAAATCTGGCGGGCTGAGACCCTTCACTCTGTGAGTCAAAGAGAGTCTTCACATTCCAAAAACCTATCTTTCTCCGGTTGGAATAGCCAAAAGTCGCCAATGAATTATAATTTCTTATCCGAGGCATTGTGTCGGTTTCCGTAGCTTGATGGGATTCGGTAACGTGGGTTGCTGGCTCAGATTACTTAGTCTAAGCTCAAGACCCTAGACAATCTTGCACTTGTAATTTTAGCCTACATGTATAAATCCTTGCTTTCCTGCGGACTACCACGGGGAGGTATATTATTTTATATATTTTAGTATCAATTTATTATACTAAAAAAATTGTGTTGTATTGAAGACTACTATTTTTCCATTTGAATAAATTAACAGATTTATATAGATACGATTTATCGTATCTTAATATTGGTTGTGTCAGAATTTCTTTAATTTCTTGGTCTTACACATCAAATGTCCTCATATTTTGTTTAGCAGAAACATTTGATTTTCCCTATATATAATTTCAGAACCCTGTCCATATACCTATCCCCTAAGTGGGTGATATATTAAAACAATTTGGTGAAGACACTTTGAGCCTCCAACAGCGGTTTCTTATGTTTACAAGGGCATCCAACAATCTTACCTTGCTTATTCTCTAAACGTTGTTCGTTCGTTTTTCATCTGGCTAATTTGATCTCATTTTGGTCGGACGATTGCAACTTTTGATTGTCATTCAGATTGACTGGTACAGGTCGCTCATTGGCGGGATATTGTCTATCGTCGTCATTCAGCAACTGGTCGCACCTTGTTTCTGCTAAAGCATCCCCGCATATTCTCGACTTCATGGTGTTGGTGATCTTTTTTGTTTGTCCTGTTCCGTTAGCCTGTACCTCACTCAATGTAGAGATTATGGGACGCTCTAGTTTCCTTTTGGAGCCACGATCTGTATCCATCTTTTTTGGATTTTGTTTGCTTAAGCACATTCGGAGTCGAACGTTTGGTTTCTCAATGCCGGTGAGAAGGCCAACACTTTCGACGCTACGCACCTTACGTCTTAATGGGAGTCGTTTAAATTCGCAAGCTTCAAGGTAGACGTGGTTGGGATAGGTTGTAGCGTTAGCTTTCGATTAAAGCCGTCTTTATAAAATCACTTGAAGTTCGTCACCAACTAGGTAGTGATCCGAGTCGATGTTGGCTGTTGGAGGAGTGTCACTCGCATCATGATCGATTTGGTTGAAGGTTCGAGCTGTGCTTTCCGATCGCCCTACCATAAGGTCCTCCCTCCCTCATATATTTTGGTAGAAACATTCCCTAGGAGTGCCGTCTTTCCCTCCTATATGACCAAGGGCTCTTAAAAGGCTTAAAAATTAAAATCTAGCCTCGCTGACTTCGAGATTGTTGCTTAGTTCATCTGAGGCACACCTAAATAAGTTGATTGTGATTTTCGTACAATTGCTTCAAGAACTATGTTAAAGAAAGTGTATGATAACACGTCGCCTTGTCTCAAACGTTTATCGACATCAAATGGCTCGGTGGTTATCTTGTTTACTTTGGTGGAGATTTTCCAAAGGGGATGGCAAATCTTGACATGGCTTTGCATAATTCGTCCCTATAAATGGGACATCCTTAAAGTCAATAAATAGATCCTGTGTATTGATCTGAAATTCCTGGGTTTTTTCCCAGATCTGTCGGAGGGTGAAATTTTGGTCGATAGTTGACTTGTCCGGCCTAAGACCACACATATATGGGAGGAAAGGTTTTAGGCGTTCACACAATACAGTCGACAAGATCTTTTACCCAACATTCAGGAGATTATATTCCTCTGTTATTGGCGCAGTTCGGAGTATCTCCTTTGTTTTATTATTATTATTTCAAAAATATATCGAAAGTTATTTTCACCTGTCATGAGAAATCAAATTGAGTTCATAACTTTCATCAAACTTCAATTCCTTATGGGTTACTGGGTTTTTTTGTTTCTCTCAGTTATCTAAGCATAAATCTAAGCAAAACCTAAATAAAGTGCACCGATTTAGTGCACAGTACTTAAATTATCCAAAATCAAAATATCAATAGCTAAGTGTGATTTAGAAACCATCCAAAAGTTTGAGAGTTATTTTCTAGCTCTGCTACAAGGCTAGGAGGATACAGCGCGAATTATGTAACTCTGCGAGTATCATAAAATTTCGCTGAGCCAGTCAGTCATACTTTCAATCAGAATAAACTCGTAAAACTCTTTAATAAAAAATCCTGGCATAGTAACATCCAAGCAGATTAAAAGTTGGGCGTCAACGCGTCATGAATAACATATTTTTAGCAATTTCGATAGATTAAAAATTGCTACACGATTCGTAATTAAATTAACTATTCAACAACGATGAACACGTATTGAATTTAAAATTCGCTTAACATTGGTATTTATCCGATGTAAAACAACATCAATTGTATAATTGAATATATGTATGTTTTTTTTTTTAAATGAATAAGAGCTTATCGTAGCTTACGTTGGGTGGAATGCAATTAATTAATACTTTTCTGTGTAGAACTAAAATAAAATAATTCTTCTAAGCTATTAATTTTTTATGAAAAACATGTGGTTATATAGCGTGCCAAAAAGTTATCTGAAGTGCTTGGTTTCACCACCACGAAAGGCTTGATTTGATAAAACAAAAAATGCCGTCAATATATGTCAATAACGAATAATGAGGGCAGCGAGCTCTTCGGGTAAAAAAGAAGGAGAACATATCGAACTCTTTGAGGGACAATCCATTCCGAAAGTTTAACTATAAGGTAAAATCAACGTTTCAAGACGCAAACGAAGATATCTTGTATATAACCTCTGTAGGTAAGGCAGAGCGGACTATTTACATTGACGTTGAAAGCTAAGGAATCATGATCAAAGTAAAACGGAGATAGACATATCTAAACTTATATAGGTCGAACAATGCTGCGGCGCTGGACGGGTGATAATTGGTAGCCGATCTTAGCTCTGTAGCAAAATCATCATGTTCGAAAACAAACTGCTTATTGGGTGTTTGAGAGAGCTAGGAATGAATAGACTATATTCTTTTATTAACCCTTTGGTCCTTGAGTATTTTTAACGCTTTAGATAGGTTGCGAGCACAGCAAAGCGAGATGCGTTTACATGCGATAAACCGGTCTAGATTATCTGCTTGAGGGAAAAGTGACGGACCCTAAAGTGCATCAGTTATTCTTTGCTGACGATGGAGCTATCATAAGTAATGAACAGACTTCCCTGCAACGAGCACTTGATATTTGGGTAGATGCTTTAGAGGGGAATGGGTATCGTATCAGCCAAAAAAATACAGAGTATCTGTACTGCCCATTCTCTGACCCAAGTCAATCCATTGCAGACATTTATGTGAATTGAGTGGTGGTTCCCAAGTGCTAAAAGTTCAAATATATGGGATCAATGATCAACAGCGAAGCAACTGTTGATGACGACATCAATCATCTTGTAAGCGTAGGGTGGATGAAGTGGCAAGAAAACTCTGCCATCTTTTGTGACCGAAAAATGTCCCCTAAGCTGAAAGGAAGGCTCTACACCGCAGTTGTGCGTCCGGCGCTCACATACGGTTCACAATGCTGGACAATGTACAAAAAGTATGAGGGCAAATTGACAGCAGTTGAGATGAAGATGCTTCGTATGACAGCAGGAGTAACAAAGCTTGATCGAATTAGAAGTTCCAGAATCCGAGGAAGCCTTCACGTCAAAGAACCCATCTCGAAAAAATTGGAGCACGACCGACTCAGTTGGTATTGTCATGTTCAAAGGAGGTATCCTACGAACCCCGTCAAAGAGGCAATGGCAATCAATGTTCCCTTATAATCGCGTAAGAGAGGAAGGCCTAAAAACTCCTGGATCACACAAATGCATAAACACCAGCATTTGATTGGCCTCAATGATAAAGTGATCCAAAATCGGGATGCCTGCAGATATTTTTGGCGGTCGAACCGGCGAACCAGTAGGAATGCTGTGAAGTGAGAGGGTTGCGATCCCTGTTATACTGATCATAATCTCGTCGTTAAATGGAGAGAAGAAGAAACCGGTCTACAGGTTTTCTTATGAACGTTGCTTTCTCACTTTACTGTGTGCGCAAACTTACATTCCTTTGAGTGGCGACCACAAGCGGAAGGTTAGTTTAAAAAACTTGGGGTGCTCAATTGAAGGCATTCAGCCAAAGGCCGCACTTTCTGCAAATGTTTTTTTGTGTTTCATGAGTCAAGCCAGCATTACTGGGTGTATATCTAAGTAAGTCCACAAAGAAAGCTTCCTAAGGGCTAAAATATCGTCATTTTCACTAGGAAATACAAAATCCCACACATTGGCCCCTAATCTACGGGTAAACAGGTAGAGAGCTACTCGCTTAATTTTCTCTAATGAAGCTAAATATCTAGGTTAATATCTAGGTTAGACAGAAAGCTTAGCTGGAAATCTACCATAAAGAAAAATGTTCGGACAGATACAGATACACTTTTGTTTTTCAAAAAAGTCATTAGAAATACGTGGGGAATCACTGTGGTTGTTAAGAGTAGACGGACAGTTGCAAAATGCATGCACTAACGTGTATTATGTAGTTTGAGATAGGGACGGACGATGACACCAACGGTAGGATACATGCATCAACATATATCGTTGAGACATATCAACCAGACCGTAAATAGCCTCGACGACACATGCAGAGGTAGACAATTAACCGGAACGTAAACAACCTGCACATACAGAAGTAGATAGTAAACGACGAAGAACGGCGATCGAACCGGAACGTAACTAAACTGTACACAAGGACGACAGGACTTATATATTTTTACATAGAGTTGACTACGGGGTACACGCGCGATATTTTTGCAAGTCTTACTTTGAAATACTTAGATCAGTTGCAGTCTATAATTTGTTATAATTTAATTTCAGTTGCAGTTAGTATCTCAAGGAGTGGAGCAACTACATAAGCTTGTTTTATTTATCATACGCAAATAAAATAGACAAAATAATACCGGAGTTGTGTTTTCTTGGAAGGATCAATTCCTACAAATTCGACGCTCGTCCGGGATATACCTCAGCAGCATTTGACATTCTGCTCCATCTTATACCTCTTGACTTATTTAGCAGACGAACGGCTGTAATCACGGCCATTCGCCTCAAAGCAACTTCTCAGTGAACGAAAACGAAATCATCTACTCAGCTATTCTGAAAACGTTTAGGAGCCTTCCTAGACTACACCATACCCCAATTACAGTTTTAATAAAAACGTCTTCCTTATATAAATGCCTTCCTGGAGGACGATGGAGTCGTCTTCTAGACAGATTAGATCTAAGACTCTCTTTCCGTCTTCATCATTTTAGTATTTTTCAAGCAGAAATTATGGCGAAAAAGAAAATCGTTTAATAACTTTTCCTTTGTCCGCAAAGGATATCCGGAACTTTTCCAGGAAAATGGTAGGCTAACGAACTCGCCAAACTTGAAAGTTTCTACATGCAAGATAAAAAAAACTGTATGTAATAGAAAAAACTGACCTTAGATAGACTGGTGGCACTTCTTTTCTGGCAACGAAACAGATCTGGCCTTAGTTGGATCTTAAAGGCTCAAATATTCAAATAGTTTGATCGCCCCGGTGTCATCACAGAAGAATGTCTGAAACGCAGGCATGTAAGCAAGCTTGGCTTGATTTTTGTAGGAGAAGCACGAATGAGGTGGAGGAAGACACAACTCTCAACCTTCTTTGCACATGCTCTGCTCTCTCTCTCACTAAGAAATGAAATCTGCATCTAGAAGCTTTCTTTTACAGTGATCTCAAAGGTCTAAACATGAACAACTTAAATGTCACTTCCGATTTAGAAGCAGTTCCAAACGGTTTAACAAGTAGGCAGAAATTCCAGATCCACGTGAAATCTAACCTATAATTTTTAATGGAAAAAATGCATACAGGGCCTAAAACCAAGGTTCTGCAACCATTGTATAAAAGTGACATACAATAATGTCGACTTCGATATTAAAATTCCAAAAGCTTTTCAAGACAGGTTCTTACTTTTGGATTTTGGTCAGATTTTAGGAAGAGTTGGGGTCAGCAAAAAAAAAACTTAGGCTACTACTTGAGCGAATTTTAAACCTATATCCCTCGTTTAGTAGTCGAACGCAGTGACCGCTGTGCACCCAACATTCATTTTAAATGTGCATCCAAAATGTTTAGTAAATCTAGCTTGCTTAAACTAAAGTACCAATTACCTTGTTGAAAGAAGAACTATCCCTTGAAGATAGCTTTTACAAGATGTTCATAGTTATTGCCACTACTCCTATCGATGTGTATCTACATAATGCACCATTAGCTAAAAGTATGTGCATCAAAAGAAGTCACCCATTAAAAAACCCCCTTCATACAAACAACCTTTGTATGTATGTCCAGCGAAACGACCTTATGTTGACACAATTATTCATCCACACTTCCTACTCTCGGCGTACTTTTCCATTAGCACAATCCATCAACTTTTCAAGAACAAGAACTAATAGCCATTTTCCCAGAGTTTTTCGACGCGACGACTCTCTGTATTGGGTGTAGAAGTCATAATTTTTTTGTCAGGAAATACGCGTGTAGGTGGCCGGTTGTATGAGTGGCACCAAGATTAAAAATATATCTACAAATGTGGGATATAAGATGGTGAACCATAAATCGTGGCATGCACGAGTAAAAAGATATTTGTGATTTTATAGTTTTATGTCGGATCTTAGATGGTCCGACAAGTGTTTCGACAGTCTAGATGGCGGCAGATGGTTGTGGTAATTAACTTTACACGGTCTAGTTGAAGAAGGTTCCATTTAAGTTTATGAATATTATAAATATTAAGAGGGGCACTTATTAATTGATAAATTAAATTAAAATCAAATCAATGCTTGTAATATTGAAGAGATATTTCAAGGCTTTTAGGTCGTTCCGCTTTATATGGATATTGAAATATGCAGTAGAGGTACGTAATAAGTGATTTAGACGAGTGGTACGATATTATTTGAGTATTCGGTCGGACCGTATGTAGTTTTACGATTTCTTTAGATATATATGTATCTACGATGGACCCGTTGACAGGAAGGGAATAAGGAATTCCGAGCAGCGCCACCAAAAATAAGGAGAGGAATCACAATTTTAACATCCTAACAACCAAATAATATGTGCATGCGTTTTCGGAGGGTTAAAACTGAAAGAAAGACCAGGAGACTTCGATGTCAGTATAAAATTTATCTTAGTAACCTGCTAGGTTGGAGGAGCTAATGCGTTTAGTTGGCTAAGTTCGGCCTTATCCATCACTGTGTTTTGTGTTTTATTTCCAATTAATAGCCAATTGCCAGGACGGAAGGCAGGACGACAATGTGAGCTTTTTGTTAGGCCCGGACTGAGCCATCACGGCAGCAATGTAGCTAGTAAACAGAGTTCCCATGTAGCGTCGATGGTAGGAGCGGCAATTGCGGGCACACGGTGTTTGATTTTCTATTGTTTTGGGTATTTTTCGATGATTGGAATTCCGAAATGCCGATTGCCAACTCAAATTGCATACATTGAAATTGCCCGCAACAACGATTTCGGTGCAAGGATGTTGGGTTACAATTCGCTCAATGAATTGCGGTCCTGTAAATTTGGGCTTCTGTAAACGAAACAATATTGGATTAATTGCCTATGGAAATATGGAAACTTTGGTAGTATTGTGGTAAAAATTTGTACGCTACATCATTACGTTACGTATATAAACGGCGAGACCACGATGAGAAAATAATTAAGGTTGTAACTGCAGCCAAACTGAATCAGATTCTGCTTTACGAGTTTTAGATATTTAAAGTCGTTTTTTTCTTCATTGGGAATCCAAAAAGAACTTCGAAAGACATGCCTTGTAAAGGGCGCTGAATTGTTCAGTTAAATGCATTGAACATAATTTACTCAACAAACATTTTTGGTTTTTCAAATTTGAAAATGTTCGTCTTCGTGTTTTATTGACTTTTTGAATTCTTTAAATAAGACCTAAAATAAGAGCTGGTTTTACTTAATACAAAGCTGCATTATATTTGTTGTCGTCACTTGCCTGCAAAAGAATAGCAGCAATGCATAGTTGGCATGCGTCGGTATGCACTTCTGTGTACACATCTGGGTTTTCCAAGTTTACTAAAACCTATTTAGGAGCATTAAATTCCTACTTCTGTGCAGCAGTAAAATTTAATTAGGATCTCTTTTTGGTTATATCAGAAAATGGCTTCCCATCCACATATAAAAATTCCAGTTTTTCCAAAATTTAGTAGTAATAAGCAGCAATTTACCTCAAATACTTTTCCCTTTGCAAAATTTATTTGTCACCAAAGACAAAAGCTTTCTAAGAGATATGATATGAGATATGGAGACAAGTAAATAATTCAAAGAAAAGATAAAAAAAAACATAAGGAAAGGCTACAGTCCGCTTTGGGCGAACAGTATGATACCCTATCCTTATCCCTATGTACCCCAAAGAAAAAAAGCATTAGGAAGATGATGGATAGCATTTTATTTCATTCTATGAAATTTATAGAAAAAAAATTATTTTTTTCAAAAAACGCCCCAAAAAGTGGGCGTGGCCAAAAACTTCGTATGGGCGATATATTAAGAAAAATATTGGCATAATATATTGTTAAACATTTTTTTTCGATTTCTATGAAAATTTTCGAAGAAAACAGCATTTTAGTGAAAAACGCCCATAAAAAGTAGGCGTGGCAAAAAACTTCGTATGACAAATTAATAAAGGTGGGCAGTATCTACATATCTTGTGAAGGTTGTACAACTTTATCTCTCTAACTTAAGCCTTAAAACGTTTTTTTCTAAATTGTGGGCGTGGCAGTGGGCGTATTTTTAAAATTTTAACACTTTACCATTTCGGAACCCTAGGGAGTATATGTTCCAAATTTCAGCTTCCTATCATAATTTTAAAGGCCTCAAAAGTTGATACGGACGGACGGACGGACATTGCTAAATAGTCTTAGGATTTGGTCCTGATCATAAATATATATACTTTTAGGGGTCTGCGATGAATATTAAGGGGTGTTACAAACTATGTGTCAAAATTAATATACCCTTAGGATAGGGTATAAACATAAGAAAAGGCTGCAGTCCGCTTGTTTGTTTTCAGTATGATACCCTATATGTCACAAAAATTCCATTTTATTTCAAACTATGTAATGTTTTTTTTAAAAACGCCTCCAAAAAGTGGGCGTTCGCACAAACTTTAAATGAATGATATGCCTAAAAGTATGGGCGTGGCAGTGGGTTTATTACATTTTTTAACGCTCTACCATTTCGGGACCGTAGGAGGTATATTTTACAAATTTTAGCTTCCTAGCATTAATTTAAAGGCCTCAAAAGTTGATATTGTCTTAGGTTTCGGTCTTGATCATAAATATATATACTTTTAGGGGTCTACGACGAATATTAATGGTTGTTAAAAACAATGTGTCAAAATAAATATACCCTTAAGATAGGGTATAACCAGAAAAAATGATTATGACTGAACAACATCGAGCTATTTTCTTTGTGGAAGAGATCGACACGTTAAAATTGATTAAAATTTAATATAAATTGTATGATAACATTAATCCGTTTATTGAGGTCGAACGGCCTTAATTAGTTTGAGAGTGAACTATTTCGAAAAAAACGAGTACCTCGAAGATTAAGTGATTGAACATTCATGTTGAGAGGGCAAAGAATTTCCGACGAATCGATCACTCCTATTAGAAAAAATATAACTCGCGGGACAGTTCTTGTATCCTCTAGTGATTCCAAACTAATCAATGGATATGGGGCAAGCTGTTGATATCACTACAAGGAAGTCCTCCAGGAGCAAATCTAAGAAATCTTTTTGGATTGCCTTAATTTTGTGTACATGAACTTTATAGTACATATTCCATAACAGATCGCACATATGAGACATTTATAATGTTTTAATAACATATACATTAGAAAACTCGGAAGCAAAGCTCCTTAACATATCCATGTACCCTTGCTCTATTTGTAATGGACTCGATATGGTTGTTGAAAGATAACTTAGTATCTAATAGCACAACCCAATTATTCGTTATAGACAAACGTGGAAGGACTACACCAAGATCGTTATAAACAAAAAATCCATCTCCATGAAAAAATCAGATTTTCTGTGTATTTTTTTTGATTTTTCCATGGTTAAATTTTTTCTGAGAACATTTTAATTATCACCATTGGAAAGAGCACCCTCGAAAACATAGGAAAAAGTGGGCACTAAACTTTTTTCTTCCAAATATGGTGGTTTGCTATCCCATCTCTTGAAAATTGCGCTTTGTTAGTCCACAGAATCTTCTTGAGGAAATGGCCGTCTTTTGCCTGTTGGCGCGGTAGCTATTGGCAAAATTTTACCCTTCTCTGCGCATCTTCTGGTAGTAAATCATGTACCGATGTTCTATTGAAAGTGTGTAAGCTAATACTCTATAGATTTCTGTTAATCATGGTTCTAGAAAGTTCCAACAGCACTGCTAGCATACGGATGCTCACGGTAGGCTGCAAATATGGTGGCACGCAAAATCCCATCCACAACTACTACCGCCGCTGCTGCGTCTGAATGTCGTTCAATCCAGCGTTGCCGATTAAAATACAAAATGTTCATGATTTTTGTCATGATAATTCCAAAAAAATCATGAGATTTAGAAAATTGGGGAAAATTTAAAATATGAAGTCATATTTCATATGTTACGAGTTTTTTGTACGTGACATGATTTTGACACGGATGATCTCATAATTGCCATCCGATTTTTGTATCCTCTTTTGGCGTTCTATCGCAAAATTCATCGTTTGCTTTATTCAATTGATCTACTAGTAGTCCAAGAGCTAGTGACCTACAATCAAGAAAATAACGGTCGGGCAGGCATTCGGTGGGTGCGCCACTATGCCCCGGATTTTTGAAAATGTTAAAAATGGAAGCAACTAATTTATATCTTTGGGAATACTTACAGTATTGATATGAAGTCAACACCGTTTCGAAGCTTGTAGTTTAGACATTTTCTAGCAGAATATGGTTGTTTCCGCAACTGTAAGAAAAGGAGTACAGCAATAATTTTCTAATTTATTTTGTTTCCCATTTAAGGTTCAAAAACCTGAGAAAATTCGTTTAGCTAAGCCAATACTTGTTCTTACAACTTTATTTTGATACACTTTAGGCCTCCCTACGTCAATAAATATTTGAGATATCCAACTTTGAATGTAAAAGTATATTTTTTCTTGATCATCGATAGCTCAGTAACCAATTATCGCACGGTAAATCTAAGGGAAATTTAAGAAATTTAAAACATTTCTTTCAAGATGCTTTCATAATTTTTTTTTAAGATTATAATGCACAGTAGCTATACCTAACTTTTCCTCATTTTTGTTTTGAGTACTTTAGCTGTGGAAAAAATATACAGCTTTAGCTGAAGAATGCAAAAATTTTGTTAAATTTTTTGTAATGCAAAAATCAATACAATATCACACATATATATATTCATGATTTGAAGAATAAAATCTTGGGAATTCTGATAAATCTGCTATTACAACTATAGAGAAGTCCAAAAAAGTGGGTCCTCCAATGACGTCCGTCGGTCTGTCTGTCCGGGCGCCATTTGGCGAAACGGTTCGACGGATTTGCTTCAAAGTTCGTATATATGGTTCTTGGGGTTACATTTCGGAGCATCTTCTTATTTTTTTTTATCTTTTGAAATAACGGTACCTGCCATACAAATTTCAAAAATCACTATTTTTCTCGAAAGTGGTTCCAAAGATTTCGGTCTTTTTTGTACTAAGGATGTTTAGGATGGGGTCAAAAATTCTACGTACTCAGTTTTTGAAAAAAAATTTATGTAACGATTTTCTTAAATTAAAATTAAATTCGTTTTCTCAAAAACGGCTCTAACGATTTTGATAATTTTTTGTAATTCGAAAATTTTTTTTAAATTTTCCAATGAGCAAAATAACATTAAAATCGTAGGTGACGTAGGTGAATTGAAAACGCAACGAATGCAAACATTAGATTTTTTTAGCGTAGTAAAAATCAAATAAAAAACTCAAATTTGCATTAAATATTCAAAATTTGTATTGTAATTGATAAATAGGCCGATTTACAGAGATGTCGTTCGCCGTTGATGGTAACGTTTCTTCCACGGTCGTCTTTGAAGAAAAATGGACCGGTGATGCCACCAGCCCATAAACCACACCAAACTGTCGTTTTTTTTCGGGATGCATCGGTAATTCTTCTTAATTCTTAATTCATCACTCTAGATGCGACAGTTTTGCTTATTTACGTATCCGTTGAGCCAGATATGAGCCTCATCGCTGATTTGCGGATTTTCGCATTTTCCACAGAGCACGAATTTAGATAATAAATTTCAATAATTTGCAATCGTTGCTCGTTTGAGAGTCTTTCCATGATTAAATGGCAGAGTGGGCTGAAAACTTTCCACTTTGACAGATGACGTTTGGACGCCAATACTAACCAGTGGTGCCAACCTGAAAAACTTAACTCTTAAAAAATCACCCTTTAGGTTCAAATGCTATTACATTCGATGAACGTGGCGAAAATGCAAGGTAGCTGTTGCATCTCTCTTGTAAGGCAGGCAAATCATTTAAATTGCGCAACATTTTTTTTGCCATTATGTCAAAAATTTAACATCAAAATTTTCAAAATATCGTATTTTGGAAACTGCTAAAAGACATAAAATAAAATTTCAGAAAAAAATAAAAAAAAAACTGGTCGGTTAGATAATTGTTAAATAAATTTATTATTAGTATTGTTCCAGACGCCAACTCTACGTGTGGCGTTTTCCCAACGTTAGGTGAAAATGGGTTTTAAGGAATCTCACCCACTTAACTGGGACACCCTGTATTTTGATGCGCTATATTGCTTGGATTTTCTACAACACTTTCAAAAAAAAAAAATACCTTGCGATTGGTTACACAGGTCCGGTATATAATTTTCTAGGAACTTTCAAGATAGATGTAGCTTTCAAGATAGATTTAGTTTTGTATTAGACACTGTTTACAGCGCGCTTATCATCTAGTACTATGAACAGCAATTATGATTAAGAATGCTTTTACGAACCCTCGACGAACGTTCATTACGGAAGCAAAGCTGGCAATTCGTTCCACGTCCAAAGTTCTACATACCTACTTCTCTTAATGTCGCCAGCTACCAAAGCGACCTTCAACCTCAAAACCCGGAATTCACCTAAAGACAAAAAAAAACTTATTTTAATTCAATTAACGCAAAGTAACTATGCAACGTAAACCCAGAACCACCTTAACCTATGACAATGTATTTTTACTCCTAGCAGCCGAGATATAAAAAGATTTCAATTTACTTTCCATTATTCTGGTTGTGCTGGTTTTTTTTTGTTCGCCTTTACTTGGATGTCAGACCAATATGCGAATGGCCTGAAAACTGCAGCTGTAGTCGACTAGTGCCGCCATCAAAGTCTAATCAAAGTCGAGACACGAACAATTAATACTCCGACAGATGATGCTGTGACATGACTCTTATCTGTTTTCCATTGGGAAGAGCGCATCATTTTATAATCCATAAAATCTCCCCGGGGGATGACTGCAACCGGACTAGAGTTATTTAATAATCAGTCTGTCTTCCTGTAATGTGTATGTATGTGCTCAAAACCATTCACTAAATGCCATGCAATGGCAATGATTTCAGCGAGCTATTTGCAGAATGGAAAATAAGAAGAAAACCGTTCTACGATGGCATTGAGATTGAGATACTTATCTCAGCAGCAACTCGTTGAAATTGCTTGCTTTCCATTTTTTTTTGTTTTTTTTTACTTAAGGCTTTTGTTTCTATTTTTATTTGCCCAGTCTGTGCTAGATGTGGAAGTTCCTCTTCCTCCACGTTTGAGATGATGCTTCAAGCGCGCGATTAATCTCATACCGAACCACATTCTCAGGGTGTACCTATAGCCGGTCAGCGGCAACAGCAGCTCTTAGTGATTGCAGAGTGGCGTGCACAGTAGCTTCATTGGGGGATTTGCACCTTTCCTACTATGCATTTGCAATGTGATGAGCTCCTGACCTCGGACTGGACTGTAGAATTGTAGTGCAAACAGTCGTTGTGGGCAAATCTACCGTGCGGATGATGAACCACTTCCAGATTGTGATGATGCTGTGCTATTTATTTATTTTTTATTTCGCAAAACCAATGTTGTGCCCTGCCTGGTCGTCGGTGGCATGACCTGTCACAAATGCTCTATGTGGATAGGTCAGGCACGAATGGTGTAACCTAGATAATTCTATTACTGTCTGTTGTTTCTGGAATGGGATCACTATAATTATATAAATAGGTGTGTGCTTTCCAAAATAAACAGCGCCACAGCTGTGAGTGCCAGTATTTGTGTGGATGACGGACGAAGGACTGCAAACCTTGTTTGTTTTTATATATCCAAGGTTATGAGAGATTTAAGGGGATTGGGTTGGTGCAGTTCTAAATTTTAAGACGATTATGGTGTTCATTTGTCTGGTGGTAAATCCAAATCTGGACTGATAGTTTGTACAAAAACTTGTGGGGTGGTTATTTTTTGAAGTGACACAGATTGGTGAGCTTTATGGTTGGAAAAGTTTTGCGGAGTTATTAGAAGAAATAAGCTGTCGAAACGCATCAAAGAAGTAGCTCGCAGTCGATGACCTCAAAAGTGTTTGCACTTTGCTGACGCTTATTTTGTTGCTTGTAAAATTCCCGCGGAAAATTTAATAAATTTATATTCGATATAAAGATCAAGGTCTAATTGGTTAATAATTAGATACATGAATCCGCAAAATATGTAAACACAATAAAATTTGTTGTCTTTTATTTTACTTGAAAAGAAAACAAAACAAAATATCTTACGTGTGACCATCGTCGGAGAATATAATACTTATCACCTTTGTGTACTTCCAACTGTTAAATATATTAAATATTATTCTGTTAATTAAAAGAAATAAATCGGTCAACAACAAGCAATGCCATAAAAGTGATCCAAATTAGCGAATTTCGTGGAAAAGTCTTTCATTTAGTGATGAAATTTTTTTTGATTGTCTTTATTTTTTCTTTGTCTTTAAGCCGATAACTGCTGCTGAAATAACTTATATATTGTTGGGATAGGTTCGCAGTAAATAAAAGTAGATGCCTTGAACGTTTTGGCACTAAGGGGTTGATCTTAAGAAAATACAATCTGCTTATAAGCATAGGAATAGTATTTAATATTCATATGATGAATGACGTAGCTCAGAGATAGATAACTCGAAGTGTTAATGGCAGATAGACCTAATTAAAACGAAATAATGCCTCCTTTGGTATAGCTGGGAAAAATACAAAGAGACATTATTACCAACATTCGAAAATATCTTCTTCACAATATCGATGCAGTTGAGGATGTCGTATGTAGTTCACCGAGGATGGCGGATTCATTGCAGTGATTTTGATAAATTCATGTTCAACCAAAGCGAAAAAAAACATTAGAGGTTGGTTTTTCGAATAGAGATAAAACTGACATTTTGTGGTCAAATCTGGCAACTCTATTTATTTTTAATTTGGTTTGCCATTTCATCATGAAGAAGATTACCGCAAGATCCGTTCATTTTATGTTCGACATAATCGTCCATCAGAGCAATTAATTCGGTTTACCATGGACCGTTTTCGCACTTCGTTTACTCTATGTGATAATACGCAGCCGCAGAGACGTCGAACAGTGCGCACCGAAGAAACAATTGCCGCGCCGCTGTAGAGCAAAGTGTTGAAGAGGACCCGAATGAATCGATTCGCCACCGTGCACAGCAATTGGAGCTCTGTCCATTAACTTTATAGAAGATTTTGCGCAAGAATTAAAGCCGCGAGACCATGCAATGCGTCATGATTTTGGTGTATGTGCCGAAAATAAGATTGATATCGATGCTGATTTTCATCGCAAAAATTTTGTTCAGTGATGAGGCTCATTTTGGGTTGAATTGCTACGTCAACAAGCAAAATTGCCGCATTTGGAGGGAAGAGAATCCATATGAGACGCTTAGTGTGCTCTATGGGATGGTGGTTGGTGGAGTCATTGGGCCATACTTTTTCCGAAATGATGCTGGAGAGTCAGTTATCATTAATGAAGACCGGTATAGAGCCATGATGATCAACTATTTTGTTCAAACAAGACGGCGCTACATGCCACACAGCGCACGTCACAATCGATTTCTTGACAGTCTTGGCGTTATTGCCGACATACAGCCCCAAATGCTTGAAAAAGTGGTTGAAATTGAACCTCTAGACTTGTCTTTATTCGAACCGAATATGCCCGAAATCATATTTAACCATTAATAGCATAAAATTATCCTTCCAAGAAAGCCAAATTGATGGACACTAAAACGATTTTCTTGTGTTTGATTTCAATCCAAAGTTCTATAACTCTAAAAAAACATCCTGTATATGGGCAAGCCGCGCAGAGTAGTAAATATGCTGAGGTATTGCATTTGCCAACATTTTAGTAAGACAGTAGGGTCTTAGACGAAGATTTCCTTTTTGGACCCTGGGGAGTTTAAGAATATTTAAGACATCCTGTTCGGATAGCTCATGATTCGTATGTACATCCAAACTCAAGAAAAACGATCCAATGCTCAGGGAAACATATCTTCTCCCTTTGTACAAATGAAAGGGCGATACGCGGAACTGTGGTTACTGCTGTTCTATCAATCTGATGTCACATACATTGACGGCCGAAATAAATTTAAAAAAATAAAACAAATGAAAATCGAAATAAACTGAAAAGCTTAAAGTTGTAACTACGATCGTTTTTAAGCCGCTTCTTAATGTATGCTCTTCCAATGAGATATATTGCTCTATTGTTCCTGCGATTCAAAAAGATACGTTTCTTTAAAAAATCAATGTTTTTTAATCAAAGCACTACAAGGAAGTTGTACGTAAATCGGTAATATTGACTTTGGGTCTCCTTAAGAATTGTAGAAAAGTTTAAACAAGAAAACAACAGTGAATAACTAAATCCGAAAAATTAACCAAATAATAGCATGTACCAATCTTCGGCTTCGAGTTTTGTGCTATATAAAAAATCACATACCAACGGCGTTGTAAGGTATCTAGTTTGGGGCTGGGCTACCGTTTACCATTTTTCTTAGTGAGTATAATCCAGTTCAGTACTGGGAAATCTCTAAGAATGAAAGAGTGTTTATACCCTATCCTAAGGGTATATTAATTTTGACACATAGCTTGTAACACCCTTAAATATTCGTCTTAGACCCATAAAAGTATATATATTCATGATCAGGACCAAATCCTAAGACTATCTAGCAATGTCCTTCCGTCCGCCCGTACGCAATTTTTAGGCCTTTAAAATTAAGCTAGGAAATTTGGACCACATATTCCCTAGGGCTCCGAAATGGTTAAGTGTAAAAATTTTTTGAATACCACTGCCACGCCCACAATTTAGAAGCTAAAGTTAGAGAGATAGAGTGTTACACGACTACTTTTTGTGGGCGTTTTTTTTACTAAAACGCTGTTTTCTTCGAAAATTTTCATAAAAAGCGAAAAAAAATGTTTAACAAGATATTTACCCTATATTTTTTCCAACATATCGCCCATACAAAGTTTTAGGCCACGCCCACTCTTTGGGGGCTTTTTTCTTTGGGGCAAAAAAACTTTTTTTTGTTTTTATAGGATGATTTTTTAAGAGGTTTAGAACTTTTTTTAAAAAAAAAACATAAGGAAAGGCTACAGTCCGCTTGAGGCGAACAGTATGATACCCTATCCATATCCCTATATGACCCAAAAAAAACCATTAAGAAGATGATGCATAGCATTTTATTTAGTTCGATTAATTAAAAAAAAAAAAAAGTTTTTTTGAAAAAACGCCCCCAAAAATTGGGCGTGGCCAAAAACTTGGTATGGGCGATATATTGGAAAAAATATTGGGTAAATATTTTGTTATACAGTTTTTTTCGCTTTCTGTAAAAATTTTCGAAGAAAACAGCATTTTAGTCAAAAACGCCCACAAAAAGTAGGCGTGGCAAAAAACTTTATATGACAAACTTATAAAGGAGGGCATTGCCTACATATCTTGTCACGGTTGTAACACTCTATCTCCCTAACTTTAGCTTTAAAACGGTTTTTTCTAAATTGTGGGCGTGGCAGTGGGCGTATTCAAAAAAATTTTACACTTAACCATTTCGGAGCCCTAGGGAATATGTGGTCCAAATTTCAGCTTCCTAGCTTAATTTTAAAGGCCTAAAAATTGCGTACGGACGGACGGACGGACGGACGGACATTGCTAGATAGTCTTAGGATTTGGTCCTGATCATAAATATATATACTTTTATGGGTCTACGGCGAATATTAAGGGGTGTTACAAACTATGTGTCAAAATTAATATACCCTTAGGATAGGGTATAAACACAAAAAATTCGAAAAAATGAATGAAATATTTATTTGAATCGATAGTTTGAACCTTGCAATTTAATATTTAAAGATAATTTCATGCAAATGTTGACCGCGGCTGCGTCTCAGGTAGCCCATCCGCTGAGTCCAATTTTGGCATACTCTTTCACACATATCGGCCGGTATCTCACGAATGAATGCATGGATGTTGGCTTCCAGTGCGTCAATCGAAGCGGGCTTGTCCCTATACACATTAGCCTTGGCATACCCCCACAAAAAATAATCTAATGGTGTCAAATCGCACGATCTAGGCGGCCAATTGACCGGCCCGAAACGTGAAATTAACTGTTCACCAAACTCGCCTCGCAATTGCGCCATTGTTTCGCGTGCTGTGTGGCATGTGGCACCGTCTTGTTGAAACCACATATCATGCAAGTCAAGAACTTCCATTTCGGGCAAAAAAAAGTTTGTTATCATCGCTCGGTAGCGTTCACCATTGACAGTAACGCTGCGATTCGCATCATCTTTGAAGAAATATGGCCCAATAATGCCGCCGGCCCATAAACCGCACCAAACAGTGGTTTTTTCGGGATGCATTGGTAGCTGTTGCAATGCTTCTGGCTGATCTTCACTCCAAATGCGGCAATTTTGCTTATTTACGTACCCATTCAACCAAAAATGAGCCTCATCGCTGAACACAATTTTTCGATAAAAAAGCGGATCCTCGGCCAGCTTTCCAAGAGCCCATTCACCAAAAATTCGGCGTTGTGGTAGGTCGGCTGGCTTTAGTTCTTGTACCAGCTGTATCTTAAAAGGCTTTACGCCCAAATCCTTCCGCAAAATTTTCCACGTAGTGCTGTAACAAAGGCCTAACTGCTGGGAACGGCGCCGAATCGACATTTCGCGGTCTTCTGTCACACTAGCTGATACGGCCGCAATATTTTCTTCAATACGCACAGTACGTAAACGTGTTGGTGGTTTAATGTCCAACAAAGTAAATTTGGTGTGAAATTTGGTCACAATCTTCCGAATAGACTGCTCAGAAGGTCGAGAATGCCGATCATAAAATGGAAGCAGCGCGCGATGAACATTTCGAACCGAGCACGAATTTTGATAGTAAAATTCAATAATTTGCAAGCGTTGTTCATTTGTAAGACGATCCATGGTTAAATTGCAAACCAAACTGAAGCTGTTTGACAGTGACACAAGGTACTAAACACACGTCAGCTGTCAAAACCAGTGTTGCCAAAACCAAACCAGCTAAAAAATCACCCTTTAGTTACTAGGATGAAATAAAATACTATCCATCATCTTCTTAATGCTTTTTTCTTTGGGGCATATAAGGATAAGGATAGTGTACCATACTGTTCGCCCCAAGCGGACTGTAGCCTTTCCCTATGTTTATACCCTATCCTAAGGGTATATTAATTTTGACACATAGTTTGTAACACCCCTTAATATTCGTCGTAGACCCATAAAAGTATATATATTTATGATCAGGACCAAATCCTAAGACTATTTAGCAATGTCCGTCCGTCCGTCCGTCCGTACGCAATTTTTAGGCCTTTAAATTCAAGCTAGAAAGCTGAAATTTGGACCACATACTCCCTAGGGCTCCGAAATGGTTAAGTGTAAAATTTTTTGGAATACGCCCACTGTCACGCCCACAATTTAGAAAAAACCGATTTAAAGCTACAGATGGACAGATAGAGGGTTATAACCTTCACAAGACATGTAGACACTGTCCTCCTTTATAAGTTTGTCATATAAAGTTTTTTGCCACGCCTACTTCTTGTGGGCGTTTTTCACTAAAATGCTGTTTTCTTCGATAATTTTCATAGAAACCGAAAAAAAGTGTTTAACAAGATATTTGGCCAATATTTTTTCCAATATATCGCCCATACAAAGTTTTTGGCCACGCCCACTTTTTGGGGGCGTTTTTTCAAAAAATGTTTTTTTTTTTTCTAAATTTTATAGAATGAAATAAAATGCTATCCATCATCTTCTTAAGTTTTTTTTTTGGGGCATATAGGGATAGGGATAGGGTATCATACTGTTCGCTCCAAGCGGACTGTAGCCTTTCCTTATGTTTTTAATTTAATTTGAGAAACAAGCATAATAGCAACCAGTGACTAATCTATACTTTTAATTGATACCGGCGCGGCGCACAGTGAATCGTTTAGTACAAAATTCTGAATTTTGAGTGTATGGCTAATTTGAGCCAATATAATAAAAATATCGTGTAGTAAGGCAGGTCTTATTGTCCACTCCACCCAGAAGGGGCAATTTACGGAAAATAACTCACTGGTTATTGTTCCATATTGATAATTAAAGATCGCCTTTTCAGGTTGAATTAAAAAATTCCAAACTTCAGTTTTCATTGAAATAAATTTACCATAAGCATTTTCAATAAATCCCTATTTTAACTCTTCACGTTTTTCGCGTATGGCACATGCGAAAACGTCTACGTCTACATGCGAAAACGTCTACAATCCTATGGTAACAATACACTTTATTACCTCAACAGCATGACATAATAATTCATAGCATTTCAAAATATTCATAACGAAGAAAACTAATCTCTCTGGCTCTCTGAAATTACGCCAAAAATTAAAAAAGGAAAATACGCTAGAGAGTTAAGAAATTTTTAATTTTAGGAAAAAGAACCAAAAAGTAAATTGGAAATTACACCAGAAAAGGCTCTTTATTTTTGGTGTTATTTGCAATGTTAATATGGAAATTGAGCCCAAAACTCGTTGTAGGATAAATTACCTGCACGGATAGGGTAAAACTTTTTGGCTTTTTTTCCTATTCTATTAAACCCAAAAAGTTTTTTTTTTCCATTTTAATTTTTTGGCAGAATTTGCAATGGCTTAATTTCAGGCAGCCATATCTCTGCATAGAAATTAAGACAAAAATTATACAATTGGCTTCGTTTGACCAACCGTTTGATTTTTCCAAAAAAAATATATATGTATCAGTATCCTCTTAATTACATTATCCAAAATATTAAAGAAAAATCTTTTTTTGTCTCATTAAACGCAGCTTCAAATTATATATTCAATATGAGTCAATTTTAACTACACAATCAATCGATTACTTTACAAGATAAATGTACATATATGCAATTATTATGAAGATCTTATTTATACAATATAAATAGCCACCCATCACTGCAACTTATTCTTGGACTTTGACGCTTAATTACTCCAAGCTAAATTCACACCAAATTTTTTTAGAAACAGTTTCCATACAAGTGGTTAAATGTTAGTTGTATGACTTGCATAAATTAACGAAAATTTGAGTTGAATTTTGTACTTCTAACATATACATATGCGTCGCAAGGCCCTAAAATTCTTCGCTAGTGTCCAAATATTTTACTAAATATTGTCCATTGATTCGTTGACCCGATATTTGGATGTAAAATTGAAAAAAATATTGACCAAAATCTTGTTATTAGCTATAATAATAAACTCAAGAAAATCGATTCGTGAGCTAGCACTAGGGCGATTGATGAAAGCCCGAGCAGAGAATGTTTAGGTTAACAATCGAAAATTTACAGTTCCAAAGATGAATGTTCAAGTATAAACAATTAATAAACTGACTTATCCTGGTTCCCATACTCAAAGCGTGGAGCGATGTGTGATAACTGACATTTTTGGTTGCAAAAAAAGAGATGTGCTTTTAAGAGCCGGAAAGCGTCAAGAATACGACTGTACAAATTAAATGAGCTATCATTATCACCTGCAAAAGCAATTGGATCCCCTTTAAAGTTATGTTATGTAGAAAGAGAATTGGTACTAGGACAGAACCTGAAGGTACCTCTAAGTTGAGCACTTCTGATCGATCCTTATATCATCAACTTTAACTCTTTGTAAGTTATTTCTAAGGTTAGAATAAAACCAGTCAACTATAGACTTACAAATTCTTGCTTTTCAAGTTTTTTTACTTTCCGGTATACATTAGTTTACTAAAGTGAAAGTTAATAGGATCGTTCAGAAAATATGAACTGATATGACATGAGGGATGATATTACGACTATAGAAAAGTCCGGACTATATAGATGTCTCTTTTCATTAATTTGGAAAATGGTTCCAAGGCTTTTTGACTTTTTTTGTACTTTGGATACTTGGGATGGGGCTGGAAATACTGCATACTTACACAGTTTTTTCTACAAAAAAAAACCAAGTAACGGTAATTTATAAAACCGCCAATATCTCAAAGACTAATAGAGGGAATTCCGAAAATTCCTATTTTTTTATGATGTTAACTTGAACAGCAGCTGTGTACTGAGATTGATAATTTTTTTTTATGTTGATATAACAATTTTTTTAAATTTAAATTAAATTCGTTTTCTCAAAAACGCTTTAACGAAGTTTTTAATGGACAGTCCTCCTAATTCAATTTTCCGTAGAAACATAACAACATTACATTCTTCCATCATCTGCGATAAAAACAACCGTATTCAATTTTAGGTTGTCAGCCGCCGAATTCCACTCTCCCTGCTTATGCAAATCTATTAGAAGCTGCAAATATGCCAATTGATCTGTGAAACTCGTCGTCATCTGCTTAGCCCTGATACTTGCTGACAATCGATACATGGCCTAACATCTCGCATTGCTACTTAATCTGCTATCACTGCAAAGAGCTCTTCGAGCGTTAGATACTCGTCAGTATACTCGATGTATGATTTCTTGCAGCCTCCCAACGGCATCCAACATTTTTTCTTTAAATCTGAGATCTTATCTTAACTTGTATCTATTATTTCTATTTATTTCTTTAAGTATGAAATCGCACTCCTAACTTTTTTGACTGAACACAGATAGGTTCACTATGTAGATTGAAGTCCTTCAAAATTCTCTCACCATCTGTGTAGAATTTTTTGCGGCATCACCAGAAGCTGACCTTATGAACTTATGGAGAACGAATCTCTGAGGGGCTATTTTAAGGCTGCTTCAAATACACATATACATCTACTTCTCATCCTTCATATCGGGATGTTACTCTTTCTTGCCTACTTGATATGCCGGTCATAACATCCAACCAAAAATGGTGCAACAAAGGACAAAAACTATTGCTGAATAAGCACTTTGCTTAAACAAATGCAAAGTCTCCGTTTTATGATTTGGCGCTTAAGTGTTTCAACTGATGTATGTACATGGAACATTTTTCATTAATAAATCATCTTCGACCACTTCCCAAGGTAGTCGCTGTGGTTAAGAATATTATAGTACAGATCCATGTCATCCACTCACATCACATCTTGCCAAAAGTATTATCATACGAATGTCTGATGAATACTAAACGAGCACAGTTCTAGGGTTGCGCTGGATTGCTTGCTGGTCGTCTTGCTGCTGCTCAAGAATTGCTATCAATAAATTAAACATCACCAAGGATGACAGAGAAAGCATGCCAAAGCAACTGAGGTATGCAACAAATACAAAGTGGTGTTCTAGCCAACCTTCAATTTAGAATGAAAAATGATTATTAAATGACAGCTTCTCTACACAATTTATAAAAGTCATCGCAATAGGTGTTGTAGCAGGTGAACCGGATAAGATAAACATACACAGATACGTTGGAACAATACTCGCTGTCTCTTGTGACATGCTTGTTAGTTAATTCTAGTTGACAGTACTTGGTAATGTAATTTGTGGTGCGCGACTTAATTATAATCCCGCCATTGGATGGCGTCGCAATTTCGATGCACGACAATGCGATGTTATGATGCACAATTTCGAGTCGTGGCTCCAGAATGGGGCGTCACAGTGAAAGTAAAAGTCAAGTCAGATTGTTCGACAGAAATTATTGATTGAATCAATAAAAAAAAAAATTCTTCTTTTATGTTGTTTCATAATGATGAGAATAGAATGTGGGAATTTCTTGCATGCATCATGACTAGCGTGTTCTGTTAGGAATTCATTGAAATCATGAATATCTTAGGTTTTGAAGCAGTTTTAAATGCTTTTCGCCTAAAATGTGGTCTAATCACGTAAATTTATAGCCGGAGGTTTTTTTTAACTAATAAGGCTGGGGAAGAAAGCGTGCTCGGCGGATACAAATTCTATTCTATTCACGCACCGGCAAATGTGAAAAGTTATGTTTGATTTATATTATTTTTATTTATTTATAAATGCTTTATTTCTTACAATGTTTTGAGTTCACAATTTTAGGTTTTGAAAATTCATTTATTAATAAGCGTGAAATAGTACCGTACAATAGTATTGTCCAAGTGACAAAGCTCGAATGTACCAAGCAATCTACGCTTACAGTTTAAAAACTGTTGGTGGGGAGTAACAGAAAGGACTAATATCTACAATTATTTTAAAAGACAAAAAAAACTATTTATGGCTGAATAATCCAAAGACAACAACCATTTTTAAACGCCTTTTAAAAATAAATTGTTAACCCTCTCACACCTAATAACATCTGGAAGTGCATTAAATAAGCGGGGTGCGGTAGCAAAGTAATATCTTTAAAGTGTGTATAATGAATTGTAGGAAGGATTACCGAACTGCTAGTATTGACACTCAAATTATAGTTTTCTACGTTTCTTGCAAAGTAAAATCCTGAATATTCGAAAAATATTTTTAAGACTTTGTAGCAGTAAAGGTGGTTACTGAATAAAAAAAACAGTGAGTTCTGCTGATTATACGAATTACAAGTTTCTGTTTTATCAATAGTGGCTCTGTTTTATTAAAATATGCTCCAATCCAACAAGAGATACCATATTGGAGCTTAGATTTTAAAAGCCCATCATATACAAGTTCTGTGATTGATTGTGGACAACAAGGACTAAGATGATACAGTTGTCCTACCACTTTATTAAGATATTGTTTAAGATAAAGTGTATTATTTTTTCAACAGTGCTTGTTATCTAACACTATACCTAAGTATTTAAAATTGTCAACACACTCGACCCTAAAACAATCATTGCATCAAGATTTTGCATTATTGAATGTTATAAAATTATCATTCATATTGGAAAAGCAATATTTTTTGCAACTCTCCAAGTTGTAATAAATCATCAAAACATCACAGATATTAATTTTAATATTAAATATCATAAATTTGGTTTTATCGCTTATTTTCTCAGCAAATCAAGGTCATCCACAAAAACATTCAACAAACTTGAATTTGAATAGGAAAGAGCAGTATCATCAGCAAACGCTGTAACCTTACCTTTAAAAGGTTCCACGAACAATGAATTCACATAAATCAGGGACAAAATAGGGTCAAAACTGAACCCTGTGGAACACCGAGTTCAATGTAATTCGGAGCGCTGAAAGTATTTTTGATTTTTACTATTTGCCTTCGATTTTTTAAATACGAATCAAACCAATCGTGTATATAGCCCCTAAAATCTATATGAAAATGTTTGTCGAGTAATATTGAGTGATCCACCATGTCAAAAGCTTTAGTGATGTCAATAAACAAGGAAGCCGGTATTTCTAATAAATTTAAACTGTTGTACAATTCCCCAGTTAGTTTTAACAGTGCCGTCTCCGTAGAGCTTCCATTCCCAAAACCAAATTGACAATCACTGAAGAAATGTATTCTATCTAGAAACGACAAGATTATTGATTTAATACCTTCTCAAATAATCTTGAAAAAATCGATAGCAAAGAAATAGGGCGATAGTAATGAAGAATAGTATTATCACTTTTTTTGTGGAGTGGCATTACTACTGTTGCTGTCTTTAGAGATTGTGGAAAAATAAATCCATCCATTATGAAATTTCCTAAGCTTACATCGATACAAATTTCCTGCTGTTTTGAACTGTCATATTTGGTTGGTAGTCAACGACGTGTGTAGAATGCGATTCGATGAGAGTAGGCTGCACTACTCACAGGTAGTCACAGGCTTCACAGGTCACTGAAGACCAATTCAGGGTCTAGAAACAGAAAGACTATAAGACGTCTTATGTATTCGGAAATCGAAGAATGCCTAAAAACCATTAGTGCTACTTGTAGATTAGTCAACATTTTAAAGCAAGCTGATTCTTCGAGTCTAGAATTGGTGCGAAAGCCATACTAAAACTATTTTCTCCAAAAACTGGAACATGGAAGAGCTGAGAACGACCCCTCGACGTAGCTGGTACATGTGAATGTGGCTACAGATGAAGCTAGCAACTGATGGAACTTATACATATATGTTGCACTAAGGTATGTTCATTCTCATTGATCATTGATGATAAGAGAGGCATTGCTCCGCTAGATCCGAATAATATTAGATAACAGGAACGTCGGGAACGCCGGGAAGGTATACTACTTTGTTTTGGTGCCATTTTGGTAAACATTAGTCTTGACAGTTCATATTTGGGAGTCGTGAAGTAGACATGTTGCAAATTTATTATGGAAAAATATTCGAGAAACCAATGTGTTTTAATCGTTAAAACATTTTATCAAAATCAATCATCGATTACTGTGACGATGAGAAAGTTACGTGTAATTTTTGGGAGAAATGAATGGATATGTGAATAAACAGGATAGTCGGTTCTGGGCAATGGAAAACCCTCAAATTATTCATCAGTCGCCTTTGTATCCATTAAAAGTTACAGTCTGTTGTGGAATTTGGTCAGGAGGAATCATTGGACCTTACTTCTTTGAAAATGAAAACGGCGTAACGGTAACTGTGAATGGGAAGCGATATCGTGATATGATTGAAAACTTTTTAACACCACAACTTCATGCTTTGGGCTTGATTAACATGTGGTATCAACAAGACGGTGCCACATCGCATACACCCTCTTTCCACAACAAGTTATTTCAAGAAATGGTGATGTTGATTGGCCTCGGCGGTCGCCTGATTTGACTGCTCCGGACTTCTTTTTGTGGGGATATCTGAAAAGCAAGGTTTATTCAAACAAACCAGAAACGCTTGAGCAACTCAAACAAAATATTTGTGATGAAATTAATGAAATATCGCGTGAAATGTGTGAGAATGTAATGAAAAATGTGCTCAAAAGGGCTCGCATTTGTGAGACTAACAGAGGCGGACTAACCTGATATTATATTCCATACATAATTGGCCTTGTGAAACTTGTTCGTACATCAATGAAGCTATCAAGGGAAGCTTAAAATGTTTAAGTTATCTTCGATAGTAAACATCTTTGGATCAAGCATGCCGAGGCAAGGACATCTAAGGCATTTTTGGCTTACTGGCAGTGTAAGGAAGCCTTTGGAAAATCATGGGGTTTTTCACCCAAAAGAGTTGTTCTGTAGAACTACTATTGAACTACGCGACGCTGGTTAGGCTAATATTATCATATCCATCTCTTCGGTGGAAAGGAAACGGTTCGAAAAACCGTTGTTGTTCATTTGACGTAACATAATAAAACGACATGGTTTGGTTGCATCAGGCCTTCCCTAGCACACCTGGCTCTGCTGTAATGTATCTCTCACAGCTAGATATTTTTTGATCGGAGCAACCCTAAAGATAATTTCTTCTATTGCACTTACATTGTAAGGCAAAATTAAAATGTTGGCTATGTACAAATTTTAAAGTTCACTTTTCCCTGGAGAAGAATGAAATCGCATTTTCACGGATGGTTTCAAAATCTGTGTATCTTAATGTGCTGGTATTCTTGTGGAATGTGCAAAGTTCAGGCTTTTATGCTCGACTGGCATATTATAAGGGCTTTGCAATATATTGAGACGAACAGATGGAGGGGTCGAAGAATACGTATCTTTAGTGACAGCCAAGTAGCTACACTTAGGGCCTTGCCTAATCCGTTAACCATTTATAAGTTAGTTTTCTCCTACATAAAAACAAATTATTCGATGACACATTTTTTTGGGCTACAGACAGAGCAACTTGATTCGACTGAATAAAAAAGACTAAAGAAAAATTCTCAGACGGATAATTTGGTCCTGTGTTCGATGAAAGCGCAAAAATTGTTGACTGTATTGTTTCGGCTACATCCAGTAAATAGATAACATAGGTTCCGGCCAAGACAATCTTCGAATCATGGCCCCCAGGTTCGAGACGACTAGGAAGACCGCGCTTGTTTTGGATAACTTGAAGCAGCGTTCCAGTGATCGCAAAGAATAAAAAGCTGCCCGTTAACTAATTAAGAATCCCTTTACTATTACAAAAGTAAGCTGATCGCTTACCTAAGCTTAGTTGGGCTTGGGTAAAAAGTATGTTGAGCTTCAAAAAAGTCCTTTTCATTTTCGATTTATTTATGTTCAATCGAGGGAATACATTCATTCAGCAATTAATTTTTGTTTCGGAATCATGGATTTCCACCTTTTGCACGCCATTTAAGTAAAAATGTAATCAATCATAGCTCTATATCGAATACCGTTTTACCAAATACAAGCCTCATACTAAAACAAGAATAATGGTCCTATGACTTCACCAGACCTCACCAAAATTATGCATTTTTCGGGATATAAATAACTAGAGTCCGACCGAAGGTCAATTTTTTGGCCAAAGCCAAACTTCGAAGCCGAAGCCGAATGTAGGCAACATGAAATACCAATGAACCTAACATAAATTATCCGTCAAATTAATTAGACGTGTATGCAATTTATTACAACAAAATGTATTTTACAAAGAAACAAAATCAAAAAATAGCCAGTAAATGAATCCGCTTGATTGACTGTGAATAACTACAAACTAACATTCATTCAGATGCAACTTCCACCATAGAAACAAAAAAAAATTAGAAATGACTTGCTCAAAATCGCTCATGCGAAAAATTCTGTAACAAACGGTTGAAAAATTTAATATCCGGCTTCGGCTAAACATTCGGCTTTTTTTGCCGAAGCCGAATGTTTTGCCAAAGGTGGAAAATTTGACCGAATTTAGCCGAAGCCAAAGCCGAATGTTCGGTCGGACTCTAGATATACCAGCGTTTCGATAATTTCATTTCGATTGAATGAAAACGTTATGCAGATGGTCGTTTATATCGGGTTTAATGTGGTGCAAGTCCTCTCTAAGTTTGGCGCATAGAACAATATTTTTGGAAGCAAAATTCTAAAATTTGGTGACGTGGTTAAAGCGTGTCCCTATGTCATCTCCACAAAATTTCAAGGGCAAAGACTACTGAATAAAAATGTTACTGACAATTTGCAATCTGAGAGTTGGTTTGATCTGAAATAACTGTAAGACCATTTTCTATGCTCTAAGTAAAGTTCAAGTTTTCAATTTCCCAGAAAAGAAACTCATGGAGTTAGGAAGAAGACCGAAATATTACTGATCTTAAGTCAAATAAATAAAATAAATTTTACCAAAATGCAGAAAATGGTAGATGACAAATAAAATGTTCACCTAAACTTCAAACTGTTGCTAAGCTGAAATTCATATTTTTTCTTTTGCAGATTAAACTGATAGCTAAATTTAAAAAAAAAATTATTTGCACATACATAGTTGCAAATTATTTGCAAAAACTATTTAATAAATTAATCCAAGACACGTGTCAAAATTTTATTCCGGTGCGCGCATGTTGATAATTTCATTCATTGACTTCGGTGCCACACCTCAGTAGTAAAGTTCAGCTCCAAGCATTTTGTGCACATACATATGTTCATAAATCTGCCCATAAACTGCGTAAGTAGCTTTAGATACTCAAATTCAAAGTCTGTCGCAAAGGAATACCTACCGATTTGATTGCCTGAAGTGTGTTCATGGTATAGGTACGAACGTTCTTAATAAAGAAGGTGTGTTAATTTTTAAATGGGGTTATACTCGAGGGGTGACCCATTTAACTAAAGCATTTGACAGTGTTCACATTCATCACCTTCAGCTTACGTATATATGATGTTTGCAATTAAATTCAAATGACGTATATAGAAACGAGTAATTAAAAAAGCTGTCAAGGGCTATTGAACCTGTGTGGCAGTTTGAGTGTTACCAACCTGGTAAGCTTGCAACGTATCACTAGGGAGGAAATTACTTTTTAAATATTTGTTGAACGTTTTTCCTCTAGTTGAGAAATACATCTTGGTTGTTTTATAAAAATCGTGCAATGTTGGGTGAAAACTGAGTTGCTGAGAGTTATATAGGGCTAAGCGCCAAACCAAGGATTCAAAATGTTCAGCAAAGTACAGTCTTAAAACGGACTTACTTTTTAAAGGCATACAACAGACTTGTTGTCTTTAGCCAGGACTTTAATGCGAATCGAAACAAAATACACACCCGGTTTCACTATAAAAACCAATATTTACTTTTCATTTGGCACCGTCAGATGTGAGAGTTTGCTTGCTTATTAAGCAAAAATCGATACGCCGCGCTGCCGACCTTTTGATACCAATTTACGAAAAGTCATATGTCCGACTCGTAAAAGTAAAATCAAACAGAACGACGATGACGACGACGACGACGACGGGTGTAATGGCAACTAGCTATGCTTTTAGCTGTACTTCGTAACACCACACGAGCAGCCAACAAATAAATACAAATTTATATTTTATAAGCACCGATGACAGTGCAAGATACAAGTACTTGGACTTCGGTTGCTGGATATAGTGGGATCCATTTTCAACGTTGCTAAGCGCTTTAGCGCGCGAGCAAAAATTAAGGGTTAACGACCGATTTAAATGAGACAGCTGTTACAATTATTATGCAAATTACATGTAACCAGTATGGAGCGCGAGTGTCTCTCTTACTTTCTGAAAATGGGCCCAGCCGCAGCCGATAGAAGCAAACTGAAATACTGGTATCAAATTCAAGTTACTGCAGCTCCCACTAAGCCAGCTGCTGGAATCTACATATATCTGTATCTGCTTTTGCATCTGTATCTGTGTCTGTTTCCATGTCTAGGATTGCGAACGACTATGAGTGGTAATCTCTTTGCCAATTCACCTACAAAAGGCGTTTTATTGACAGTGAAATTCGCAAACCAGTTGGAAGCTGAGCAGAGCAACCGAGGGCGGAGATCAGCCATAGGTATGCGAAATGATGTAATCGCGTTCGAGTGACAGAGCAGTTATCGTTAGGTAGGTAGTTCCCATTGTCACTCGGTCTGATAGCCAACCGACGACGTAGACGACGCACGGCTGGCTTAGCGGATGAAGATGAGATTTCAGCGTAACGATGCTAATTAATGTGATTACCATCAAGGCGTGCCGTATCAATGCGGTAATTCGGTAAATGACCAGAGTCTTGTTGATATCAATCTGATATGAAGAAAAGATGCGACACATTGTCTGGCGGAGTTCTTACGTGTGCGGCGCTGTTGGGTAATTTTTATTTTGCTTATTAACCACAACAGAACTTACATATGCATGTAAGTATTACTTTCGTAAGCAATAATTTTTGATTAACGCATTTTAGATAATTGGCGTTAATTGCCGGGTAGGTGAAAACATCTGCTGATCTTGTCATTCAAAGTCAAGTTTGCGTGACAGGATGCGAGAAAATTTGTAAAAGATAACGCTGAATAGCGCCCCAAATTGACGACATGTGGTCGATTTGGAGCTGGTATTGTTGCTAAGTCAATTTATTTTGGAAGTACGGGGAAGCATTTTAAGTAAATATGGACTCATTTAGTTTAAAATTATCGAGAAAGTTGTAAACAGGGGATTCCCTATAGCGACTTTGCTAGTAAAGAGTTAAATCACAGCTTTTAAAGGGGAACACCCTGCAGTGCAAAAAGAAGCTGCGACATATGGGTTATTGAAAAGCTAATCAGCTCTTCTATTATTGATTGATTCCATGGTCGTCCGATCCTTAAGTTATCTCAAGCTAAGATATGACAACCTAAGTGTAAGCCCAAGCAAAACTGATCTGATACTCTTTAGCACCAAACCCAAAATCCCAACGTCCAGACTTCGCCGTGTTATTGACTTAGAATAGGGTCTTAGCAGAAAGTATTGCTTTCTATGCTTTCTGTAAAACTTTTGGTAAAAAATTGAGGCTTAAACCATAAATAGTTCTTGGAAGGTAGATAGCTATATTTTGTCCAAACCTTACTTACATGCTCCAAGTATGGGGTAGGTCACCTTGAGTATAGCTTAAAACATCGCAGGACTAAGAAGGGTCCAGAGAATGGTTGAAATTGAATGGATTAGCCATTCTACACTTAAATAGATCTAAATATACAAGAAATTGTATCGTGTAACGCAGTAATTGTAAGTAGGTAGCTGCTGGTCTGCAAGACCCCACGAACACAGTAAAATCCATAATTCACTACTATAAATGTTTTATAGGTTAAATATCAACTGATTAGCTAAAACCCAATACTGCCGTTCTCTGTACAGTTCCATGAACCACGTGCGGACGTCAGCCACAAGCATTCGCTGCCGTTTTGAGTTATACATCGCCTAAACAATTTTTAGAGTTAAATTATAATAATTGTGTGGATTTTGTTACACTTCATTTTACTTAACGATTTCCAGACCCGTAAAGAGTACCAGCCTGAGACAAGGTAGTATTCCATTCTCTGCGATTCCGGGCACGCTACTTCAATTTTTCGAACCAAGGGCAGTTTTGACGGGATCGCGAAACGGGGCATTGCCATGTAGAGCTCCTGATCATGAATTATATAATAAAGCCGCTGTGGTAATAATGATTCTGAAAACTGGCAAACCACCCAACAAGGCTGAAAAGGCTGCAAAAAAAAATTGAAGAAAAATCGCTAGTCCCAAACCATCAATTTAGCACTCGATGATTTATCAGGTGCATAGATCAAAACAAACATTTGAAGAGAAAATAATTTTCTTCACTGGGAGAAACTGTCGAAGTTGCAACAAAAAAGCTGCAAAAGGAAGTAAATTGAACAACAAAATTACAGATAAGGTTAAATGACCTAAAGTCAGCAAACACTAATTTCACTTACAAAAATGTACCACACATATTCAGTGTAAAGAAGTAATAATGCAATGGAATATTAAAATATAGCTAAATATCTACGTCTGTAGATGATAGACTGCGCTGGAAACCACAGGAAAAGAAAAAAAAGAGACGAATTGAATATAAGAGAAAGTTAAATGTATTGGTTAACTGGGTAAAGAAAGTTCTGAAACTTATATGGACCTACGGGATACAGCAACGGCGGCACGCATATCCAAAATTAACATACAAAAAATTCAAACATTCCAAAATAAGGTTCTACGAAACATCGTGGTACAAAGAAACGCCGATATACATAGAAATTTTACTGTTGAGGTATTTGAAAATAAGATTAAAAAAGTATCTGAAGACACAGAGCAAGGCCACTCAATCACGCCAATGGAGAAATAATTCAATCACACCAAAAACATAAATGTTAAATAATAGCCAAGTTCTTTTTACAATTGTCGCATTATAAAAATACAAACTTGGCGTTCTTTTTTAACAAACTATTTACATTTTTATACTTGGCAAGTTGAAGCTTTGTTGTAAGCGAAGTTAGAGGGGGGGGGGTCTGGTCTGATTTGTTTCGTATAAATAAGGGTGTAGTGCCAAAGTTGCTAGAAAACGTGGCTGGGCACTCCTTAATTATTAAAAACTCCCAAAAGGCGGATAAAACCTTCTTTTTGATATAGAAAGAAATTAAGAAATGATTTATATTAGCACATTTTTAAAATCCGACTTCCGAAGCTCCTTCCAAAAATTAAAAGATGGTGTTTATCGAATTGAAATTTGTTGGTATCAACCGGAATTTTTTTACCTGAGGTTCATTTGTCTGGTGGGAGGCGGTTAAAACCAAATCCTATCTTAAGGAGCTAAACAAGGTGCAGATAATTGCTTGTCTGGGCATAATATGCGCAATCAAATCCACACCGCAACCTGTTCTGGAATTGTTATGGAACCTGCAACCCATTGAGCTTTTCATTAAGAACGAGGCAGCTCAATCCGCTCTCGAATTAAGAGAGAACAAAATTTGGAAGCCTGGCTATTGCGGATACTCAAGCATACTTGAAATCTTCTATCGGAAGGGACTCATGCCACCTACTGATTACGAGGAACCCAGGTGTTAATTCGAGAGAAATTTTAAAAATCACTGACTGAATCGACTGACTGCTCACTGCAATGTCTTTCAAGCTTAGATATACGCGGTTATGGAAGCAGCGCCGACTATCCTATCGATAGAACTAGCAGGAATGGAAATGAACATCTGTGTGGACAGTCAAGCAAAACTGAAAGCAATCGGCTCCATCCTTGTAAATGCGAAGTGCATCACAGATTTCCTCTTATCACTCAGGGCTATATGTCATCACTCAGTTTTACTCTGCTGGCTTCCTGGCAAGTTGGAGTGAAAGGGAACGAAAAAGCGGACGAATTAGCCAGATACGGTTCGGATATGAACCCACTACTAACGGACGGAGAGGTGCTACCGCCTTTCACTGCTAAGGCGGTAGCACTAGAGAAGGCCTAGGAGTATAAGTACCTTGGGGTTGTAATAACACCACGACTGCCTTTTAAAGTACACCTGCAAAAAAAAATTAAAGAGGCAAAAACAGCAATAAATTATGATTAGCGAGGCGTACTTCGTAAAAAGAATATTGATTTGGGCACAAAATATAAAATCTATGAAGCAGTAGTGAGGTCTATCATGTGCTATGCAGCCCAAGTGAAAGGCATCCATATACCAATATGAAAAAGTTCCAAAAATGTTGAGATACTTCATTAAAAAATTATTTAGATTGCCTAAAAACATACCGAACTATATGATACACCTGGAAAGGGGTCTTATCTACACGCTAAGCTGGACTTAGTTTCACGACCAAAGTACTATAGACACAATTTCGATGATTTTCATGACTAGAGGAGAACTTTTGCAGTTGAACTACAAATCCTGCATATCTCCAACCAAAATGCAACCAAAATGAGAAGGCAGAATGTTCTTTGTGCAATCTGCGAGCTAGAGTGCATTAATCGGAGTTTGCCCAATATTGAGGTGATTTGGGGGAAAACTTACGTTATTAACAAGCGAGGTTATTTCAATAGTCCTTTCAAATATCGACAGCAAGTAGTGAATGAAGCACTTTGCACTCATTGCATTATGTATGTATATAATATATAAGTAACAAAATTTCTTATTTTCAATAATAGGCTACAAATTTTAAATCTCTCTTACTCAGCTGATGGCTCATGGATTAGGTTTAACTTTTGGTGGAAATGAAGCGTGAGCGTAAAAAAATTAATCATTCTCTTATGAGTCTGTCACTAGTTCACGGTTCACCTAAATTAAATCTTTTAGAAAAAAAAACAGAAACACCTCAAATCGAAAATGAATCTTTATACTCTGAAGTCTGAAACTTAAACAAATTACCCTCCACAAAATCTCATATTCTCAGTTCAATGACCAAAGTTGATTGACTTACTATTGACTTTGATTGACATCAAACACCATCGATATGGCGCGTCGCCAACACCGACGACTAACGATAGTACGATTGCACATTGACAGATGGAATTGCGATCGCCTCGCATTGAATTGCATAATTTGCAAAACGAAACTGAAATCGAAATGCGCAAAGGTTACAATGACGTGTTGCATTTAACAAACACCACTTTCGATACTGTCCGTCAGCGTAGCTTCAAATTTAACGTGTAAATTACACATACGAAGCCCACTTCCACCGATCATTCCATTAAAACCACACACAATCCATCTATTGGGAATTTGCTGCAATTCAATGGCGATCAAATTAATCCATCGAAATTCGAAATGTAAGATAAAACGAATGCCGCCTAACATCGTCGTAGTCGTTTGCAGGCTGACGACATTCGAAAGTTTGCAGTTGAAGTTCATTCCCCCCGCCATGCCCGCCTTCGACCACAAGTATTCCAATCCAATTGCGAACAACAACTCCGCATCGATGACGATGCTAATGTCAGTTGTAGTTGGCCTAGGCTAGTGCTAGTGGGGCATTGGTACGGCTACTTCTCGCCCAAGGAAGGATTTTGCACTGCATCCCCCATTCCAGTGTAATTATTGTTTTAATAAACTATTTTGTGAATTCTTGAGATACTCGTACATTCACATGTCCAAAAAATGAAAAAGAGCCATGAGAGATTTCGTTTGCCTTGTCGTTGTTTACTATTTTGTTGGCATGAAGGATAGAGACTCACATACTCATGAATCATGACTCTGTGTGGAGGACCTTTATTGTTGTGAATTTATTTTGCCTTTTGGATTAACGAGTGCGGTTTGTTTGCTTCGAAAAGCATTTAAATTCGTCGATTTTATTAAGTCTTTTGAAAAGCTTACGCAGTACATGCAAAGCTGTGGGATAAACACAAACGAAACGTATCTGGAGAGTCGTGTTGGTCGACCGAACTCTTCCGCTTTGCCGCTTTGAGAATGCCAAATTTTAATGCAATCAAAAGCATTAATCTTCAATGAAACAATTCGATCTGGTTTATGTTTGTTTGGCTTAATGGCGTTGTTTTCGTTAAAAGTCAGGGCCTCAAAAATATATTGTTCACGCAGCTGCGATGCAAATGTAGGTGTCAATATATACCATTTTTGTCTGTGTGGCTACATTCGAATAAAGTACGCAGCGTGTGGTTTATTTATTTTTTTTTTTTTTTGGGATTTGTAGGAAATCGTCACAACATTAAATTGAGAGTTTTTATGATAATACTATACAAGTTGACGAAAATGGAGGGGAAGTGTGGTTTAAGAGATTTTTACAGTGGTGTCAAGTTGTGGGTTGAAGTGCGAAACGTTATTGTCAGGCAAAAGATGAATTCCTGCTATGTCAGAACTACAAAGCCTGAACGAATCGAGCAGCATAAGAATGATATACCAATACTTGGGGCGATGCTACTCCATTAGAATGAAGGAAAAGTTCCTCTGCACTCGTTCAAAACACGTCTGAGATAAAAATGAGACACGTATGCTCTTCTTCATTTCTCTACATGAGAGATCCCTAGGGTCTTAAGTCCAGCTTTGGCAATTACAATTTAGTTGCTGGACTTGTGATTCAGCAGCCAACTTAATCAACCTTTAAGTAAGCTATACAATAGCGATTGGTATACTGAAATCTTATTTTCAGGTGAGAGGGGTCTAGTGGTTCCTTATTTAATGAGTTCATTAACCTGACAACAAAGGGCAGTGTAAAACTGCTCCGCCATCTCTAGAGCAACGATAGAAGGTTATAGGACTTGTTTGAAACTTGACTATGAAGAAAATGCGAATATGTTTGATGGATATCACGTTTCTCCTTAGCCTGGACTTCTTTTATCGTAATTTTTCCGCCAGGATCACGCTTCAATAGTATAAGAAGGACAGAAGAAGGTACTTAGTTTATGTCAGTCAGAAAAAAAAATATACCACCACTCATCCATATAAGGCGTCGTTGGGGTAAAAAGTCATCCCCGCCGAATTCCAAATATCAGATCTATACTGTTTCGACCACACTAGTCTTCGTAATTGCAAAAATTGCGAGTTTAAATAGCAATTGACCTTCTGTTAATGGTGGCGAAAACGGCTTCAAAATCAACGAAGAATGTGTATAGGTAGATTTTTTTTTCTATAAAAAATTTAGCAACATTCGTAAAAGTGAACATTTGGTCGACTTTGGAGTTTAGCTCGTAATCCAGCCTGAAAGCTTCGTTAATTCCGTTCTTTCGTTTAACCCAATTTCTGGCTGTCCTCAGGGCGGCGGAGCTAATGCGGACGGTATTGGGGAGGGACAGCCATCTAAATCGATAGCCAGGCCTCACTTAAGGCGATGGAATCAACCAACATCTTTTCTGATACAGTTAGGTGCTGTCGCAAAATGATCAGAACCGAGTGAAACTGTGCGGAATTGGGGGAAATAAGCAGGCGGATGTGCTTGCAAGAATAGATGGGCTACTTGTTGATAGTGAGGTTGCAGACATTAAACTTCCCTCCTTCTGCATAATAAAGGGCACGATTGAGGAAAAAGCCATTAGGTCTGACAATCTAAGGTGGAAAATACTAGAGGGACACAGGATATCTAAGGCTCTATGGCCACTTTTCGATAGTAAAAGATCTATAGAGTTAATAAAACTGAGCAGGGTTAAGCTTAGAACATTAACAGGAATTCTGACAGGGCACTGTCTCTTGCGGAAATATGTAAAAAGGCTCGGATTATCGGATGTAGATATTTGCAGATACTGCGAAGTATAAATGTGAGGCAATAGCGCGTAGTCGAAGAAAATTTTAGAGGAAATAGCTACTTCTTTGAAGGAAAAATTGGTTGCTTCCCCAAGGAAATTGTTTAGGTTTTTCTGCCTTTTGAATTGTGAATTCAGCTGGTTTCCTAAGGGATCCCGATGGGCCCATTTCCGTGCCTAGTGTTGTGTGGTGTATTTCGTTTTCACCATACTCCCATTTAACCCAATTTACTTGGGATATTTGTGTGATGAATTTCCGCAAAGAACGCTATACAAATACCTTTCCTTTAGATTGCAAAGATGGACGAAGACTGAAAACTATCTGTGAAATGTGACTTACCAAACATTTTGTAAAAAGGCACTGACATGTGTTCCCAGAACACAGTGGTAGTAGCATTTTTATAGAACTCAGCTGAGATACCATTATTATTGCTTTTTATTTTCTTTGGTGCAACAAGCAGTTCTAGTATTGGGATGGGCATGACATTTGGTATGGTTCTGGTACCAAACGTTCTAAAGATACAATGCTACCATCGGCACAAATCGAATATTCAACTGACTTATTACGGCCACATATAATGCGCACATTGGTCCAAAATGCTTTAGAATCACATCTTCTAAGAATATTTTATGATGATCTTCTTAGTTGGTGCTACCGCATACTGAAGTGTAATTTTAGACCTTAAGCTCAACTGAATATCGAACATCATATGTCCTTGCGTCTCCTTAACTCACCTAGTAGAGGTCGTGGCGATTGAGTTGGCAGGTAAGTTATTGTTTAAGATCGATACCCAATATCACAACTATATTGGTCTACAGTCAGGTCGCTGTTAAGGCCTTCCCTTCTCTCTTTCCGAATCCCCTAAGCAGTTGGTCCATTTTGTTATTTCATAGCGAAGGCAGAGCCTAGGTTGAAGAGTCTGAACAATTGTGACATCTAAGAGAAGGCCGACGAGCAAAGATTAACCAGCTATTTGTTTCCCTGTTTGTACGGTACTGGTTGCATGTGTAATTTAATAGACGAGAAAGCCTCAACCAACCTCAGAAGCTGATCTTTTAAATACGGCTTTCACCGCATTGACTTTAAACCTTAGGTTTTAAGATCGTGGGTCTTCTTCAGTATCATCGTATTCATCGTTGCTTTTTCTCTCTGGTCAATCAAGTTATGAGTTAAGCCGCAAGCAGCAGTTAAGCAGTTTAACATTCACCTTTGCTGGGTGCGCTGATTAACACCCCAAAGCAGGAACCACGTCACTTCTCTCGCCTGATAAAGAAGAAGATTGGTATACCATTCGCTACTTGGAAATTATCGCTAAGCTTGGCTTCTATGCAACAAGACTTGGTGAATTCTCAAACGACTTTTGAAGAAGGGGAGGAGGAAACGATCCCTCACCTGCTTTGTACATGCCCTGCTCTCTCTAGGAAAAGGAAGCTACATTTCGGAGCCTTCTTCTATGAAGACACATTAATCTCACAGACTTTGTCATCAAATGCTAATCGCTTCGTCAAAAGATCCAATTGGTTCATCGAGTACGAGGAAGCTTTATCCCAGATCCCACTTCAACCCAACCTAACCATGGGACTGTCTTTTAAGATTAAAAATTTGCGTTAGGCGTGCAAATTTTAATTTTGTATACATCAATGCAGCACGTAGTGCTGTTAGTACTGGTATTACTAAAAATCCGTGAAATGTGTGGAGTCTTATAGGACAAACACCACACAGACAGAATAACTATTCAACCTGCCTCCTGGACTTATAAGGCAGATTTGCGGAGGGCGCAGCTCAACCTGTTACAACTAATTTTTTTGTCGTGATGTTTAAATTAACCCAACTTCGCAGCTTGGACTGAATATAAGGGCAATAGGCCAGTTTTTCCTACCTCAGTAACTTATCTTTTTCATCAAACTGACTCGTCCGATAAATGCCATACTGCCCTCAGCGCCGAATACGTTGATTTGCCAAACTCACGTTAGTTATCTGCTATTATGGCTCATTTTCTTTTACCTTCAATGTACCAGAAATACTGCGGACACTTTACACACCAGTTGCTACTCAAAGCCTTGCGTCTACCCTCAGGCTATAACAGGCACGCAACATATATACTTATCTATCAGTGAAATCTAGAGTGAAATGAATGCCCAGAGTATATACAGGGTGTTTTTTTTTGAGGTATAGAACTTCGAATTGAAATAAAACACAAGAAAATCGTTTTAATGTCCATCAATTTGGAAGGATAATTTTATGCCATTTATGTTTAAATATGATTTCGGGCATATTCGGTTCGAATAAAGACAAGGCTAGAGGTCCAATTTTCAACCACTTTTTCAAGCATTTGGGGCTGTATGTCGGCAATAACGCCACGAATGTTGGCTTTCAAGTCCGCTAACATTTCTGGTTTGTTGGCGTAGGCGAGCGACTTCACATATCCCCAAAGAAAATAATCCAAAGGTGTCAAATCACACGATCTTGATGGCCAATTGACAGGTCCATTCCGCGAAATTATGCGCTCATCGAATGTTTCCTTCAATAAATCGATTGTGACGTGCACTGTGTGGCATGTAGCGCCGTCTTGTTGGCACCGCATGCCATCCAATTCGGGAAAAAATAGTCGGTTATCATGGCTCTATACCGGTCTCCATTAACGGTAACTGACTCTCCAGCATCATTTCGGAAGAAATATGGCCCAATGACTCCACCAGCCCATAGAGAACACCAAACAGTCAGTTTTTATGGATGTAATGGCGTTTCAAGGGTCTCATGTGGATTCTCTTCACTCCAAATGCGGCAATTTTACTTGTTAACGTAGCCATCCAACCCAAAATGAGCCTCATCACTGAACGAAATTTTGCGATGAAAATCAGCATCGATATCAATCTCATTTTCGGCCCATACACCAAAATCACGGCGCATTGTATGGTGTCGCGGCTTTAATTCTTGCACAAGCTGGATCTTGTAAGGTCGTAAGAAGAGATCTTTGCGCAAAATCTTCTATAAAGTTAATGGACAGAGCTCCAATTGCTGTACACGGTGGCAAATCGATTCATTCGGGTCCTCTTCAACACTTTTCTCTACGGATGCGACGTCTCGACGTCTCTGCGGATGCGTATTATCACATAGAGTAAACGTAGTGCGAAAACGATCCATGGTTAACCGAATTAATTGCTCTGATGGAGGATTATGTCGACCATAAAATGAACGGAGCTTGCGGTAAACTTCCCGAACTTAACCATTATTTTCAAAATAAATATGCACGATTTGCAAGCGTTTTTCATATGTCAACCTGTTCATGATGAAATGCCAAACCAAACTGAACCTAAATGACATTAGAGTTACCAGATTTGACCACAAAATGTCAGTTGTATCTCTATTCAAAAAACCAACCTCTAAAAAAAAACACCCTTTATAATCGTTGCTTTCTTTAAATATTTTTTTCTAACAATATTCAGAGTTCGACAAACCTGTTCAGCTTCCTTCCACCTCAAATTCCATTCCACTTCTTCGAAATATTTATTTGCGCTTAACCAAATTCAAACACAAACCAACCGCCTTAGTTATAAAGAAAATGTTTTCCTTTGTCTCTACGAAGCTTATTTTTCTTTCCAGTTTCCACCGTAGACGAGATCGGTGGCACATATTATGTACTCACTCCCCGTCGTAGGCTGCCTAATTTTCAAAATGTGAAAGAACGATTTCTTTTGTAAAATCTATTTATTTGCATCGCATGTGTTCACACTTGAGTGGTATCCTCCAATCGTCCGGCAGTTCTTGGTTTGAAAATTGAAATTGAAATTGAAATTCAAAGGAAAATACAACCTCTTTTCATCCGAAAATTTAAACAGGCTATTAATCTGCTAAACTGACACGCGCATGCTTTTGTAAATAAAAAATATTTACCCACAACATATATGCATATGTACAATGTAATTACCCGCAGCTAATAGCGTTTATTTTGTTATCGTAAGCCTAACAATGGTCTTGGTCTAGATACAAATAAATATCGATTGGCATAGTGTTAAGTGCCCGGATTTTATTGTATTTACTGTGCAAAAGTTTTTTTTGAGGTGTCAAAACGTCAGCAATGGTTTATTTGTCCAATTTCACAATCGCACCTATCATCAGGTGGTGTTACCCTAATTTTGTCAAAACAAAAAAACCTACTGATGTGACCTGCGTCAGAACCTAGGACCTTAATAAAAATTTAATAAATTAAAATTGCTTGTTTATGAATTTTTATTACAGCTTGTTGTCTGTTTTGAAAGTTTCCAGCAATTTTACAAGCTTCTAGAGTTGTAAATGGGTCGTTAAACGAGTTTGGGATATCTGAAATATGGTTTGGATCTTTTGTTTATGATGATTCGACACACTAACCGACTTTTGGTAAACGAAATTGGAAGAGTTTGGGATAATTAAATTAATCATTTCAAATGCCGGAAGATACATGCTAATTCTGGTATTAAAATTCGTTTGAAATAATTATTGAAATAGGATTATAATGCTTATTTGGCTTTCACATTTGATAAATTGGGTCGTGGTTCTTAGTTTTTGATGTCAAACGTAGCGTAATGTGGGAAACAGACATCTTGTATGACAGAGAACATCAATAGTAATCTTCTGACTGATATAGTTTCGTTGTAAAAGTAATACATATACTTTGACAATTCAAAATCGATGTATTTGATTTTAAAAGTTACTATCAGATGGAGCGCTCAGCCAGAGCTACTGTACTGTACTACCATTCAGACAACTTACATTAATGTATTTAGAAAGACGGAAATTTCGAAGAAAGATGAAAAGGAGCTTAGATGTTCGGCACTCACCACGTCAGAAACAAAAATCCGCCACCTGATGCGAGCAAAGACCTAACAACTGAAGAGAAAGTGCTTTGCTGTGTCATCCTCCTCATTTAAGTGTTTATCAAAAGCTTGGTTGCCCGAAAAGACGCCTACAAGCAGCCTGCAGTTGGTTCTCCTAAGAGATAAAAGAAAATACGCAGACTTTTGCAAATGTCCGTTCGCCAAACTATTATATACTGCGATGCGCCGCCGAATCTTGTATTCACCAGAAACCCAAACATCAATGGAAGACATGACTACAGATGCAGGCAGACCCAACATAGGTTCTGGTCCTGAATAAACTTCTTTTGAACCTTGCCTAGCAAGCTCATCGGAGATCTCATTTCCCTGGATGCCAGCGTGGCCTGGCATCTGTGTTCAGCCTCCGACCAAATTTAGAGAAAGCTTGAGTTCGAGCACTTCTGTCACTGCAAATGCATATGCCTCTAGCCTTGCAGACATTGTTTACAATATGTCGCAGAAGGATTTCTGGTGTCATTGCATCAGACATCATATCCATGAGACAGAGGTCAAAGGATACCAAAAGCCACCTTTCTTTAAGCGGGAGGTGGTTTTTAGCGTAAACCCCATGATATATATAGGGCGGAAGACTCATCAAAGCATTTAGAGTTTGCTAGGGAAGGCCGCAATTGAAAAGAAAATAATTGATAGGAATTTATTAATTTATCCACTGCAGAGGACGTCCAGTTTAACCAATATTCCAACATAACGAACATGATTTTGTTTTCCATTAATATTTATACCCTATCCTAAGGGTATATTAATTTTGACATATAGTTTGTAACACCCCTTAATATTCGTCGTAGACCCCTAAAAGCATATATATTTATGATCAGGACCAAATCCTAAGACTATCTAGCAATGTCCGTCCGTCCGCCCGTCCGCCCGTACGCAATTTTTAAGCCTTTAAAATTAAGCTAGGAAGCTGAAATTTGGACCACATATTCCCTAGGGCTCCGAAATGGTTAAGTGTACATTTTTTTTTAATACGCCCACTACCACGCCAACAATTTAGAAAAAACCGTTTGGAAGCTAAGTTTGTCATAAAAAGTTTTTTGCCACGCCTACTTTTTGTGGGCGTTTTTTACTAAAATGCTGTTTTCTTCGAAAATGTTCATAAAAAGCGAAAAAAAAATGTTTAACAAAATATTTAGCCAATATTTTTTCCAACTATCGCCCATACAAAGTTTTTGACCACGCCCACTTTTTGGGGGCGTTTTTTCAAAAAACTTTTTTTTTTAAATAATAAAGTGAAATAAAATGATATCCATCATCTTCTTAATGCTTTTTTCTTTGCGGCATATAGGGATATAGGGAATGGATAGGGTATCACACTGTTCGCCCCAAGCGGACTGTAGCCTTTCCTTATGTTTTTATATTGTGATTGAAGCAAAAATTAAACTCTCGATTTAACGATTTTTTTCCAATTTCTCATCAAAAGAAACAAACTTATGTAAGGTCATGCAAGCGCAAGTTTAGTTTGGTCAACATTTGTCATTTTTATGCATATACAAGTATCGCTACTTCTGTTGTTGCCTGTGGTCCTAGGCCCGGAGATTTAAAAAAAAATCCTACTCAAAAATATAAAGAAAATAATATGTACCTGCCTTCGGTAATTTTTCTTATTTCGGGTGGGTACGAGAATGAAAACAGTCAAACGGTTAAAAAACAAACAAATACATATGAATATTTATTTTTTAACTTTCTCGTATACATTTATATACTAAAGAGAAAGTTATTACGATCGTGCGGAATTTTCGAACTCAAACTGAGTATGAGGGATGATATTACGACTTTAGAGAAGTCCAAAACAGTGCGAAATTACATCAAAATCGTAAGTACCACTTTTGGAAAATCTAATTTTTTAAAACCAAAAAAGTGGTTTAAATAAATTTGGTATTTGATCAAATGCTATCATTCTTTTTAAGGCGATTCCAGAACGCAGCCTATGTACCGAGAATATTTCGTATGACGTAGTCGTGCACTTTATTTACTATGAAATATACTGAAATTTAACAAAACACTTCAATGTTGAATATTTTAATTGTAATGGAATTTGTTGAAGAGTTTGTGCTGCCAAACTATAAGATTCTGTAATGGTTAGAAGTACACTCTATCTTTGATGATATTTTAATGACTCAGTTGATACTTTTGTTAATAAGATCAAAACGTTTAACTGCGGCCCGGAGAAATTTCAGCAAGACCCGGAGCCCGGAGATTCGAGCGGGAATTTCCGAAGACTGCGGTCGAAAATACTCCTGTTGGTAACCCTACCTTTTATCATTACCTTGTGCATTTTATCTCCTAAACTTTATCGGTTGTGCTTGCGGTTTTTAATGTAATAAATATAAATTAAAATGTCCGTTAACCGACAGCGATAAGTTAAAAAGTGTGTTCAATTTCAAAATAAATGTTTTAAAGACATTGGAAACTTCAAAACATGGTTCCCCAATTCAGACATTTTATGAAGAAGGGTGCATTTTTAAAAATAGAAAAAGAGCTTTTAAGTGTTTTTTTTTTTTCAAAAAAGTACAAAAGACAACATCCAGAAAGCAAAGACGTATCAAAGATTTATTTTTGAAAAATTTAGTGAACATACAAAATCTTTTTAATTGATATATTTTTTTTTTCATAAATAGATTTCATTATAAATATCCGACTTCTCTATGGTATTATTATGAAGAAAAAATTGTACGATCTTATGATACGAGGCTGTGCATTATATAATTCGTTATATTGGACATCCTGTGTGATATTCGTTTTCCTCTTCAAATTATTCTACATTTGAGAACGTATTGAAAGGCTACAGTCCTCTTGGGCCAAACAGAATGATACCCTATCCATATCCCTAATATGGCTGGCACCGATTGAACTTATGCGGCTATGTTTCCACGCGGTAAAAACTCAGCTGCTGCCAGGCTTGACAAGTATCTCTACGGCTAATAGTTTTTTCGCCGATGAATGGTAATAGTCGTCGACCATAAGTCAGTAAGGATGACTACGCCATTGTTAATAATTTCAGGCCGCCTTTTTTAAAAAAAAATTTAGAAATGCTCGTTGAGCTGCAACAAAGAAAGCGCAACACTTGAGGAAAATTCTACGAGATAGCACTCCAGAAACCTTGTTGGCAAAATTAAGATAGGGTCCTTGCTCTAAATGGGATAGAATGATACTGATGGTGCCTTTGACAATGAGATTTCTGACAGAATGAGAGCAGAACGATTGTTGATGATTCAGATTGCGCCCGATTTGTAATGACAAGTGTAACCCGACGCTGTTCACAAGCCGGCGATCTATCCTCCAAAGAACGGTACGTTTAGGTTGCATTTAGCACAATAGATGCTATATAATGAATATAATATGCCATGCTAACGAAACTTCGACAAAAAGTCATACAAACTTCAAAGTTTGAAAAACCTGTCATGGTTCAGGTGCTGACACTTTCATCGAATGTGACAACGTCAGGCTTTTCTCCTCGTTAGACATATATTCAATGGACTTTAAGGCGGAGATCTTTGCTATGCGGAAAGCTTTGTATTATACTGTGAAGAACAGATGGAGAGTTCCAAGTCCATAATATCGGGAGCTGTTCAATCCTTTAAACACTTCTAAGAAAGTGCTAAGCTCCCTTTGAACTTGGTCGAACGACTGAACACTTTAAGTCTTTCTTGGGTTTCGGGTCACAGGCAATAAGATTTCTCGTCAAATTTCGTAGGAAGTAATTTTAGGATCCGAACCAGTGTTGGGTCTGCCGGTGTCGCTAGTAAAGTCGTGTAATTTTTGCTATGAAAGGCATTAAGTTGAAATTCTGAAAGGACAACCTTGCTTTTGAATGGCATCTATATATGTGATCTTAGGTAGTTAGCCAAAGACCGATCTAACTGGAGAGGCATACTGGCTGAGGCCCAGGTATACCCCGGACAGTAGCGCCATCTAAGTAAGTATATATGCGATAATCTATCTCCGACGCTTTTGAAACTGAGCACACAAAGCATTTCCTTCGTAAATGTCCTCACTTCGCTCGAACCTGGCTCTAGGTAATAATGTGGAGGGTGCAGAACATCTAATCTTCTTATCACCCTTAAAGAGTTTCTGAGTCTGAGTGATTCAAAAAAGGTTTTAAAGCTTTCAAAAAACAAACGATCAAATATGTAGAAGATGCTTTCATTTGCTACAGTCAAAAAAATGTGCTAATCGGCCTCACTTGGGGAATTAAGGTATTGAGGCTGGCCCTCAACCATAAAGCCTCTCCAATTATGTTGGGCAACCGTTTTACTAAGGTGTGGACGCCACCAAAGCAAAAATACTTGTCTACGGCGTTGGCTACCTGAATAAGTATATACAATTGCCAAAAATTACCTAATATGCTCGGCCATACATCAGTTAATATTTCAAGTCCTGACTGAAACAATCAGCTACCACTTCAGAGAAGAACAATTGTTACGCATATGGTAAGAGTATAGAGGAGCTGAATATCTCCAGGCGCATATCACCAGTGAAAATCAATATCAAACACACGAAACTGTGTACATTTTGAAGTAGTTTTCCACACATGCAGCGTTATTGAGTTTCGCCTTTATTCGATAGGAAAGCATTCGCACAACTATCCCCAGCTGTCCTTAGGCCTCATCCAATGGTTACCCTTCGAACTGCCATTACCAATCGAATAAAGTTTTCTGCATCACGAATGTAATACTCTCTAAGGAAGACATACACATACAGCACAATCTCTCAAAATCCATTCACAGTTGAAATGCCGCAAAAGAGTGCTTCCCAAAGAATTGCAATCACGTTTTGGCATCCACCCCTCAAAACTCGTAACCAAGTTAAGAAATTTTAACCCAAAAAAACAGCCAACTCAAACCTATTTATATCATGTTAGGCACTGATTGCGCCATGCATTCAAAAAATAAAAGGATTCATCGCTCTGCTGCATTGTGGCAAGTGCTTCGTACCGCACTTGTTTATTTCAAAACGTGACTTTTTCAAAACACGCATTCATTTGAAATTCAATCTGGACGGATTCATCCAACCAACCGCTGACAGTGGAACTTTCCGTTCAATTAACATCGCTGCTAAGCCAGCACCCCAAGTAGTCAGTAAGGCGCAGCCGCAAAATGGAACAGCCCGCGGACAATATATGTATGCATGCTCCCGCCAAGTCAGCCGGCATAACAATGAGGTTAATGGCTTTGTTGGCCAAAAAAAAAAAACAGCGCTGTCTCTTGACTCACTATTCAGACCTGACATGTTTTGAAAATTAATTTCAAATCGAAATCGAAAACGAAAACAGTAAACTATACGTATATCCCACGCTGTTTGACGACCTTAACGTTATTAACCCAAACTAAGCCTTAATGATGTACGCTTCGAGATCACCGCCTACTCTTGGAGGAATTTCAACTTTCGGATGAGGTGGCACGACGGATCGATTGTCGTTTGACACTGGTTCAAGTAATGCAGAAAATACGTTGCCAATAGTTGGACAAATAATATTATGTGTTTAGCTAGTTGCCGCGCACAAGAGGAAGTATTAGATGTAAACATGACCTTAAGGAGGTAATTGACTTGGATTTGTTGCGCGTTTGTTTGTTGTCAATCGTTCAGCTTCCGATTTTTAATTTTTTTTTTTTTATGTATAAATGATTATCGGATGTGGACCACTTGTGATTGGTGATGTAGAGGGGGGGGGTGATGGCTATTGCGTTTTGTTATTGTCAAGTTCAGTGAACGTGATTTCATTAACCCTACAAGAGTGTGTGTGTGTGTTTGGTGCTCTGTTGATCAATGAAAATTGAACTTGCATAATGTTTCACTTCACTTAAAGTGAGTCGTCGGTGGTGGCGGTGGCAGCGCGTCGGAGTGATAATCCATCTTTCGATGAGTGTACCGTACGGGGGTACGTACGTGGCGTGCTGTTGTGGTATGGTATTCTGACTTCGATGGTTAATTGATTTTTCTAGGCTTTCTTGGAACATGAATATGAATCACTCATGTGGCATTGCTCTTTAAGATATAAGATAGATACCAGCTAGATGCGGAAGATACATGGGGTTGGGCTTGGGCGAGTGGGGAATGGGGAGGTACAGATACTTAACTGTGGTTTGGCTTGGTAAAATACGGTGGCCTCAGAAACATTGTGTGAAATGTTTACAAAACATGTGGTTGCCTTTGCGATCGACGCCGACGGGAGAGATGAATGTTGGAAATGGTTGCGACACACAGATCCATTTGTTTTGGGTCAATGGGCTTTTGGGGTAAATACAAAAGTATGAGTAATTGACAAGGTTAGAAACATAATAAGCGATGCATAAGCGAAAGCAAATTAATGGCATTTTGTCTAATTGATAGCATAAGCTTAGCGGCCGGCGTGGGCACAGTCATTAGTCAAATCAAAACATTAAACTCAAGTATATTGAGGGCCAGTGTGAGAGTGTGCCAGATGTGATTGTCTGCGGAAGAGAGCCTTGAAAGTTCTTACGGGGAACAATCTCAATAATGCTTTGTGAAGGGGGGAACTTTTGAAATCTCCTTTAAAAAGAACATTGAGATAACAAAGGAATTTGCGGCAAAGGGAAACTATCTGTTTAGCTTTACTCGGCGGATATTAAAAATTCTTTTAGCATTGTAGTGGTGAACCCCTTTTGTATTTGAAGTATTTCGTGAGTATTCCTTGATTGGTAATAGCTTGATGAAGCTGCTTATCTAACATCCCCGTTGTAGCAATGGGGTAGATACTGGATTCGTACAAGCGGACTTGTTAAACTCGTCAGCGGAAATGTTGAGCAGATATAAAATAGCTTTATCTAAGGTGAATGTCTAAAGTGAATTTAATACATTGGTTCAACGGCCATCAAGGCAGATAGATATCTTATGTAAGCTACATAATCGGAGCTGAGCTACAAAAGGAGCTTTCAAGATTAGTTTAATCCGAAAATAGATCGTGTTATCTCATAGACTCTATTGCTTCTTCTGGTCTAAGCGTTGTTAACTCCTATGCTACACGGTTTGGGCCCGACTCTCGGCCAAGTCTCCTTGATTTATTAGTTGTCGCTGATTATTCGAATGTTTTGCTTCAAGACCAGATGTCTCTTGAGGGTATATCGGACCATGATCTTCTTTTCTGCACCTACAATATCGTGCAATTTTCTTATGCCCCACTGCAAGAATCCTTACAATTCTGCGATTTTAAATCAATAAATAACAATACCCTTCAATTCGATGCTAGTCTTTTTCCATGGAACTCTTGTTATTATGTAACGGGTATAAATGAAAAAGTCGAAATCGTTCAGACATTAATTAGTAATCTTTTTAATATGCATGTCCCCATTAAGTCAGTTGCTGTTCTCAATACAAAATGTCCTTGGTTTACTAGTGAGGTACAAGGTGCCATAAAGGTTCGAAGAAAATTGTATGGAAAATGGAAACGTATGCCTACTGATCACAGTTGGGAAGTATTTTGTAGAGCCAGAAATTACACTTCATCTATCGCCAGAAGGGCTAAAAAAAGATACTTTTTGTCTAAGCTAAGAACTCAGTAATCGTCAAAAAAGCTCTGGAGTAATTTACGCTCTATAGGGATTGGTAAACACAATATAACAACAAAAATGACCGACGTTGATGAACTTAATAATGCTTTCTTCTCGTGTCCTGATTCCAGTTCATCACTTGTCCCTGACAGTAATCTTTTTTTCAATTCCCCTTTCTGCTTAAATTTTGAGGTGGTTTTCGAGATTGACGGTATACATCATATTCAAGGTCTTAAGTCGGACGCTGTTGGAGATGATGGGTTCCATTTGCGGTTCATAAAGATGATACTTCCTCATATTGTAAGTAGTATCACACACCTGTTTAATTTTTGTAAAGGGTGATCCATTTCGAGGTTCCCTACTTTTTTAAAGAAAAAAACACAGAAAATTCAAATTTAATGGAGAATGTTTATTATCATTTGAAAGAACATTCTTTGGCATTTATTTTTTGAAGATTATGTCTATCAAATGTTGGCCGTTGCTACGTCGCAGATGGTCCATCCGTTGAGTCCAATTTTCGATCACTCGTTCGAGCATTTCGACTGGTAACTGGCGAATGACACGCGTGATGTTTTCCTCCAAGGCCTGAATCGAAGCGGGTTTGTCGGCATAAGCTTTTGACTATACATATCCCCACAGGAAAAAGTCTAACGGTGTGATATCACACGATCTTGGTGGCCAATCGACCGGCCCAAAATGTGAAATTATGTGCTCACCGAAATGTTCTTTCAATAAGTCCATTGATTAATGTGATGTGTGGGAAGTGGCGCCGTCTTGCTGAAACCAAATGTCGCCGAGATCACGAGCTTCAATTTCAGGCATCAAATAGTCGGTTATCATGGCACGATAACGGTCGCCATTGACGGTTACGTTCGCACCGGCATAAAAACCGCACCACACCGTTGTTTTTTCTGGTTGAAGTGGCAGTTCTTCAATCTCTTCAGGTTGCTCTTCGTCCCAAATGCGGCGATTTTGTTTGTTTACATACCCATTGAGCCAGAAATGGGCCTCATCGCTAATCAAAATTTGCCTCGAAAACGTCGGATCTTCTTGGATAGAGCGAAGCGATGTCGCTTGGGAAGGTCGAGCGGCTTCAGTTGTTGCACAAGCTATATTTTGTACGCTTTCAATTTAAGATCTTGACGTAAAATGCGCCAAGTCGTTCCATACGTCAGTCCGAGTTGCTGCGAACGGCGCCGAATCGACTCTCTACGGTCTTTGTGTACACTCTCAGCTACGGCCGCTATATTTTCTTCACAGCGTGCTGGACGTGGTCTATTCGGTCGAATATTATCCAATAATGAATGCTGGGTCTCAAAATGGGTGATGGTGTTGCGAATAGTACGCTCAGTAGGCCGATTATGTTGACCATAAGTTGAGCGAAGTGCACGAAACACATTCCTCACAGAACGTGAATTTTCATAATAAAGTTGAACAATTTGTAAACGTTGTTCACGCGTAAGTCTTTCCATTATGAAATGCCAAACAATACTAAACAAAAATAACATGACAGCATGACACGACTCACACGTGATCTGTCAAAAAAGGCTATTGAAAAAAGTATCTCTACTTGGATCACCCGTTATAATGTCTTCCACTTTCCCTGGTTGTTGGAAAAAGCCAAAAATCGTCCCAGTGCCAAAAAAATGCAATCCCTTGTCGGCTTCAGATTTTCGTCCCATAAGTATCCTAACTTTTTGAAAGTATTTGAAAAAATTATCGCCAAGCAGATTTCTTGTCACCTTGATAGTTTTAATTTGTTGTCGCCACTGCAGTCCGGTTTCCGAACCCCACATAGCTGTACCTCGGCAATGATCAAAGTGCAGTATGATAAGGACTTTCTTTCGCTGCTCTGCTTGTTAGAATTTTGAAAAGCATTTGATATGGAAAGTCATGACATTTTATATATGAAATTGATGTTGTACTTTGGGTTAAGTGAATATTCTGTGTGTCTTGTAAGAAACTGTCTTTAAAATCGCTGCCAAAGGGTTGTTGTTCTTCTCAATCGACAAATGTATTGGCAGGTGTTCCTCAAGGTTCAATTCTTGGCCCAATCCTGTCCTGCTTACATATAAATGATCTACCACGAGTATGTTGCAGTGCATCCATCCACTTATATGCTGACGGCGCCCAGATTTATCTTTCCAGGACAATGGACGATCTTGTAGCTAGGTTTAATCCAGATTTGTCTTCTATAGTAAAATGGTCCCAAACTAATGGTTTGATATTAAATCCGAACAAAAGTCAGTTGATTTTGATTTCCAAAAAACGTTATGATACTGATAAGATACCTCCTAATTACTTAAATAATATTAGACTGAAGTTTTCAGATACTGTAGTAAACCTTGGTAACAAATTAAATCGTTCCCTTTCTGCTTTTGACCACGTGAATTACATTGTGGTACGTACGGAAGCTTTGGATATTTTCCAGTTTTACGCCTGTGGATACTAAACTAACGTTAATTAAGTCTTTGCTTGTTGTAATAATTGATTATGCTATAGTCGGATACCCTAACTTAGATTCCCAATCTCAGCATAAACTACTTGTTTGTTTTCAATGATGTGGTGCGGTATGTTTTCGGAATTAGACGATATGATCATATATCCAGCTACCACGAATTTGTCCTTGGCTGCTCATTTAAAAAATTTTTTGGAAAATTTGATGCCTTGTATTCATGCACAAAAAAAATGCTATAAAAAAAAATACTGAATATTTTCTCAAATTTCTATTTTTATTTGAAAGTACAATCCTTCCGGTTAACAATGGAAAATAATTTCATTCAAATGGCTGCCCCTCGGCTGGCCATGCAGTAGCCTACGCGATCGGTCCAATTTTTAAGCACATCGATTGTGTGCAGCTGTATTTCACCAATGGCTTCACGAATATAGTCCTTTAAAGCGTCAATTGTCTCTGGCATGTCGGCGTAACACCTATCTTTTACGGCACCCCACAAATAATAGTCCAACGGTGTCAAATCGCAGCTCCGCGGTGGCCAAACGACATCAGCTCTGCGGTTGATAATGCGATCTTCAAAAACAGGGCGCAAAACATCGAGTGTAGCTTCGGCTGTGTGGCACGTACAATTTTTGTGAACAAAAATTCGCCTGATAACGATCGCCATTGACTGTAACGGCCACTCCTTGCTCATTTTCGAAGAAAAATTGCCCAATTATGCTTCTGGACCAAAATCCGCACCAAACAGTGACTCGTTTTGGCTATATCGGCTTTGCAATGTATGCGTGCGGGTTTTCTGTGCCCCAAATGCGACAATTTTGATTGTTTACATACCCACCAAGATCTAAATGAGATTCATCTGAAAAGATGATTTTTTTGGCAAAATCGGCATCTTCTCTATGTCGCAATATTTCCCAGCGTTGTTCAAGCGTATACACAACCATATTCGGCGGACCCTATATTTGAATATGTCGCACCCTTTCATGTTACCTACGTCCATTAAGCAAATTGTAGGAGCCGATAAATTCAAAAGTGCACTTTCTGCACATTTCGCACGTATGTAATCTTTCTTCTGTTGTTCACTTATTTCTTTCGTCCTTTTCCTCTTCTATTCTATGTTCTTTGCTATTTTAATCTTGCTCCTACTTTTTCCTTCTTTTTAATCTAATCGCTGCTATCAAATCTTTCCTTAATTTTCACGTTTTTAGTTAACGTAATTACCATTTTTTTTTATTTTTCTCCTCTTTTCTTATATTAAATTTAAAATATCTATCACTTGCTTTTTTATGTTAATTATTTTAGCCACTTCAAGCCTTTGTACTATAAACGACTATTGTTCTTTGTACTACCAATAAATTAAATTGAAATTGAATTAAATAGATTTAACCGACTGCTGTCCTAAGTTTAAAGCCAGGTCCTGGCTTCTAAGTTGGGAGTTCGTGGCTGTTCATTCTAATATAAATAGAGCAACCACACCCGCACGTCAAGAGTGTGTGCCTGGAATGTGCGGACACCCAACACTCCATGAGCAACTGAAGAACCAGTGCCTATCCGGACCGGAGTACAAAGTCACAGTTGTGCTCAGGTATTTCAATGCTTTAGTCAGAAAACAAAATATCTTTGGCCTATTAGTTGAAAGGTTTAGCCTCTAAGAAACGTCCACAAATAATGGCTTTCGACTAATGGATTTTTCAGCAGCTTGTTATAAGGCTATGAGTAGTACTAGCTTAGAATCCCCACAGCTAACTGGCGCAATCCTGACGGTCGAACTGCCAATCAAATTGAGTGGTAATCGATGCTATGCACTCATATTGAACATATTGAACTTGCACACTTTATGAGGGGTAAACTCATACGACTTTCGTGATACAGTTAAATTAAGTGCGAACTGCCTCAATGAAGAAACTCGACGTTGGACGCTTCAGAACGCATAGAGTAGCTAGATTCTACAAAGAACGCCTTAGTGAGAAACTCTCTACTGTGCATTCACCTACCATATAGCCCGACATCATCAAAGAGGTAAACGAAATCACCTTATGTTACCAGCCACCACAGCAAAGTGATAAGCCCGTGATATGATAGTAATCACGGTGATAGAAGCTAGGATCAATAAGAATTCGTTTTCTGAGTAAAAAAACGAGAGAATGAAAATTTACTTTCAAGAATATTGATCAGTTTTACGGCCGTAACAAAATCAGGCGGTTTTTAAGGTAGCACTTCCGACAGCTGCTAAGCCCTTTCACTCAAGAGAGTTTAGTGATTGTAAGTTTTACTGCTGGCATAGCAGCCATAGAATCGAATCAGGCGTAGATGTAAACGTTGCCCAAAAGCACTGAACTTTGGCCACTCATATGAATAGGAACCGATCATTTTCTTAGAACAACATCCCACGTATCTTTTTGTGAAATCTTCCAAACTTTTCATTTATGGGTCGAGCTTATTCAATAATAGAGCATTTGCAATTTGTATCTGTGATGAAATTTTCTTGTACTTTTCATAATCATTTAACTGGGGAAAGCTCATCTCTCGATCTGGAAAATCCATTCTGGTCCAATCAAATGTTTTATTTCTTTTGCTCCATGAACGCTCCTATTCTCTTCCTAATCATCAATATTTACAATCTATCCTACATGTACTCTCTCTTTACATACACATCTGATAGTCTTAAGCGGACAAAATTTACATACAAAAGTTTTTACCCAAGCCCACTTGTTGAAGCAATTTTTCTTATAATACGCTTCCACTCATCGTACCATCAGTGTCCGCTTATGAGAGAGTTCACTATATATTCATGATAACCATCATCGAAGACGCTTTGGCAATGTCTGTCTGTGCGCCCGTCAGTTAGAACGACGTAATAAAGCCATAAGACCTTCACAAAATATGTAGTCCTCCTTAATGAATTAGCTATATAAAGTCTTTTGCCACGCCCACTTTTTTGGGAAATTTTTTTCAGCAAAAAGGTTTTATCGTAAGTTTCCTTAGAAAACAAAACAAAGTGTATAACAAGATATTTCAACAATACAATTCTCAATTCCACCGATACAAAATGGTTAGCCACGCTTAATTTTTTTTTTAATGAAAAAGTCTGTTTAATAATTTAACATTTAACCCATACAACATTTTGGTGAAGCCCACTTTTTGAGAAAGCTTTTTTCGAAAATGCTGTTCCTTTTTAATTTATCATAGAAAACCAGGTAAAATGTTATTCATCAGGTTTTCAATGCCTTTTTCATGGGGAGGGAAATGGAAAGAGTATCATACTATTCGCCCCAAGCGAAATGTAGCCCTTTCTTATGTTCAAGAGGCTTCTTGCAGTCAGAATTTTCAAAAAATGTTTTGCATTTTAGCTTTCTCGCATACATTAGTATACTAAAGTATATAGTATACTAAACTGAGTATGAGAGATGATATTACGACTATAGAGAAGTCCCAAAAAGTGGGTCCGCCAATGCCATCCGTCGGTCTGTCTGTCTGTCTGTTTGTCCGGGCGCCGTATGGCGAAACGGTTCGACGGATTATCTTCAAAGTTCGTATATAAGGATCTTGGGGTTACATCTCGGAGCGTCTTTTTATTTGTTGGTCTATCTTTTGAAATAACGGTACCTGTCATACATTTTTTTTGTGAAAATCACTTATCACTATTTTCCTCGGAAGTGGTTTCAAGGATTTCGTTCCTATTTTGTATTTGGTATTTGGGATGGGGTCTGCATACTCAGTTTTGGAAAAAAATCGATTAACAGTAATTTATAAAACTGGCAATATCTCGAAAACTAATAAAGGTAAAGGTATATCGGGCACAGTCATGCAAATTGAGATGGGGGAAGAACGAAAAAATTTAAATGTATTCCTAGTATTCATAGTATGTATATCGATGTTGTCGAGCTGTTTTTACAGAAAGTCGTTTAGCATCGCTCTATACTTGAGACCATTGACAGTAAGGTCTGATGATTCCCACGCCATAACCGCACCTTACAGTCAATCTCTTGAATTCTTGTGAATTGTGCTTGCTCCAGTAATAATAGTTTTGCTTGAAGACATAGCCGCTGAGCCAAAAATGGGCCTTGTAAGAAAAGATGATTTTTTGTCAAAAATCCGGCCAATATTTCCAGCGCTCAAATAGCGAACTCACGGCGTTGTCTATGGTCATCTGGCTTTAATTACTTCATCAGCACATTTCTATATAGGAACAAATCCAAATTAAACCGGGAGGTCTCCAATTCAGCTGATCGGCGCCGAATCGTAATTTCTGGGTCTTCTTCAAAACTGTAGCTACGGCCATGAATTTCACGTTGCATATGAGCCAGAATTTGTATACTTACTTACTAAGCGGGCTCCCGACCCGTAAAGAATCACTACCTGATACACGGCAGCCTTTCATCCTCAGCGATCCCGGGCACGCTGCTTCCAGTTATCCAGACCAAGCGCTCTGGCATCCGCGATGGCTTGGTCTTTGAAACGGAGACCGAACTTCCTTAACGTCTCGAACCTAGAGGCTAGGATTCGGAAATCATCTTGGCTGGAACATTCTATTCCATTCGCTCGATGTGGCCGAGCCAATGTAGTCGACGAGTTTTGGCTTTTTGGACTACATCCACATCTTGGTACAGCTCATAGAATTCGCGGTTATATCTTTCATTCGCCCTCTTCGCGCACAGGACCAAATATCCGCCGAAGAACTTTTCTTTCGAAGGAGCCCAGTATTAGCTCTCCTTTTCTGCTTAACGTCCAGCGCTCTGCGCCGTATAGCAGAATTAGCAAAATATGGTTTCTGTAAAGCATGCACTTTGTCCTTTGAGGTAGGAGTTTTAAACCCATTTGTTTGGCCAAACCGAAGTAGCAGCGGTTTCCTAGGGTAATTCTCCGTCGGATCTCCACATCGTGGTAGATGAACTGCCTAACTACCTCTCAGTTGCTGCTATCAACAGTGACATTTTGTCCTAGTCGGTGGACAGATGCTTGTTTGTTTGTTGATAGCATGTTTTTAGTCTGAATTTTTAAAATATTTTCAAGCGTGATACGATGCATGACAAGTGGATGTTGTTAGTTGGAAGAACAATTGGAGCCCATTCATATAACTGCTATTGTCATCCTTAAAAAAATATTATTGAACCAAAAAATAATCTAACCAAACTAAATACATAAAGTAGACCTTTAAGGCATTGAATAGAATTTCAATTCAAAGTAAAGAATCATGTCTTCCCAAAACCTATCCTTTAAATGGCTAATTTATGGTAAGGTTAAATTAGAGTTAAATTATATTTTTGCTATCTACAAGAAACAGCGCTTTATGAACTCCCAAAAAAATTACAATAAATTATATTTCACTTCCGTTGATATACTCGTTCGGGTTTTTTTTTTATTCTGTAAATTTGTGTATCTTCTGAATACGTTTTTGAATAAATTTGCAAGATTTATCTCTCACTTTGAGGTTGGGCACAGACCTTTGGTGCCGATATGTCTGCCACACTTAAACTGATTTTATGTGCAAATCCCACCGGTGATGTTGATGTTGCCTGTTGACATTTCTACCCATTCAAGGACAGGTCTAATTTTAAGTGAAATAAATAATAAAAAAAAAACTAAATATTCAACTGATTCAGTGATTAAGCACCGTTGATAGGTGACAGCCTGAGAATGAAATAAAATTTCAACTTAATCGCGATTCTTTTTTTAATTTTACGATCGCGTAAATTCGCTGTGCTAAAACAACTAAGCTTACACGTGAGTGGGTGAGTGAGTTGGGTTGACTTTATGTCATTGCAATTAATTGTTTCATCAAAATTAAAAAGTTATACATACTAAGAATGCCAAATTGGACAACAGAAATGATAATAGATACCCACAACTTTGTTGATTACACTCTATGAATCTATGAATGACTTTGACCTCGTAAGTATTTTGGTCTGCCAATGCATCATAGCATATATATATTCATAGATGTATGCATGCAGTAGGTAGACCAAGTAACACACTGCGAAGGCGACACGGCATCAGTGGAAGATACGGAATTACAAGTATTTATAGTGCGATTAATTCTAAGCTACGTGGGTTCGTGCTCAGTATACGACATCTGACATCATGGTTCATTTTTAAATTCACGATGTCGATGTCGATGTCAGTCGCGTGGTTGCCGCCATCGTCCTTAATTTGAATAAATCGATTAGAAGTATTCTTAAACAAAGTTACGGCTGCCGGTATTGGTGGTGCGGCAGTAGCTGCATGATGAATTTTTAAGTAGATTACCTACCTTCAGGTATGAACTCAGCAGGAAAGGGCTGTAATAATGTTGAAGCTCTGACCAGACATGGTGCGATTCATTAAAATAATGATGGAACAGCTGCCGGCGGGAAAGTGCTAAGTCCGGCTGTAAATCATATTTGCAAAAGGTGTGGTTTGAAGCATGAATGCAAGTCGTTTACTTAGATCACGATTGAACGATTGTAAGATGCATTTTAGTTCTGACTTCAACAACTGTTAATTGCCGCAATTATCGATAATTAAATCGAAAAGTTGTTTAACCTAACCTCAGACTTTCAAATATGCCTAGATGCTCTTGTGTACTTTTATTATTAATCGAGCTGGTTAACCAATTAGCCTGATAGAGTGGATGTAAATTTGTTCTCGACGACAATGTGGGTTAATGTGGAGGAGTCGATATTTAGTTTCAAAGTACGGACTTTCTATATTCTTTGGGCTCGTCACTGGGACAAGTAATTTTATAGTATTAACATTTGTCGAAGGATTAATTGTTCGAAATGGAACTGTCAATATATATATCAATATATATATCTTGTTTTTTTTTAAAAAGAATTGAGTACTTGGTAGCTTTTGTCAGCATTAGGTTAGGTAGGTAGTAGGAAGATCAATCTCCTCCTTGTCACACCTGACGACCCACTGTGATACCCTTTAGTGGAGGATAGGCCTCAAGACATTCCAATGTCTCCACAAACCTGTGAAGATTATACAGTGAGATATGTCACAATTCTTCAATGTCTTGGACCAAGAAGGTTCTAAGTGATCTGTTCCACAAGCGACAGAGATAGTGAGGTGTATTTTCGTGGAGCTCCTCTTGGCCGCAGCCCTTACACATATCGTTATCCTTGAGATTTAATTTCAGCATGTTCTTAGCAAATTATGTCCAGGAAAAGCTCGTTCCAGCTTAGACAGCGACTTTAAAAGATAATTAGTTCGGTTTTTGTTTTATTCTGGCCATATTTTTCGTGAAATATCACAACAAGATATATTTCCACCTGTATATGTTTTTTATTTTGATCTTGTATTCCATTCTTTCTCTGAGATTGCAGGCACTTTGATGGAGTTGTTTATTCTTTCCTGCTTGGAGGAGGAGGAGAATGGTCTTTCAAGGCTTGAAATGTTGTACGGAGCTAACATTGTATCCTACATGTATTCTCAGAATATCTTCATGGGTTTCAGCTGTCTGGTTGACTTATCCTCAAGGCGTTCTTGGCAGCTGATTCATGCAAGTAATGATATAAGGATAGGTTGGTGTTGTTCTTATTGCACCGGTTGTCCCAATGCTACAATTGCCGTGTACATCCACAGAATTATTTTGGAACTTAGCCCCCACTCTCCCCACTAGGGATTTAACCACACTGTTTTATACATTTCCAAAGAGGCATTTTTGGTTGACGAGAGCTATTTGAAAAAAAAAATTCTTTATCACACTTCTTTTATCTCCAACTTCAAAATGAAAATTTACTGAAACACGTTTCCACCAGAGTGTATAGTTTCAGAGCATTATGTTCAGCTGTTTTGGGATTAAGGGTCTTTAAGAACTACTTAAGGATTTTTAAGGTTAAAGGCGCCCGTGAAAAAAAAACACCTGTCTTAGTGGGCACATTCTCCATCCGCCTCGACTAAAGCTTAAACTACCGTTACCATCGTCGCGACTTATCGCTGCTGGTATTGATTTCGTCATAGCTTGTCCATCACGCACAAGTCAACAACTTTTTGAACGAATGATTATTCGTTAAAAAGAATTTAAAAATGTTTGTATTTTGGGTTGGTTTTTATGGTATACTGAGTGAACACAAAAAAAAGAGAAAAGAGACGAGAATAGAGAAAGAAGTAGTAGGACTAGTGGTTACTCAATAACTTCGTCTTCGAACGAACCCTCAGCTGAGCGACCGAGTTGGTAGCATGATATTTTCCTATTCCACAATTGTGGTACTTCACTTCTTACATTGGCGTAACGGCGGCTATAGTATTATATCGCAAATAAGTTTTCTTTTTCAGAATTAAATTCGTTTTATTGAATTGTGTTTCCAAAGGTGCAACGTGCATGCGCCAAGCAACTATAAGAGGGATTGTTTCGCGAAAGCCGAACTTTTCCTCTTCGTCTATGCCTGACGGCTGAGGGTTGAACCAAGCAACTTCCGAAGTCACTGAAAATGAACTAGTTTGAGGAAATATTTTGAATAGTAAAAAAAAATCAAAAAACTCTCGTCAACAAAATCTATATCTATTAAGAAGATCTGTAAAAAGCTATCGGTACACTAAAACTTGAGTTATCGTGTCAATCGTTTAAAAAAAAACACAGTTTTGTAAAAAACAAGTTTATATTTAGTTTGGAGTCTTGTTTCAGGCAGTCTGATTTAATTGAGTGGACATGTCATAAAAACAGTTGTAATTCCGAAAATAATTCCAACCTCAAAAAAATATTTCAAAGGCTTATTTTCCAAGATTAATTGATTTTAATTCCTTTACCAAAATACCCCGGGTTACATGGGTTTCACAGCTTCAAAAAATCGATATTTTTTATTGTCTTATTAATTACTACAACATCTCGAGAATATTATCCTAAATTTTCAGGTCATTCCGAATAAAAGTTTCGGAGATACATCCTTGGGAAGGTACGCACTCAATTGAATCACGAGGTTTATTTGAGGTTATCCAAACTTTAAACGCGTTTTTCTCGAAACTGTGTTTTCAAAGTCGGTTGTCAAAAGTTCTCGAAAACCACTCAACCGATCTTGATGAAATTTTACACATGTCTTCGAGATACAATTCATGAGGACTTCGACAAAGGAGTTTTTTTTAAATCACAACTATTTGAAGAAAAAAAATGTTGAGCAAAATTTACCAAAATTGGCATTTTTTTTGTAAAAAGGTCTACCAAAAATCCAATTTTCAGTTTTTTTTTCCTTGTCCAAATTCTAGTTTATAGTCTTAACTAAAACACACATTTTTTTATTCACTTCTGATCATTCTGTCACGTGTTCTACTGTCAAATGACAGAAATGACGTAAGAAGCTTTCATAGTACATCTGACATTGATCGAGGACTTATCGGTCTTAATTATATAAATAATTTCTTGTTTTAGCTGAAGACAAACGTCGATGATTTGATGCATGTGACTAAAAGATTTCCTATCCTTGATATACAAACAAATTTAAATTATAACCTCCCACTGATTCTTAATATCAAACGCAAGTTTATTCAATGCAAATTAACATTTATTCTCAATGAGTGCCGAATTAAGATTAACTCAATTAAATCAAAATTATTCACATTACAATTTAATTAAAGCTATACAAATGCTGATCTGCAGTTCCCAAGCAGATCCACCATACTTCATGCGTCTCGGATCTGGTTTCCCGGTGGGAATGACTTCCAGTTGTGAAGCGTTGAAGGTTGGGTCAAGACTCAATCATGATAACTATGTGTCCTTACAAAACATCATCATATGTGTGAAAAGTGCCCTGTTGGTTATCAATGCCAAAGCGCTTTTGAATCCACAAACAAACAAACTGAAAAGGGGTTCGATACTTGCCCTATCACTCTCCCCCAATTTAGCAGCTTCTGGAAATAGTGATTGAACACATACCAAGTCTTGCTCTTCGGTGACTACATTTCAGGGCATATCCAGCCAGTCATAAGTGGATTGGCTTTCTTGTACAATACCTGGATCGTGTAACTCTCTGTAGGCCCTCTTCATGCTTGGTTTACTGTCCTATTTTAACATAGTTTCGCGCTGCTGCATTTGAAAATATGCACGGCCTCTCACCGTTTACTGGTGAATGCATTTATCATTAAACAATCTTAAAGTAGTAAATGTGGTAAAATTTGTCATAATTTTAACTTAATTGATAAAAATTATCCCCTCAACCGTAACAGCAGCAGACATTCCAAGAAATAATTAGTAATATTTAGCTTTATGCTGTCGCTTTTTATTTTTACACTTTCATTTAATACCACAGATCTAGTTAGGAGTCAATAACTTGTTCTTTAGTATCTCAATATCACAGCATCATGAGATCACAGTCAATTTTCAATCGATTGATCAAATTATTTTGCTTTGTTTTGTTTACACAAATCGCAACCGAAGGGAAAACAACAGACACTTATAACAAATATATTATTAATAATTGGACAATGAATGATAAACTCAGATTTGATGTATAAAGCAAACAGAGAAAAAAAAAAGGTTCATGACTAGGTCGCACGTTGCAATTGAATTAAATATTTTGTTTTGTTTTTTTTTCTTAAGAATTTTAATCGAATTTAAATCTATATTTTAGCACGTTATGTTCTTTTCCAGGAATAACATTCGCCTAAGACTAATTTGCTCGTTGAAAAAGCACACTTCAAAAATGCCGGAACAAACCAAATCTATTTAACTCTAAAAATAGCACCAAATCTGCCACTTTTTGATAATTTCCAGAAATTTCATTTCAGATTTTTAAATTAAGCTGCAGATAATCCGAATTTTACCTTGCGAAATCAAGACCAGAACAATTCCTGCAATTCTTCGATTGAGTTTAATAAATTTTTTATTTTTCCATTCCATTGTCAATCAAATCAAATTGAATGAAATAAAAACCTGCACCGGAATCAAACGCGAAGGTTAATCTGCCGGTTTCTATTTCATTTTCGATATCAATCTGCTGCCGTTAAAAAAGAAAAAAAATGAACACTCCTCTCAGTTGTTGTCCAATAGACCGACAAGACAACAGCTAAAGAGTGTAGTAAGTTCAAGCTCAAGGTTACAACATCGGAAACTGTAAATGCCGAAACCCAACTATTAGCCCATACATTCACATTCATCTATTACAAAGCTGTGCATTTAGCCGCAGATAACAAATCGGTTGCATGCAATTGTTAGCCAGTGGTAATTATCAGACAACGACGACTTGCCTAATCAGATACCTACCTACATTGTTATATATTGCAAGCAGTTTAACTTAGTTATGGTCATCTGTTCGCCATTTGACAGAAGTGTTTATCTATTTAGTTTGCTTAACAATCGCGCAAGAGGGATGCACCGCAACGATGCAATGCTAGCGGAACTAAATGGAATCGTAATAGTTTCTTTTCATTACGACACGAAAAATCTAAATACACAGTATATTGGACATTGGACAAGGCAAACTGGTTTTCTGCTGTTTAAGCGACTGTATGGATCTGTTAATTGATGGCTGATGGTAAATGATTTAAGAAAAGTTGAGATATTTGTATCTGTGCTGCACATTCTATGACCCACTAAGAGCATTTATTTAAATTGAAAAGAATTTCCTAGCCAGGCAACAGTGGATGAAGACCAGTGACGAGCGCACCTACATTTCTGTGGTAGACATAATGATTTTCCTGTGCCTCACACTCTTAGGTGAGCCATCAAAAGGGTGATTTTTTTGGAGGTTGGTTTTTCGAATAGAGATAAAACTGACATTTTGTGGTCAAATCTGGCAACCCTAATGTCATTTATGTTCAGTTTGGTTTGCCATTTCATCATGAACAGGATGACAAATCGCTTGCAAATCGTGCAAATTTATTTCGAAAATAATGTTTCAGTTCGCGAAGTTTACCGCAAGCTCCGTTCATTTTATGGTCGACACAATCGTCCATCAGAGCAATTAATTCGGTTAACCATGAATCGTTTTCGCACTACGTTTACTCTATGTGATAATACGCATCCGCAGAGACGTCGAACAGTGAGCACCGAAGAAACAATTGCCGCTGTAGAGCAAAGTGTTGAAGAGGACCCGAGCTTTGTCCATCAACTTTATAGAAGATTTTGCGCAAAGATCTCTTCTCACGACCTTACAAGATTTAGCTTGTGCAAGAATTAAAACAGCGAGACCATGCAAAGCATCGTGATTTTGGTGTTTAGGCCGAAAATGAGATTGATATCGCATGATTTTCATCGCAAAATTTCGTTCAGTGATGAGGCTCATTTTGGGTTGAATGGCTACGTCAAAAAGCAAAATTGCCGCATTTGGAGTGAAGAGAATCCACAAGAGACCCTTGAAACGCCATCACATCCACAAAAACTGACTGTTTGGTGTGCTCTATGGGCTGTAGGAGACATTGGGCCATACTTCTTCCGAAATGATGCTGGAGAGTCAGTTACCGTTAATGGAGACTGGTATAGAGCCATGATATCCGACTATTTTGTTCCCGAATTGGATAGCATGAATGTGGCTGAGATGTGGTTCCAACAAGACGGCGCTACATGCCACACAGCGCACGTCACAATCGATTTATTGAAGGAAACATTCGATGAGGGCATAATTTCGCGGAATGGACCTATCAATTGGCCATCAAGATCGTGTGATTTGACACCACTGGATTATTTTCTTTGGGGATATGTGAAGTCGCTCGCCTACGCCAACAAACCAGACACGTTAGGGGACTTGGAAGCCAACATTCGTGGCGTTATTGCCGACATACAGCCCCAAATGCTTGAAAAAGTGGTTGAAAATTGGACCTCTAAACTTGTCTTTATTCGAACCGAATATGCCCGAAATTATATTTATTTCAATGGCATAAAATTATCCTTCCAATAAAGCCAAATTGATGGACATTAAAACGATTTTCTTGTGTTTTATTTCAATTCGAAATTCTATACCTCTAAAAAAACACCCTGTACATCCTAATTGCAAAAATGCTGTGCAGTTCCTGAATACGACGTCAAATTTATTGCTGTTAACAATAAAGAGAGAATCTCCGGCTATATTTTAAAGAGCTTACACAGGCTTATCAAGGCAGCTTTAAGAACCCTTAGATCACATAAAAATAACGCCGACAGCTTTTGATTGGCCTAAGTCAAGTACAGTAAGAGTATCACACGAGGGGATACTCTTATTCTAGTCAAATTAGTAGAAAATTATGATCTCTAACTCATCGTCGGATAGAAGAAGAAGCTGAAAAAATCAAAGCCTCCTGAAAAAACCCGTATACATGAAATAAAAACTACAGCGACAAAGCAACACTCCACCTCTCCAGTACCTGATGAGAAAACACATATACCTTGGCTTCTCAGGTCAGTCAGTGTCAGTTTGATGTTTTCAAACCGAATGTATTTGAAATTTTCGGTGACCATTCAGAGTATAGATGTGCGTTTGAAATGCTGGTTTGGTGGTTTTTGGTGTGATTTCAATACTTTTTGCAAAGATTTTTTTTTGTAAGAATTTCGACCGAACGTAAACTCCCTCTTTCGAGAAAAATACAATTTATTTTTTAACTTTCCCTGTTTACCTTTAAAACAATTACCGACATTATAACACATTCATAACTATAGAATGAGTTCGAATATGGGCGGTTGCCACGCTTCTTTTTTGGAATATACACAAAGTTTGTGTCTGTTCTTCAGATCCTTTCTCCAAGTATAATTTCATAGCGCCCCCTAAATGGAAAATAAACAATATTTTATTTTTTCTTGTGTTTGTTCTTAAAATCCAACCCTCGTTTTAAAAATAATAATTATAGCTCTTTTGGCGGCTGCGTTAAGACAAGTGGGCAGCTGCCACGCCCCGTGGATGGAAAATCACATATGTTAGATGTTTCCTGTGGTTTCTCCGTAAACCCTATTACGGTGCCAAATTTCAAGGTTCTACGATGATTGGAAGTGCTCCATAGTTTTGATGATCTGTCAGTGAGTCAGCGGTTACGGTTTTTGCAAATTTTAGATCCTTATAACTTAGGATCCGCTCATGTTAAACAGTTGAAATTTAATGTGGAGCCTTCTGCTGCGCGTCCCAATAAATCCAATAAAATTTGATGTCTCTAGCTTTGTTGTAAGCCAAGTTAGAGGCCTGAGTTGGTTCGTGTAAATAAGGGTGCTAAAGAACTTGGCTGGGCACTACCGTGCCCCTTAATAGGAGTAGATTTGTTTTGCTGCGCATTAGATTTTCATTTGTTAAAACATGTTGAGGACTCGAAAAACCATTCCAGTTACAACTAGGTAACATTCTCAAATATGATAAATTGAAACCTAAGAAGTGTCTATTTCTCACATATAAAAATGTTCACAAGGATTAAAAGTTGCAAAGGGGTTCTATACAAATTACAAAAGGGAAGTAAACAGACTGGATTGTGTCTACAGTTGATTCAACAACAAGTTGGTATTGCCAAATTCAAGGTAACTGCGAACCCCATCGAAAAGCATAAGGAAAGGCTATTGTCCGCTTCTGGCTAACAGTATGAGTTACCCTATCCACACCACTATGTGTCCCAAAGAAAAAAGCGTTAAGAACATGATGGCTAGCATTTTATTTCATTCCATGAAATTTATAACAAAAAAACAATTTGAAAAAAAACCTCCAAAAAGTAGGCGTGGCCAAAAACTTTGTATAGGTTATATACTAAGAAAAATATTGGCTAAATATCTTGTTTTACATTTTTTCGTTTCTACAGTAATTTTCTATGAAAACAACATATGTTCAAAGTAGTTTGAAAAAATAAAATTCAAAATAAGTATTGAAGGCTGATTCTTAAAGAATTGTAAAACCAAGCACTTAATTTGATGCTTGTATTTACTGTTCCTATTTATCCTAATCAAACACAGAAAACCATATAATTCTAGGTCTTCTAGTTTTTGAGAAAATTGAGATTTACGAAAAATACTTTTTTATTAAGTTTGCATTTTTTTTACTTTCTACATCAAAATTTTGATTGACAACAGTACCATGCGTGGCATGCTTCATGGGTTAAATTTCCGAAATTCGACCTTATTTCATATTTAAAAAGTGAAATAAGGCCAATTTTTAAAGCTTGTCCATTCTTCACTTCAGCAAAGTAATATCACACCAAACAGGCTTACAATGAAATTAGTTTGAATATATGTATATCCTCTTGCTTAGTTTCACTATTAGTTTTGGAATAGACGCAAGATTGCGTGCATTCAAACTTTGTTCATATCCAAAGATGCTCAAATTCTTGTTTATAATAAGCTTAACTTATGCCTCATAGGTTTGCGTGTCAATAAAAACATGCCGCAACATGCTATGTAAGCCAACTGAATACAAATAAGATCAAATTGGTTTTCCAACATAATTTGATATTATTTCACTTTATCAAAGCCAAACAATACAAATTTAATAAAAAGGTAGGTTATATTTTTTTTTTTTTACAAATTTTGAGTTAGAATAGTGATTTTTTCAAAAACTATTCATGGGAATAACTGAATTTAAGAACAAATATGAAAGATCGAATTCCTGGCCTTCAAAACTATTGAAATTGCAGTGGCATTCCGTCCCCACAGCAGTTCAACCGCAATACTCACCATGCTAGGAACGCACATCAGTTCACCCTTAAGCCTATATTCGGGCGGACAGTGAAATACAAGGATTTGTTTCTTTACCGTACAATACGAATGTGGAATGCTCTACCCCGCTCTGTTTTTCCTGCACATTATAATTTACATACATTTAAAACCAATGTACATCGGTATCTCCTTTTATCTAATCCTTCACTGTGTTACTTCATTATAAGGGTATCCAAAATCCCTTTAGTGCGCGTACACTATATAATAAAAAAAATTGCTCCCCTCCCGCCTAAATGGAGAAAGACAGACCCCCTCCTCACACAAAAAAAATGCTTGTATTTAACCACTCTACCAAAAACAGTTCTCAATTTTCGGCGCCAAAGTTGTCATACTTTCCCGCAAATATTAAATAAAATGTATAAATATACAGAATGTATTTGTCAGAAGCCTGGCAAATAATGCAACACGTGCATTCCCCTTTACAGTATTGAAAAATATTTAGCTTTTTCCTCTTTCCAACCTTGTTTATATTTGCATAATCAGATGCAGTTATAATTATGAGCTATAAATAGATTGACCATAGTGCATTTCGCACCTCACACATGATTTATAACCTTAAGAATGCACGAATTCCATAGTACATCGTCCATTGTAGCAAAGTAAATACCTACACAAAGTAGTGTCAATTTACCGCACTTTGTGTGCTAATTCACTTGTCACACAACTGACATACAATATTCTTCTGAGCATTTCATTGTTTGTCAACAAAGAGCGAACGCATTCCGGCGTTTCGTCTTTCACTCAAACTCAACCCCAGTGAATTCTGCTACAAGTGCAACCAAAACAAAAAAAAAACCCAACCAACTGTTAAATAACAATAAACAAAAAATGCTACTCCTAATCAAACTGTATAATACTCTTGACATCAAATCCATTTTGAACTTACCATTTAAATATTTTTTTTTTTAAATCAATTGAAGCTAATGATTCGGGAAATCTTTTCATTCCTCAATCTCAGCCCTGCGCCATGCCACAGTCACATTCTGTGCAAAAACACATTGAGGGGGACGACCAGCAGCAGCATCAAATAGCTATCACACGGCGAATTGGAATTGAGATACGGATCTCGCCCAGTATTCAAAGATACTACAGTGTGATTTTGATTAAATTAATTTTCGCATTTTTTTCGTTTCACAATTGAAGGAGGAGGCGGAAGAAGGGGGATGAGGCTGACAAGAGACCAACACAGAGCGAGAGTACCAATCGGTGCCAATCCATCTCAAGTTCTCAAGCACCAGCAATTTATTGTTGAAAAGTACCACTTGAATCGCGGGCTAAGATATTTTGCATACGCTTTGCCTTACGCCCACTTTTTTCGTGTGTGTGTACTTTTTTTTTTGTTTTATTATTTTGGACGCCGCGCCGAGGGTTTTCTATTTTTGGATTTCCTGCAGCGAGACATTGGTTGATTGATGTTGAACTGAACAAAAAACAAAAACCAAAAAAAAAAAAAACACATTTGAAACACACTCAAGTATAGTGCTAAATTGTTAGGTAATTGTATAATTAAATATTTTTTTTTTGTGTTCAATGTGTGTACAAATTGCCGGCAGAAATTTTGCCCCAACACAGGAAGCATAACGATTACAATGATGTTGTTTGATTTGAGACACACGCTTTCGAATTGGTTTTTGTAAGTACTTACCACAAACGTTAGGTGAATGAGGGGAATGTAATTGGCACAGGGCCTACGGCTCTAGTTGCGGTGTAGGGTATTGAAAAGGGAAATAGTCGATTGCATTTATCGTTTGAAAATTTAGGGGAACAATTCGATCGAATCGGGTAAGTGACGGAAGTGCAAATGACAGTGCATCCTAGTACTCGCGTGCTTAGAAAAATTGGACCGTTTTACTTCTTGATCTTGACAGATGACAATTTTGTGACATCTGAAATTTGTATATGGGAGGTAAGGTAACACACATACGAACACGGAGTATTATTTACCTCAATCATTGGTTTGTGCCTTCGTTCAACCATTGAAAACGCCGGATAGTAAGTGTGCGGATGTCGGTAAGAACGTGTTCAAAAATAGGTATCATTGAAAACACAGACCATCCGCAGTCTATACAAATGCTCATGTTTTTAATCCGCAACCAAATTGGTGCGGATTCAAAAGTGTTTTCAATTTATTAAAGTCAAAATCAAAAGAAAAAAGTTCACGACTGCTTCATACGAAACTTTCTCGGTACATGAGATGCGTTTTTGAGTCGCAAAATGAATAGAAAATTAATGGTGAGAAATTTATTTAAATCTCTTTTTAGGTTTTAAAAAATTTGATTTTGTCAAAAACGACACCAACGATTTTGATGTAACACATTGGACACTTTTAACATAATTGTTCAAAATACAAAAAATTATGAAAATCGTTAGAGCCGTTTTTGAGAAAACGAATTTGATTTAAATTTAAGAAAATCGTTATATCGTTATATGGAAAAAAAAATTATTTAAAAAATCTAAGTATGTAGATTTGTTTGAGCTTAGAGTAAATTTTTTTGAAGTTCTCTTAATTAGTTTTGGAGATATTTCCCGTTTTATAAATTACCGTTAGTCGATTTTTGTTCCAAAAACTAAGTACGCAGAATTTTTGACCCCATCCTAACCATCCTTAGTTCAAAAAAAGACCGAAAAAAAAAGACACTTTCGAGAAAAATAGTGATAAGTGATTTTCACAAAAATAATTGTATGGCAGGTACAGTTATTTCAAAAGATAAAGCAAAAAATAAAAAGATGCCCCGAGATGTAACCCCAAGAACCTTATATACGAACTTTGAAGCAAATCCGTCGAACCGTTTTGCCGGACAGACAGACAGACAGACTGACGGACGGAATTGCCGGACCCACTTTTTTGGACTTCTCTATAGTCGTAATATCATCCCTCATACTCAGTTTGAGTTCGAAATTTCCGCACGATCGCGATAACTTTCTCTTTAGTATACTTATGTAGTTAGAGAAAGTTAAAAATAAAGAATTAGCTAAAAATGTATCTAGCAATAGGTATTAAATTAAATTTTGAAGAAATGCTAACATTTTCAGGAAATAGAAACATTTACTAAGGTAAACTGCCCAAAAGCAAACGAATGATGTTTTTGTGACATATTTGGCTTTACCTTTCTAATGCATTATGTATCTAAAGTGTAAACAAGACGGCTAAGACGGCCTTCAGACTTATAGAGTGCGGACTCTGGTCCCGGAGATCTTACGGACACGCGTCTTTGCAGAACTCAAATGGTGCGCCACTGTAAGCATACCAGAAACAGACTACAGACTACAGGCTTCAATATCAGAATATTGAAAAGAGATCGGAAGAGATCGCCATCTAAACCGACGGTTCCAAAATGGATATCGGCACAGGCGCAGGCTTATTCTGTGAATCCCTGGGATTAAGCAGAATAAACCACGACTGTAGCATTTTTCAGGCTGAGATAGCTGCCATTAACCAGGCTGTGGCCGAACTGAGGAAGCACTATATTGCCAACAGGACGATCACAATCTACTGTGACAGTCAAACGGCCATAAAAGCCATGAAATCAGATGTGGTGAAGTCAAGGGCTGTGAGCCAATGCAGAAAGTCGTTTGACGAGTTTACAACACAAGTACCCTGTGCTGGGTGCCAGGGCACACTGATATCTCGGGAAACGAGGAAGCGGACAAGCTTGCAAGATTAGGAATACATTACTGGCACTTGAATCAGTAAGAACACCGCTTAGCACCATCGCACGTAAAATCGACAACGAGTCCTTGAGTAGAACTTACGTCCATGCGAGCAGCCATACAAAAGAGCTATGGCCAGTTGATGGTCTAAGTAAGCCGTGGCTGAAGTCACAGGGGCATCCACCACTTACCTACCTAGTAACCATGTAGTTACTATTACAAGTTTTATATGAACAGCAAAATGTTGTTTTTTTTCTGATGAAGTTGGAGAAATTCCAAAATCGGCCTTTGGATCGTCTCCTAAGAAATAGACGTATAAATGCTGCATTTTGTTATCCCTTTGCATGCGCTTTGTGTTACTAAAGAGTTTAAGAGTTAAGTTTTTCAGGCTGACAGCTCTGGTTAGTAATGGCGTCCAAACGTCATCTGTCAAAGTGAAAAGTTTTCAGTATACTCATCATGGAAAGACTTACAAACAAGCAACGATTGCAAATTATTGAAATTTATTATCAAAATTCGTGCTTTGTGGAAAATGCGAAAATCCGCTGTTTTATCGAAAAATTGTGTTCAGCGATGAGGCTCATTTCTGGCTCAACGGATACGTAAATAAGCAAAACTGTCGCATCTGGAGTGATGAACAGCCGGTTCCCGAAAAAAGCGACAGTTTGGTGTGGTTTATGGGCTGGTGGTCCATCATCGGTCCATTTTTCTTAAAAGGCGACCGTGGAAGAAACGTTACCGTCAACGGCGAACGATATCGAGCCATGACACGTGACGTTTTTTTTCCGCAGTTGGGTGAGTTGAACTTGGTTGGCATGTGGTTTCATCAAGACGGTGCCACATGCCACACAGCTCGTAAAACAAAGGATATTTTGTAAGCAGCTTATTTCTCGAAATTGCCATGTGAGTTGGCCGCCAAGATCATGCGATATAACGCCTCTTGATTATTTCTTGTGGGGTTATGTGGGGTTATGTGGACAAGCCGAACACGATTGAAGTCTTACAGGATAACATAACACGCGTAATTCGTGGAATATAGGCCGAAATGCTCGAAAAAGTATCGCAAAATTTGACCGTCCATTTGAAACGGAGCCGCGGACAACATTTACATGAAGTTGTCTTTGAAACGTAAATTGCAAAGGGCTATTTATCGATTACAATAAAAAGTTAGAATATTTGATGGAAATTTGAGTGCTTTATTCGATTTTTGAAAGAACTACTCTTAAAAAATCACCCTTTATATGCATTTTTTTTGTAAACATTTTTGAAAACCAAATGGAAATCGTTTCCCAATCTCAAAATTGTGACAGGAAACTATAATACAAGCGATAAAGTGGTTTTGCCGACCGATAACGCAGTTCATCCACCGTTTACTGTGATGGCACAAGTGAACGAATGCGGATCGGGTAAGGTCCCGCCGCAGTCAATGATTTGGTTGATTATGAGAATGAAAAACTGTACTTTTCACTTCCTGTCCATAATACCTTCCCAAGCGCAATAACATTAATTCAAAAGGGGTCTAACATTTGTTGCTTCACTTGTTACCTACAACCTCCCTGCGGATCTTTGGGTCACTAAGGACCTTCTTTAGGCAACCATTGAAAACTGTTACACGTTACATTTATGGCTTTATTTTAATATGGCTTTCCCACATTCATTTTCCTAGACTGAAAATATTAGGCGTAAACTGCCAATAGGAAAGGACCTACAGTTTAATGCCGTCAATTTTTTTTTGAGAAGCTTCTCATGACATTTCTTACTCTTGGATATTTGTCAGACGTTGGCAAGAGGTGGGGCCACTTCTATAGTGGTTTGGTCCGGGATTCGATCCAGAAAAAACAAATTCTTCCGTTTTCAGTGGCGGATGAACCCTTTATGGGCCAACCGGAAGTTTTCACAACCCTGAAGTAGGTTACTGGCACCGGAATGACCGGCCTGCTGTTCTAAGGTCAAAGCCTAGGTCTGAACTTCCATGTTGGGGGTTGTGCCGTCGCGTAGATAAAAAGTAACTTTTCGACGGAGTATTTTACCCAGATTAGCCCAAACTTTTATCAGTACTAGCGTCAGTGAGGGTTCGATTTGCCTCCTCACCTCACTTCACTGTGACATAACCATTTCTACCAACGTCAAAAGGGACGACGTTATATGATGAATTGGTAAATGCGCACTTGTGGGGGCTTACGAATTTTTTAATGATTTTGATTTATTTTCGTATGCTCGGCACTTATGCAGATCTTTAGGCACTTACTTACTTTTTACTTAACGGGCTTCTGACGCGTAAAAATTCCCTGCCAGAGACACTGTAGCTTTTGATCCTCTGCGACCTGGGGCACGCTGCTTAAAGTTATCCAGACCAATCGCATGGATGTTAGATCTTCATTGCCATTTTGAAACTAGGGGTTGGAATTCGAAGATCCTCTTAGTTGGATTACTAAGGTACAATGCAGGTCTAAGTTATCCAACTAACAGGATCTTCGAATCAAAAATACCTACTTCAACAGACAAACATTTTTAAAAAGCTTTTTGAGAAAACTGATTTATGACTTTAATTTTACTTGCACGCTCCTCCTAAGGCAGGGCCTTCCCCTACTGAGCTGTCCCTCCGCTCTACATCTCATGCCCCTACTCCTTCAATTTTTGAGCAGGTCATTGCCGCTGTACAAATCGTAAAGTCAACGCAGGACTAAACAACTTGAGAAGAATTATTTTCTTGAACGGTCATGATAATTCATAGAGGAGGAATGGGATTATTAAGGTTTTATAAATATAACAATTCCAATGGCGAATTTTTTCACAATAATTTACTGGTATAATGCTGCAACATATTTCTGGAGGGTTGAGCCTAACCGCTAAGTCTAAGCACGGACCATAGTGTAGTCGTCTTACAGTGTACCACCATTCTCAGGGTATTTCCTTGTCCTTGCAACCTTCGTGAACAAATTTAACCTCAACAACTCTCAACTTAAACTCTCGTCATTCAACACGTATCGAAAAATTTGCAATATTTTTTTTTTTTTTGTGTTTTCTTCGGAATTCAACACTCATATTGCGTCAGCATTTCTAAATTCCAATAAAATTGAAGAGACTCTTTTCAAAATCTAACAACCAATTTCGTTTGACAGTAGGTCCTTCGTCTCTCATATCATATGTCACTGCAGTGTTTCGCTTCAAAAAATACCAGCACCTCTTGTTTCAAACAAATATTTGTAGGCTTCCAACTCCTCTGTCAAACAAAGTTCATGTTCAACCAAAAAATTAAACCTCTCAAACAACGTTTGCAACTATAGAAGCTCCACCAGTCAATCAAAGCATTTGTTCAGCTTTTTCATCGCATAGTTGGCTAAAAGCCAGAAATACAAATTACAGGCCACTTGCAACAAAAAAAAAGAAAAAAGAAATACAATCCATTTCCTAGCCCGCCATCCGACCACTATCCACATAGCATACACATTTTTTTTCACCCATCACATCGCAACGTCTTGTACATTCGACGCGCTTTCATTCGATTTCAAAGTAACTCCGCCTCGAGCGAATGCACACCCAGACCCAGTGCTAGTGGGACACCGCCGCTCGCTTATGCCTGTAATAAACTTGGAAAGCACTCTGTTTATGTTTTCGTCGTTCGCAGCATTTTTATAAAATGTCTGCTCACCGAACTAGAATTATCTCTGTATCTCTAAGGTGACATTTGGATGTGTTTGCGGAATCTTTTAGAGTGAACAGGAAACGCCATCCGCATCGAGAGGGTGTTCCGCATGAATTCCTTATGTCGTAGATACAAAAACTACAAAATCTATCTCTACTCTACTAATGCATTCGGGGAGTCATCCAGAAATAATGTCGCAATCGCAATCGCAATCGGGTTGTCGGAAAAATTTTATAAATAATCTGTTTTATCGCCCACGACAGGGAACTCATTGAGCGTAAAATTAGTACAGCTTAGCTAATAGCGATTTGGGCGGCTTTGCTGCAGCGGCAAAACAAAACGGACCACATAAAAGTTTCGTGATGACACCATTCATTTGCAGATATAAAGCGTGTGTTGTTCTATGAGTTTAATGAGTTGCAGGAGGTAATTAGAAGAGATTTGTAGTATCTTGGGAAATGCTTGTCTGTATAGTAGGTGACTGTATTTGTTGGCTGGGCAATAAAAGATACAGGTGGGTACTGTGGCGGTGACTCAGCGAATGAACTTAAAAATATACTATTTCTCTTGCAGAAAGAAAAATATAATAAATATTTTGGCAGCTCGTGCTGTCACCATATTTCTGCACAATTTATAACGAATGGGCTTCCTAATTTTAGTTCGAAAAACCAAATGAAATGAAATTTTGCAATTTCAGTAACGAGGTATAAATTTGGAAACGACAGCACGTTTGGATGAGCTGATTCCATTAATTTGTCTATTTGTTGTATTAATTTTTCCATTTGAAATCGTTGGGATTAAAAACGTCGACAGATACAGATACAATCGTACTTTAAATGGTTTCAATGGTTATGTAGAAAATATTGGCATCATCGGTATAATTTGATTTTATGACTTCTTCGAATTGGCAAATTGACAAAATAGAGACAAAGAACAACGGAAGGCCGCGGCTGAACTTGGAGGTTCAAGTTCATGGCATTATTAAGAAAAAAATTACAAGATTTAAGAGTGGTCTGCCCAACACCATCGAAAACTCATAGTAGATTTAATTCAACGAAAATTGTAGAAAACTATGGAAAGAGCTGGCGGTTGCAATGCTTACGTTACCATACCGAGTAGGGACGAACGGGACTAGAAGTAATCATTGTTTTTGGACTTCGTTAAAAGTGAATTATCAGATTCAATAACTAAAATTTTGAAATTTTGTTTAGTTTTGCAACAAGACATTGTGCATTCTCAAATTACTTTTGCAGAAGTTTTATGGACGAATAGGAGGAGGAAACGATCCCACCCTACTCTCTCCGGGAAAAGGACGCTCCATCTCGGAGCCTTCTTCTATGAAGACACATGTGATCTGACAAACATTAATATCAAATGTCTGCTTCGCCAGAAGCTCCAATTGGTTCAACTAGTAGGGAAGAGTAGAGAAGCTTTATCCCAGATCCCTGTGGTATCACAAAGCAACAATACTGGTCTAAGTATATCGGCTCTTATGCCGACAGCGTTAAGATATATGTCGTTCTACACTTTAACTTTACAAGGCTTATAATTTCACACAAATCTCCGTAGCTACTACATATACATACATATGTGGGAAATAACTTATTAACAAATTTAGAAGTAGCAACAATTTTCCACATTCAATGGATCGCCATTACGGTGAATGAAGGGATTTCAACTTTCTTTGCACAAGCCAAAATCTACATATATCTATCAGACATTTCCCCGAAGTATAAAACTAATTTTATATGTGAAACTTTATCCAATAAAAAAAAGTTGCGAACTTAAGAAATTACTTACTTACTTATGTTGTATATCCCCCTTGTGGGTCCTAGGGCCTCTACAACGCTAGCGCGCCATCATGAGCGGTTTCTGGCTCAATTCTAACGAACTCTTTTTTAGTTGCCGTGTTTCCTTCTCGACAGTTCCTTGTTATGTTCTCCTAGGACGCCCGCGAATTCTGACATCCTTGTTGTCATTTAGTGAAGGTCTATTATTCTATGAGATAACAAGCACACATCGTCCGCGTAGTCCAGATGCTTGAATTCGGATGTAAGAGTCCATCGAATTCCATCAGCTTTCCGTCGATTAAGCCGCATTTACCACATCACTATTCACTAATAAAAACATTATTGGTGACAGAATGCCGAATTCGAATTCCGAATTCCTCTATGCAAAACAAGACATATTGACCCAACGTACGTAGACTTTAGAATTGCTATTAACTTATCGGGAAAGCCTTTCCTTTGCAAGGCATGTCAAATAAATTCCCGATTGACACTGTCAAACGCCTTATCGAAATGGTCGAGTGACGATCCATATTCAGCGCACTGCTCAATAATGAGGTGATTATGTGGTCGTTACAGGAGGATCCAGAGCATAAGCTTCTTCAGCGTCGAGTGTGTCTTCGAGGTATTTTTTGATTCGCTCCAGAAGAAATGTAGCTATTATCTTGGTCACAGCAGGCAGAACGCATATGCCTCTCCAGTTTTTGCACTACATAAGGTTGCCTTTTTTAGGGAGCTAGACGTTCATACCCTTCTGCCACTCTTCCGGAAAATTCTTGGTCTCCCAGGTTCACTCAATTCGTGGAAGTAGTAGCTCAGCCGTTACAGTTGGAATAGCTCGGAAAAGCTATGCGGGTATTCCATCCTGTGGGATCTCTCAGTCGTTCGATGTTGAACCTGCGTTTATATTGCAGATACTCGCACGGCGGTAGTTTGTAGTTACTATCATAGGATGTTGGAAAAATTGGCATAGTCTGATTATCAAAGAAAGCACACCGAACTAATATAAAGATATTTATTGAAAAAAATACTTACTTACTTAACGGGTTACCAACCTATGCAGAGTCTCTGCCTGAGACACAGCAGCATGGGCACGCTCCTTGCAGTCATCGATACCAAGCGATCTGGCATCCGCTATGGCTTGAAATGGTTTTTGAAACTTTGAATGGTCGTCTAAACCTTGTCGTCTCAAACCTGGGGCTGAAGATTATCTTGGCTGGAGCACTATGGTCGATTTAGCCTCCACGCACACAGGGCCATATATTTTTCCAAGCATTTTTCGTTTAAAGGAGTTTAGTATCTGTTTGTCCTCAAACACCAAACACCAAGCACCATAGACCAGAACTGGCAGGATTAGTGTTTTATAGAGGTTACACCTTGAACCCATTTGTTTTGCGAAACCGAAGTATTAGCGGTTTCCAACTGAAAGACCAACACGGCACGTTGTGTGTGCGTTCTGTGTGCGAGTTGAACGTCAAAGTCACAACTAGAAGTCTGAGGTAAAGGGACCTTTTTAAAGCTATACCATCAGAAACAAGGTTATTGCGGTTAGCAGAAAACTTTTTAGAAAGGTTCTGATATAAACAGTGTAACTTGTGTTTGATATGGGATAAACGTTTCGGGGCTTGGTTCCTATAATTATTATTTAATGCCTCAGGGTGAGTGCAAAACTTTTTCCATGTTTTAAGAATGTTGTAATTTTTTTATATTAAAATGTTTATCATTTGTTCCATTCAGAAATTCATAAATTGTGCCCAAAGTCCAAAGTGTACACTCATACCAAAAACGACGTTCATCGCCCCAAAATATTTCGCATTCAAGGTGACTAGTTCATGTAGAGCGCATAAACACCATTACTTCGGTCAGTAGAAAATCCAACTCAAATCCAAAGGGACGATGCAATAAAAAAACCTCGCAAGTACAAATGGACTTCAATCACCAAAGAGTGCGCATCTGGATGCAGTCAGCCGAAGAGCGCTGACTAACTGAAGAGCTTATAATAAGATGAGAACTAGATCCACTATGGATTGTAGAACCATCTACAGACTCTCCTACCTGCGGCCAGGGCGGCCTTCCATCCTCTGTGATCGCGGGCACGCTGCTTCTAATTATCCACACCAATCGTTCTCCCATCCGCTTTAACCTTGTAGTCTGTGAGACTTCGGAAATCGTCGTGGCTGGTACTTTTACCCGAACCGGAAGCTGTACTAGAACATGCCAATAAGTGTGTGGCAGAACGGTTTAAGTTGTTGAATATGATCTTTTATGCAACATTTATCAGGGATATGCCTCGATAGTTCCTGCCTCTGTTTCGGCTTCGGGTCTTTTTAACGTGAGAGGAAAATTAGATAACCTCTGATTTATCAATGTCTCAATCAAAACTTTCAGCTTTGAACATGGTCGAAAAGTAAACTACATAGATTTAGAGGAAGTCATAGTAGAGCTCCAATTGAGAGACTTTCCTTCAAGCTAATCTAATTTTTTGCAGAAATCTGATAGGCGAGTAGAATCATCATTTTATTAATAAATGCATTTTACAACTCAAATCTACTGCACATAGTTTTCTATGCGATAAATAGGATGCCCCCATAATCCAAACTACGTGAATTGATATTTACCAAAATACAAATAAAATTAATGTTACAATGACATCCGCCCCGTTTCACATGGTCACCACCTACTTTTATCACAGACTGTATAATCAGCAAATAAACACATTTACTTCTGGCAAATTACAAATTGCTCGACATTGAGACACAATTCGCATTCGCGCATTCGTTATCATCATGCTGAGAGAAAATCCGACATCGCACATCATTATCACAATCAGATCACTTCAGTCATAATAGCAAACGACCACTTATGTCATAACCATTCGCAGTGCAAGTTCAAGCTGAAGCCACACTTTACAGTGGCAATAGATAGATTAGATATCCCGTCAGCGAGAAAGTCATTGAACGAGTTAAGAATGAAATGTTCCCAAAGAAAAGAATTAAAGTGATAAAGCATTTCTTATCGTTCAAGGGTACGGAGTCGAGGTTGTCGCGTATCGCGTATCTCGTATCTGTGTATTTGCCTTTTAAGCCCTTACTATCCAGTCAGTCGTATGCGTCATTGCCGCCCGCAAGCTACAGGTGTGATATTTGCAGAAAGATTTTGTGTAAAATATTTCCTCACGAGATTCCGGCAGAAAGATACACTCAGATTATGGTACTGGCGCTCCTATTTATGTCTTCAATTGCCGACGGCACTTTGGGGCACCCCGGCTAGAGATAATAAAAAAAAAAAAACGATGTTGGTGGCGGGTGGAGCATCGGCATCTGCGGTTCAATGTCAATGTGATTTTTCGTAAAAAAATTTATTAATATACTCATTCCTTTTCACTCACGTAGAGAAAGTTCAAGGGCTGTGTGGAAAAAGATGCTTAATATAAACGAAATGGTGCGCTGATGATTCGCGGATGTTGATAAACATTTCTGTTGTTGATTTCTGAGTTATTATGTGGTTATAAATTAGTAAGAGGAACTTGTCGGAATTTTATATGATGTGTTTTTTTTTGTGACAACGAAAAGCGAGATAGAAAATATTTCCACATTTCCAGAGGCTAGTTAAGGTTATTGTGAATGCAACATTACTCTTTTGCCAAGAAAGGCCATGACAGCACATGTGACCAATAAAACCACATGAATAAATCTTTTGAGGTCTTATAAGGGTGTTTCTTTCAGGTCGGTACCATGTTTCTGTGCAGGGTAAGCGGCGTTCGTGAACTAATGGGCAGTGGCTTAAGAATAAGAAATCTTCCACTGATTCAATCTGCAGCTTCTGCAAAAGTCATTGGCAATGATTCTGGCCTTTCAGCCTGCCATCCTATAATGCAGGGTTCAGCCCCGGGTTTGGTTCCTATTAAGTTCTTAGCTGTGTTGATGGCAGACAGAACATACACCTCATCATCAGCGTGATGGCGGATTTCAGGCTTGGCATTTCATTTCCTGACACACTTTGCTTTATCAAATTAAAGTTGATTTAAGCTTTATTTAGAGCTAGTTACAACTAGGGTTATATTCCGTTTTCTTGGAGACAGGTGAACGTAATCTTCATTCCCAAAAGCGGCAATAGGCCAAGTGAACTGCCTTAATCTTTTAGATACATAAGTCTAACATCTTTCATTCTCAAACTATGGAGAGACTTATTGATGTTCATATCAGGGGACAGATAGAAATAACTAATCCCCTTCACTCAAGTCAATTTGCGAACAGGAAAGGTAAATCCACTATCTTGTTAAAAAAAAAGAAAAAGCTTTTCTGACAAAGGAAATTGCCTTATGTGGCTTCTTAGACATTGAGGGTGCATTCGACAACACCGTATACTATGCAATTGCTAGGGCAATCACCCGTAAATGTATCGAGGATCCGACCAACCTTTGGATCAGAGCCATGTTAGAAAGTAGAATCATTACCTCCACCTATGGAGGAGTGTCAGTGTCGGTGACGGCAATTAAAGGTTGTCCACAAGGAGGGTTGCTATCCCCACTCTTATGGTCACTAGTCATTGACAACTAATTAGTTAGTCTAGACAGACTAGGCTATAGCGCCATAGGTTATGCAAGCTTAGTGCAACCATTACTAATCACATGTTTGATGCATTGCGACACGTCTTAGAATGGTCCAAAAAGGAAGGATTATCTATTAATCCTAGCAAAACCATTCTAGTGCCTTTCACTAGAAGAAGACTGGTTAATCTTGAAACTATTTCTATGGAAGGAACCTCAATGAATTATTCCAATGAAGTCAAATATCTAGGAATTCTCTTACAATTAGATAAAAAAAACTCAACTGGAATTCGCATATTAAGTATTAAGACCAGTAGACGCCTTTATGGTAGGACTTGGGGCCTTAACCCTAGAATGATACTGTGGCTTTACAAAATGATGGTCAGACCAAAGTCCCAATACCAATGGAAAATGTCCCACGGTATTCCGGGCTGAAATCCATGCCATCGAGACCTGTGATGATTTAATCTCCCGAAAAGGTATTAAAGGTGCCAGAATACACGTCTTCTTGGATAGTCAAGTAGCACTAAAGGCATTGGCATCCTATACTTTAGTGTTCAGGTCAGTAAAAAGCTGGTATATTGCTTTACAAAACCTAGCGAAGCAAATTAGAGTCAAACTTGGACGGGTCACCAAGACAAGGGAAACCCAAACAAAAACATAAGGAAAGGCTACAGTCCGCTTGGGGCGAACAGTATGATACCCTATCCTTATCTCTGTGTACCCCAAAGAAAAAAAGCATTACGAAGATGATGGATAGCATTTTATTTCATTCTATGAAATTTATAGAAAACAAATTTTTTTTTTTGAAAAAACGCCCCCAAAAAGTGGGCGTGGCCAAAAACTTTGTATGGGCGATATATTGGAAAAAATATTTGCTAAATATATTGTTAAACATTTATTTTCGATTTCTATGAAAATTTTCAAAGAAAACAGCATTTTAGTGAAAAACGCCCACAAAAAGTAGGCGTGGCAAAAAACTTTATATGACAAATTTATAAAGGTAGGCAGTACCTACATATCTTGTGAAGGTTTTACAACTTTATCTCTCTAACTTAAGCCTTAAAACGGTTTTTTCTAAATTGTGGGCGTGGCAGCGGGCGGATTTAAAAGCTTTTAACACTTTACCATTTCGGGACCCTAGGGAGTATACGCTCCAAATTTCAGCCTCCTAGCATGACTTTAAAGGCCTCAAAAGTTGATACGGACGGACGGACGGACGGACGGACGGACGGACATTGCTAAATAGTCTTAGGATTTGGTCCTGATCATAAATATATATACTTTTATGGGTCTACGACGAATATTAAAGGGTGTTACAAACTATGTGTCAAAATTAATATACCCTTAGGATAGGGTATAAAAAAAAGTGTCTGAGCACTCCTAAACGCATAGATATTAGCTTGGTAGACATTGCAGTCATCTGTCATAAATGTCACCTTGACGTAGTATGGAGGATTAAGCCGCAAATACTCCTTGTCTGAGGAGTACCGAACTAAGAACTGCCAAACCTGATGGAAGTGGTAAACAGCGGCAAAGGACGCAAGACTGGGGGTCAAACCAACAGCGAACTAGATCTCTCTCAGGAGCCTTGGTTTCTTATAAGGCTTAAGCCTTACCCTGGTATGGCGGCGCTACGTGGACTCACTATTTATTTCCGGCCTTACTCGTGGGAACCAAATTTAAATTTAAAATGGACAAAACCAGCAAAAGTATTCTTAAAACTGGCAATCCCCGTCCAGGAAGAGTTGGAGGTGAGTGAAGGGAACACCAGTGGACAAGGGTTTTACTAAGCAACACTAGGTGTAAGGAACAAAAATATGGAGGTTGCGATCTCAGCAATCTAAGCGAGAGGGAGAAAAGGTCGCATTTGACCGAGCTTGGCGAGAGTGGACACCGATCAGGCGCCATCTACATCCTACGCGGCAAAACTAAATGAAGTGGCTAGTGTCTCTGGAAAGTATTTCGTTGAGAAGTTCCAAGGCGACCCATGGAAGGAATAATGCACCAAAGGAAACGGGGAGCTTCAATTCTATGGCTCTGGCTGGGAAGCAGAATGCGAGGTTGTTGCTTATGGGAACAAGACAGAAGCTTCATTTTTGAGGTTTGTGATGCTTGGGAGGGCATCAAACTAAAATGTACCAAAAAGTTTTAACTTAAATCCGTCCATAGGTGGATCTGGTGGTTACCTACACCATGACTTTGGAGAAGACTTGGAAGGTTTTTTCAAAGTCATAGTCGGATTTCTTATAATCATTAATCACGCATTATGGCGTTAAAAGAGCCAGGCTTTAAAATTCGGTACTCTTTCATTCGGAGAGCACTTTAAGCTTCCCTTTATGCCTTAAGGGTTAAATAGGTTGTATGTTCAACAAAGTTTCCAACACAACCGATTCTAACTTATTACCCATTTAGTCTCTACCACCTTCCACCAAATGACTTCAAAGGTAAGCTTGGAGTTAAATACACTATTCCTGTGTGGTTTTACTAAAAACACACGTATTTTGGTCCTTGTGGGGCTAACCGCCAAGACGGGTGGCATCCGTTCGCTTCGCCAGTTCCAACAACAGTGATTTTAAAATATCACTGATACAATCTCCCCGTACAAAATTCTTATTTCTACCTAACTTCCAGAGGCTCATTTGAACCCAAATATGTTCATCAATTAAATCCACTCTGACAGGCAAAAAGCCATGTTAATAGTTTCGTATGTGACCAAATGGAGTCCTGCTCTCATAACGATGTCAATCGCAGTCAACCTTTATCAGCAAATCTTAATTACTTCAATGAGTCTGAAGAAAAATAAAATATTCAATAAATATTCGTTTCCATTCAGTTCCCAGAAGAATCTCATTCACGAACCCCATTCTTTCATTAACACCACATCAACTTGAGGCGAATTAATAACAACCTTGAGAAAATCAATGGCCTGGAACATCGTATCCAAAACAACCTTTCAGGATTCCCCAGAAAACAAAAGGAAAATATGCTCCGCAGGCATGAGGAACTGTCGCTACCAATCCACCTCAGGCCGTATTTCATTTGTCATTAGTACTTCGATCTTTTGGCTCCAATATTCTTTCAAAACAAAGCACCACGCCCACACACCGCACTGCATAGACACATTTGAAGGTGGCCAAGGATGAGCAATATCTCGTACACTCGTACAGCCCACTGGCAATCAACAACAGCTAAGCACAACTGAAAATGGAAAATCTATTTAAATCAATATTGTCCCTGCCCTAGAGTTTTGCTGGAATCAAGGTCACAGATATGTTTTGTCTACATGGCACTGAGAATCCTTAACATACGAAGGGATGTCGCCTCCTGCAAAGAGGCGTGCGAGTCCTATAAATACTCTCGGGCGTGTATGTGTCAGGATAATAATAAATTCGTGTCCAAGTATGTTTCCTTCTGTTACATTTATCGCTTGCGTATTTTAGCCTGCCGTTGACAGCTTCTGTTAAAAAAAGAACGATGTGACTTTTTCATTAGCTAAACTTAAGCAAAAAAATTATAAGTGGATCTGTGTTGGATAAAAATGTCCTTTAAAACAGTTTCAACACAGCCCAGCACATTGGTCAGCTTCCACACATGAAAACCATAAACAAATGCGAATTTAATGGAAATCAATTCTGAATTATTATCGATTGCCGGGGGAAGCAGCATGATGTCGCGTGATAGAATCTATTATCTTCGAAATGGCTTGCTGCGGAAGAGGGGGGGGGGGGAACTTGTTTCGAAATTTATTTACAAAAGAAAAAAGCCAACTTTCGAGAAACTCCACTTTGCGTATATGCAAATCACACTGAATCTGGTTTACTGTGGCGTATGGGTACTATTTCGCAGAGAGATGGTGCTAATGGTGGCCGATTTATTGAATAGAACGATATTGAAAGGTGCGGCTTAGATTGATTGTTAATGTGTCGGATTTACATATTTATATGGCAACGAACTCGCAGCAGCGATGAGATTAAATCACTCAAAGTGTTCGCGCACACTGAACGGCACGTGCCGGTAGGGTTTTCAGTTCACTAGATCAGTAGAGGGCGAGGTTTTTCTTATTTGCTTAAGGGCCAGTGTTAGTGGGAATAGAGGTTTGTAGGTAGAATTGTTCAATGTCAAGTTGGGCAAGGTCAGATGTTACGCACGAATAGGCGGGTGATTGGTCATGTAACCTATTTATCGGGTATGGACTTAGGTCGGTATTGTGTTTGTTAGACCCGGAAACATGGAGAAGAGAACTGTAGGCTTGTTTGGTGTGAAATGTTTATCTAATCGTCTTATTGTTGAAACATAAATAAAACTATCATCACACATTTTTAAGGTAAAGTAAAAGGTAAATAAGCGGCGGATTTATTGTTACATATTATTGTTCTCACCAAGTAGTAATGCACTAGATTTGGTACTCGGTAGCCGTGCAACAAGGTACCCCAAATTTTTGGGTTGTTAAAATTGCAAACTTAATAATTAAATATGAAGACAAGCAAAATGGGTCGCCCAGCCTGCCGCATCTTTCGGAGAGCTAACTCCAATTTTTGATCGTAGGAACCGTTCCACCAGACATGCTGTGGGTGCGTGAGACAACGGACATGTCAAAGTACCGCAAGTATTTATTGGATTGCGAATTGGAAAACGCTCAGTACACATTGTATCGAAATTTGCCTTCACCCTGACAAGATACAATTTAAAGCTTATTGATCACTTGAAGCGACGAAACTTCTGCGATTGGGATCTGCTAAATTTGAAGAAAATCCTTAATCTCGTAGAAATATCATCTTCGACAATGAAGTTGTTTTTTCGTTTAAGGGCTTTGAGAGTAAGCAACTGCCCTAATGAACAAAAATATATCGTAATGTCGCTTGCATTCGCTAAATGTAACCGTGTGGGATAGTTTAAAATTATTTTATTTTCCTCGATGGAAATAATTGCCGGTAGATACTGATATTCGATAATGGTAACCCCGCGGTGCCCCGGTAAATGAAATTCGCTCTCGTCCCATGTTGGAAGATGTTTAGTTAAAATGAACGTGTCAGGATGAATGTTTGCTTGATTAATAGAACCTCAGCTTCATATGCCCGGGTCACAAGAGAGAAGATCCTCTAAACTGCGTAAAACTATAGAGGTACTTCCTAAACATCGCACATAATATCTTGTCTACCGTGTTGTCCGAGCGCCTGAAAGCATTTGTCAACGATCTGCTGGGACCCTATTACGAAGTCCACAACTATCCAAAAATTCACACTACGGCAGATCCTTGAGAAAACCCAACAAGTCCAGATCGATTCCCGCCAACTTTTAATCGGTTTTAAAGCCGCAATGACAGTACCTATAGTGATGAGCTATACAGAATCGTGTCTAGCTTTGTCATCTCTGCTAAACTTCCCGTCTGTGCAGGATGGAGAAATCTTCCTGCTGCATCAAGGTCGGTAGCGATCTTACTGACCCCTTTGATGTCAAAAAGGGATTCAACATTATACTTTAAAAAAATTTAAAAACTCTCAAGCCAACCAAAAGATACGATCTTTCAAAAGTCTGTACATGTCACTGGTGCATTTGCGAATATAGGAATTGCAGCGACAAAAAAAATTTAGCGGTAAACGAGGGAAAAACCAAAGTATATCCTTTCAACAAGAAGAAACACCCAACATCGACAAATCGACCAGAACGTCACAATCGACAGCTATGACTTCTTTGAGGGAGTAAAGGACTTTGTCTACCTTGGCTCTGGTATAACATCTGGATACGACTTCTTCTCAGAAATCAAACAAAGAGTAATACTTGCCAATCGTTGGCAATTCTTTGGGCTGGGAAGGTAACTTTGTGAAACTTTGGTTCATGTTCTATGGTTCTGAAGCATGGACTCTTTCTAAAGCGAATGAATTGGTCGTTTCGGGAGAAAAATTTTTCCTAAGATGTTTGGTCTCGTATGCGTTCACGGGTCATGAAATCTACGAGCTGAACAGCGACATCGACCTGGTGAAAAAATTGCCTATTGAGCGTTTGATAATGCTGGGATACGTAAAGCGAATGAACACCAACGCTTCAGCCCGCAGAATTTTCGACTCATTCAACTTGGAGTAAGCAACTGGAGGCATTTCCCAAATTCCGCGCTAATTGTAGAGGCTTATTGGTTCAGGTCCAGGTCCACCCCGAAATGTAGCATCGCCTAAGTAAGTGAGAGCTAGACTAATTGCTAAACTAATGTACTTTCTGCCTCTGGTCCACTTCATAAGTCTGTCCACCTTTCGAGCAAGCTGACATATGTTTAAAGTTAGATAGATCTAATTAGTAATTGCACTGCTACCGTTTGATCTAAGCACCCTCATTTTTTTTCTTCACAGTTTTGACAGCCACTTATTACCGATGACGGCACGGTGAGATAAGTCCCGAAGACATAAGTCCCGAATTATTTTTTTTGAGACTTATGTCCCACTTAAGTAGCAATTAATTTCGGGACTTATAACTCACTTAAGTGGGACATAAATCTTACTTATTAGCAAGGTAATTCAAATTAATTCAATTCAAATATCAACTACAATAAAGTCAAAAAAATTGCTATAATAACGTTCAAATTACTCTTCAATTACAGATTTAGTTACATAAAAATTACTTTCGTGTAATTGCAATTACTTTATCAATTACTTGAAATTAGTTATAATTACATAGCATTTACTTGTAATTGAATGCCATAGCAACTAATTAATAATTAAATTAAAAAGTATTTCTTACAACTTGCCTCGATAATACGCATAAAATCCAACAGTGTTATATCATAAAAGTTTGCCCTGTTGTCACCAATAGCTGATTTGACTGAATCGTATCACATACTTTTCGACATTTAGATGACGTTGTTGGAAAAAATTATATTAGTGGTGGTGCTGTCATCAGCGAAACTAAAAATCTATTGAGAATGCTGTCTACTTAACTCGATAGTATCAACCACACCATAGTTGGACAAGTACGCACACCCAACATCGACCAGCTCACAGTTAAATTCTCCAACTTTCTCATCACCTATTAATCATTTGTCACACCACCAGCTTCATTAATTCTTTTGTCACCTCAAACCATAACGGAGAACATTAAACATTCATGTCTCTGAGGTCGACTTGCGTTCTCAAGGCTTTCAAGACTTCCAAACTGGTAGAAAAGTCTCGATAATTCATCAAAACGATTTGCGTTACCACAAAAAAAAAAAAAAAACAAAACCAAATATCATTATCTGAGCTTCACTGGAAAATTTTGAAAATTAATTCTTTGATGATTAAATAAATCATAACGCTTCTCCTGCTTCCGAAGTTGCTGACCTCTTGATATACTGCTTGAATTAAAAACAATTTTTTATAAAATTCCCACCCACACAGCATTTTATCTCAGACACCGAAAAGTGTTGAAACTTATGTTTATTCATTTCGTCTATTTCTAGAAGCCCTTCAGTGACGCCGCCGTCAGCCGCGCCTAACGACATGCATATCTCGAATTAGTCGTAGGTATATTGAAAAATTCATACAGCTCTGGCGCTATTAAAAGAATTTCCATTAATCATTTAGAGAGTGAGGTGAGCCTTAGCAGACAAGTAAAAGCCGATAAATTGTTAAAATTGATTGCTGAGAGAAGGAAAACAAACCTCTCTTTCAGCTCCCATTCATCGATTTATGTGGCGGCAGCGGCACGCTTAATTCCCGCAACACTCAATATCGCGTCTGCCCATTCAAATGTATTTATACGAGTTATCGCAATCTTCGATGGTTATAAGTTATAAGTTATAACGCGAATGTGTTATAGGTACTCGCCGATAAAATATTCACAATTTTGTTAGGAAGTTTTGCATCGGTAGGAGCTTCTTTGCCTTGCTAACTTGCCAACAGTGCTAGCTTTGCCTCCATCGTCTCGCTCTCTAGCAAAAGTGGTTTTTATCTATCGTTTTATGGATTAAACAAGATTAACAGGTTTTCAGCTTTAATTGGGTAACTTCTTTGACTGATTGCTGCGAGTAGCTACACACATTTTGTTTTTAATTAAAAAAAGCTCACGCTTCGGATTTGGTTCTAAGCAAACGAGATTGCCAAATGTTAACCACTTTTGGATGAACGCAAAATTATGCTGAGAACTGAATTTGAATTGCAATAATTAAAAATATATTCTAAAAGAGTAGAAGGTGCGATTACGTGTAGAGGTTTGGAGGTAATTTGGTGGCAAGCACTTGTTGCAGATACTCTTCGAGTGTGTATGTTATTTATATATAGAACTCAGATAATATTACTTTACTACTGGTCTGCATTTTAGTGGAGCAAGATCAAACTTAAGTTGTTGCGTTCAAACTGGTTTTCGTAGAGTACTCGAATAGAAGTTTTTTTTTTTCTTTGTTTTTGTATATTGAAAAGTTTCACTTTTTTTCGACGAAGTAGCATGAAGGTTGACGCTGTTTTTGTTTTTATTGCGCAACTTATTGAGTTCACGAGTATACAACAATTGAAAAATGCAATGAAGATATGAGATCAGATTTTGAGTAATGAGTTAGCGACGAGGGGGGAAGTTCAAGGTTAGAATAAAACAAAATTTATATTGAACATGTTGGTTTGCTTTAAAATGTGTTAAATGGAAATTCAAGGTTAAATTGCATGAAAATTAAAACAACAAATTTGTTTCCTTTCTCCAAAACGTACCTACTTTGGAAACATAAATATATGGAATTTTAGGGCTGCTTCATGAGAGTATTGGAAAAAAAAGAAATGATGATGATTATTGTAAGACTTTTCGGCGCCAAAATATTAAGTTAAAAAGAGAAATCCGCGATTTGTTGTAAAAAAAAACGTTCCAACTGAGTTAGAAAAGTGAAATTTCAAATGACGCCTATTTCTGGGCTAATGTTCGCCAAACTAAATATCAAAATTCTTGAAATTAATTAATTAATTATATGCTGAAGAGTTTTGATTGTGTGTCATCGAAACGAAACAACTCATTGCGGTTCCTTCCCTCTGGAGCACAGGTTGAATAATTGACTTTGATCGCAACAGGATTCTACAGTCTTGTCTTCTCTCCATTTAACGACGAGATTATGATCAGGATTATAGGGATCATAACCCTCCCACTTCCCTGCATTCCTACTGGTCCGCCTGTTCAACTTAAAAAAATATCTGCAGGCATCCTGATCTTGGATCACTTTATCATTGAGGCCAATCAAATGCTGGTGTTTCTGCATTTGTGTGATCCAAGAGTTTTTAGGCGTTACGCGATTGTAAGGGAACGTTGATTGCCATTGCCTTTTTGAGGGGGTTCGTAGGATCACTTCATTGAACATGACAATACCAACTGAGTCGGTCGTGCTCCAATTTTTTTGAGATGGGTTCCTTTGACGTGAAGGCTTCCGTAGATTCTGGAACTTGGAATTCGATCAAGCTTTATATACTTTTTGTACATTTTCCAGCATTGTCCTTGTGAGCGCCCGAAGCACATCTGCGGTGTAGAGCCTTACTTTCAGCTTAGGGGACATTTTTCGGTCACAAAATATGGCTGAGTTTTCCTGCCACTTCATCCAGCCTACGCTTACACGATTATTGATGTCGTCATCAACGGTTGCTGCGCTGTTGGTCAATGATCCGAGATATTTGAACTTTTTACACTTGGGAATCACCATTCAAATAAATGTCTGCAATGGGTTGGCTTGGGTCAGAGAATAAGCAGTACAGATACTCTCTATTTTTTTGGCTAATACGATACCCATTCCCTTCTAAAACATCTATCCAAACAGCAAGTACTCGTTGCAGGGAAGACTGATCACCACTTTGAATAACTGATGCACTATAGGGTCCGTCACTTTTCCCCCAAGCAGATAATCTAGGACCGTAATAAAGAGCAAAGGACTTAAGACACTTCCCTGGTGAACACTGACTTTTATTGGAAATTCATCGGTGACTCCTACGGGACATCTGACTTTTGTCTTCGCTCCCGCGTACATGTCCATGATCATCTGGTTCAGGAACTCCTCGTTGACTTAGCGCTACCCATATCAGATCTCTTGGTTGTCTATCGAATGCTTTTTGAAAATCAACCAGAATCATATGGAGATCTTTTAAGGAATCACGATGCTTTTTCATTATGATCCTTATACTTTCGATTGCTTCTGCGGTTGATTTCACCGCGACAAACCCGCACTGGTCATGGACTGGCGGCCATCTAATACCCACTCAATGATCTTAATGGTTCAAGGATTCTACAATAAATGTTCTAAATTGTAATTACGATAAATCTTTCTTCGACAAAACTACCACGTCAATTTTTCTCAGGCAACGGAACAACTTTGGTCAGAATCAGGAAATGAATGGCATCGTGTTCTCACAGATGGCTCCAAAACCGGAAATGGTGATTAAATATGCGTCTGTTTTCGCCAACCTACGACTCTGCGTTAAATTGTGAACAACAGGTGCAGGGCTGGAAGCATTTGCGTTTCTAGCGATAGCCACTTAAATATGTCCGGATTTTCGGGGCTGACGTGATGAGTACCGAAGATGTAAGCTTTTCATCACTGCAGCTTCTTTTCGTCTTTCTTTCGAAGACGGGAATACTAATGGAAGGTGTCTGCGTGGTAGTAAAAGGAACAACTAGTCCAAGCCATAGCTGCTAAGTGGGACCAGATGGCATTAAATAATCCTAACGACTGAATTAATCAGGTCCACATTCCACTGCTGTGTAGACCAGTTAAGGTGGTTTTTATACCCAAAGCTGGTAAATTCTCCCATGCGAGACCGACTGATTTCAGACCCCTCTTAAAAGAAAAGAACGATTGATTGATATCCAGGTTTGCAAAGTTCAGGCAAACATCTAAGTACTATTAAAGGTCTTCTTCAAGACGCTCTTACCAAGCTAGCGAGTTGGGCAGTTCGGTTTAACCAGGATGTCAACCCTCACAAAACACCTTTCAAGACAATTTAAAATAAATCATATTGAAGCTCTTTCCATAAACACCGTAAACTTTCGCTGAAGAAGCGAAATAAGTGGGTCTGATTATATATAAAAAGTTAAGCTGAAAGCCTAAGATCCAGGAAAGAATAACAAAGCTACTATAAACCTTTCTCTTGTAAAAACGCAATTGGGAACCGATGAGGCCTTCAAACTCACAGCACTCACTGGCTATACATTTCGTTAACCAAGCCCGATGTTTTTTGATTGCGGTAATCTTAATCTTAAAGAAAATTTAATCCCACCAAGAACATAAATGTTAAAGAATAGCCAAGTTCTTTTATACAAAAATCGCTTTTGCCTTACAAGTCAGCCACAAAAACTACTCAGATCTAAAAAAGAAATCTAAGTTTGTATTGTAATTATTAAAAGTTTCACAAATAGTATTTAGGTAAATTTTTATACTTGGCAAGTTTTTCAATTTGAAGTTTCTAAGATATATATATATATATAAAACACATATGCATAGATTTTAAAAACTTGCCAAGTATAAAAATGTACCTAAATACTATTTGTGAAATTTTTAATAATTACAATATAAACTTAGATTTCTTTTTTAGATCTGAGTAGTTTTTGTTACTGACTTGTAAGGCAAAAGCGATTTTTGTATAAAAGAACTTGGCTAGTCTTTAACATTTATGTTTTTGGTGGGATTTCAATACTTTTGCAAAGATTTTTTCATGTATGGAAATTTTGTAAAATTTTAAAATTGTAGGGATTTCGACCGAACGTAAACGCCCTCTTTCGATGAAAATACAATTTGTCTTATGACTTTCCTTGTTTGCCTTTAAAAGAATTACCGACAATATAACACACTTGTAACTACAGAATGAGTACGATATAAGGGCGGTTGCCACGCCTGTTTTTTGGAATATACACAAAGTTTGTCTCTGTTCTTCAATTCCTTCCTCCAAGTATAATTTCAAAGCTCTAAGTCGTTTGGATGCAAAGTTAAAGAAAAGGGGCGGCTAGCCCGCCCCCTAAATGGAATATGAGTTATGTACTATTTTTTTCCGAGTTTGTTCTTAAAATCCAACCCTCATGTAAAAAATAATAATTGTAGGTCTTTTTGCGGCTGCGTTTAGAGAAGTGGGCTTCTGCCACGCCCCCTGGATGGAAAATCACAAATGTTAGATTTTTCCCTGTGGTTTCTCCGCAAACCCTATTACTGGTCCAAATTTCTATGTTCTACGATGATTGCAAGTGCTCCATTGTTTTGATTATGACAATGAGTTATGAAAAGTTGGCGGCTGCCACGCCCCTGGATAAAAAATCACAAATGTTCGACTTTTCCCTGTGGTTTCTCCGCAAACCCTATTGCTGTGCCAAATTTCAAGGTTCGACGATCACTGCAAGTGCTCCATAGTTTTGATGATCTGTCAGTCAGTGAGTCAGTGGTTACGGTTTTTTTCTAATTTTGAGGCCTTATAACTTAGGAACCGCTAATAATAAACAGTTGAATTTGGTATAGAGCCGGCTGCTCTACGACCCAACAAATCCTGAAAATTTGATATCTCTAGCTTTGTTGTAAGCGGAGTTAGAGGGGAGTCAAAAAGGTCTGAGTTGGTTCGTATAAATAAGAGTGTAGTGCCAAAGAGTTGCTAAAGAACTTGGCTGGGCACTACCTTGGCCCTTGATTTCAATCATTTTGATATATCTTTCGGGCAACATTACACCAGAAATAGGCGTCATGTGAAATTCCAATTTTCAAAACTCAGTAGGAACTGAGTTCAGCTTCCTTTTTTACAACAAATGTCTCATTATGGTTTAGGGATTTTTTTAACTTAATATTTTGGCGCCGAAAAGTCTTACAATAATTTTCCACCCTCAATATCATTTCTTTTTTTCAAAACTCTTATGACGGCCTAAAATTCCTATAGATAGCAGACATATTTATGTTTGTAAAGAAGATAGGAATTGCAGAAAGGAAACAAATTTGTTGTTTTAATTTTCATGGAATTTAACCTTGAATTAAAGGCATCACCTACCAATGGACTTTTTGAGGAAATTTCTAAAGCAGCTTTGTTTTTTCTTTCCTGGATATACGGCTTCTAGCTAAACTTATATGGTGACCGCTTGGGAATACCGCGTGCTGTTGGCAGCACTCCACATCTTTTTTGCTTCAAGACATATGGAAAAACTAATTGGAATTTCAAACAAAAATCGAAATTAAATTCCTTTTTTACTCCTATAATGTTATAGCTGATTTAAGGATGATTTTCTATTATAAATTCTAGAGCAAACGTCAGAGAATTTGTAGATCAGACGTGAGTGCAATGGAAATGCGCCGTTATATGTTGGAAATGTCATTATGTTGGATTTCGCCAACGGCCATACCACGTTGAATCAATCGGTTCTCGTCCCACAGATAAATAGACTGTTCAGGAAGAAAGATCACAATGATGTTTCAACTGTCCGAATCTCCCAGACAACTGAAAACAGACACACACTACTGACTGCGGGCATAAGTCCGGAAAATGTAGCTTCGACCGATGGTTTTTTTGTGGTCGAGGATCCCCAGGAGAAGGTAGACTTACTGGGCGCTTGTTTCGAGGCCGTGTATACGGTGAACAATCCTGTTCGCCGTAATCACGACATTGAGAATAGGGCCCTGGTGAGTCACTTTTATCTGCGCAATGAACTTGAGAATTGGCGATCTGAGAATAACAGTTTTACTGTTTTCAGTGATGAAAACCATGCGAATGCCGTTGTCGCCAATATGCGAGAACCACCTCATTTGTTCGTTACGACAGATGATCTCTTGGGGATCCTTGATTCTCTTAAGAACAAAAAATCGGCGGGAGTTGATGGTATCCCAAATGTCGTATTGAGGCACCTGCCCCTAGAGGCTGTTGAGATTTTCACAACGCTGTTCAACAATGCGCTGAATAATGCATATTATCCGGCGCATTGGAAAATGGCAGTGGTACATCCAATCCCGAAAAAGGGAAAGGATAATACTAACCCTGCTAATCTTCGGTCAATTAGTTTGCTTCCGAATATTAGCAAGGTGTTTGAGAAGGTTGTTAATAGAGCTCTGCTGAAATGGGTCGAGGACAACAAAATAATCCCGGACAACCAATTTGGTTTCAGGGCGAGGCATGACACTATTCATGCCGCGTCAAAACTGGTTTCCGACATTCAATGGAATAAATGCAAGAACCAATGCACGGGTGCTTGTCTGGTTGACTTTGAAAAGGCCTTCGACACCGTATGGTTAGAGGGGCTTTTCTACAAGTTGATCAGACTGGGAATGCACAAACCCTTGCTATATATAATTTATAATATGCTTATGGAAAAGAAGTTCGTGGTCAAATGTGGCAACGTAACTTCGAGCAGAGTCTATAATATCAAAAACGGTTTGCAACAGGGTGCGGTGAATTCTCCGATCCTGTTTAATATTTACACGAGTGATCTGGTACGTTCACTCAGTCATGCTATAGCGTATGCCGACGATTTGGTCGCATACAGATCAGGTCCTAAGATCGAGGTCAACAACATCCTTCTGCAGCGTGACTTCGAGCAAATTAAAGGATATTGCGACGACTGGAAGTTGAAAATCAATTTCCAGAAGACGGAAACAATCCTGTTCAGAACCCCATTGGCTAATGCCACTAGGGATACCAGAAAAAACTGGAAAAAATTGGCCATTATTGGACAGAATGGGCAGGCATTGGCGGTGAAAAACGTGGTCAGGTATCTTGGAATCTGGCTCGACCAGTATCTGTATTTTAATAAACATATAGATGCTTGTCTTGCTGGAGCTAAGATGGCCTTTTCTCTGACAAGAAGACTGTTTCATAGCAGTCAACTTGTTTCTAGGGTTAAGGTCATATGCTACGTGGCCCTAATAAGGCCCATCATCGCTTATGGCTGTCCATTGTGGTTCAATATAGCGCCATCGTATATGGAAAGGATTCGGGTTTTCGAGAGACAATGTCTTAGGACATGTCTCGGGTTGTTTCGAACACCTGAATCTGAGTACATAAAATATTATCCCAACACGGTATTATATGATGGGGCTCACTTGAATAGGATTGACAATTTCCTCATTAAGGTGACTCGAAGGCACGTTGCGAGGGCGATGACCAACGATAATAGCCTGATCTTCGGGGCATACTACCCCAATGAAGCACACATGGAGAGAACGCTTCGATCTGGCTTTGTTCCGCCAGAGGCTTTTCTCCATATTGATAAAAAAGGGCTGGTACAGACGAGGGATGGTATCCCGGTACTATACCACCGCTACCGCAGAGCGACTGATAAGCGGCTCACCTACGACGGGGACGTCGCTAATGCTCCCGAGCTCCTTCGGTTTAGTACCGCGATAGGGGGGAGGGATCATATTGATACGGTTAAGCAATTCACCGACTATTGGTGGCTTGCGGAGAGAATGGAAGAGGTGGGTATGCCTTTCCAGGTCGGTGTGTTGCCTTAGGTAACTCCTCTTAATTTTAAGTAGTAATAAGTTTAAGTTGGTTGGTTGTGCTCTGCATGTCGGTGGCAAGGTGTGGTGTTGCTGAGAGGCGACTGACACATTTCGGTGTCAGTGGACTCTCGGTGACGCATGTGCGCTAGGTTGGCGGCTGCTGGGTGCTGCTAATGGTGTTGGGGGATGGGCACCGTTGCCTCTGTAGATGAGGCGGCGAGTGCACATAACCTCCGACTATACGTAGTATTAGTTTGGTAATTTTAAGTAGTATTAGTTAGATTTTAAGTTTTGAATGTATAGTCTTAAGTAGTTTTTAGTTCTTAGTCTTAATTCAAAAATTAAAAAAAAAATATAGATGTCAAGTTTTTTAAAAAATTTTCTTGTTAAAAAAAATATATATTGAAAAAAAAAAAATAATATGTATTATTAATTAAGGCCGAAAGGTAATAGTATTAAGTGATATAGTTAAGTTTAGAGCGTCCGCATGAGGACCAGTAACCTAGAATAAGTATCCTGTTAATTTTAAGTTAGATTTAATCATTTTTGTCTAGTCTGTAAGTTTTTTATTGAGAAAATAATAAAAATGAATTTGAAATTGAAATTGAAAATCGGTTCTCGTCCGATCACCGCAATCAAACAACGTTGGGCGTGGTTAGTACTTAGATGGGTGACCGCTTGGGAATACCGCGTGCTGTTGGCAGCACTCCACATCTTTTTGCTGCAAGATATATGGAAAAATTAATTGGAATTCCAAACAAAAAATGGAAATTAAAGTCCTGTTTTACTCCTATAATGTCATAGCTGATTTAAGGATGATTTTCTATTATAAATTCTAGAGCAAACGTCAGAGAATTTGTAAATCAGACGTGAGTACAATGGAAATGCGCCGTTATATGTTGGAAATGTCATTATGTTGGATTTCGCCAACGGCCATACCACGTTAAATCAAACGGTTCTCGTCCGATCACCGCAATCAAACAACATTGGGCGTTGTTAGTACTTAGATGGATGACCGCTTGGGAATACCGCGTGCTGTTGGCAGCACTCCACATCTTTTTGCTTCAAGATATATGGAAAAATTAATTGGAATTCCAAACAAAAAATCGAAATTAAATTCTTTTTTTACTCCTATAATGTCATAGCTGATTTAAAGATGATTTTCTATTATAAATTCTAGAGCAAACGTCAGAGAATTTGTAGATCAGACGTGAGTACAATGGAAATGCGCCGTTATATGTTGGAAATGTCATTATGTTGGATTTCGCCAACGGCCATACCACGTTAAATCAATCGGTTCTCGTCCGATCACCGCAATCAAACAACGTTGGGCGTGGTTAGTACTTAGATGGGTGACCACTTGAGAATACCGCGTGCTGTTGGCAGCACTCCACATCTTTTTGCTGCAAGATATATGGAAAAATTAATTGGAATTCCAAACAAAAAATGGAAATTAAATTCCTTTTTTACTCCTATAATGTCATAGCTGATTTAAGGATGATTTTCTATTATAAATTCTAGAGCAAACGTCAGAGAATTTGTAGATCAGACGTGAGTACAATGGAAATGCGCCGTTATATGTTGGAAATGTCATTATGTTGGATTTCGCCAACGGCCATACCACGTTGAATCAATCGGTTCTCGTCCGATCACCGCAATCAAACAACGTTGGGCGTGGTTAGTACTTAGATGGGTGACCGCTTGGGAATACCGCGTGCTGTTGGCAGCACTCCACATCTTTTTGCTTCAAGACATATGGAAAAATTAATTGGAATTCCAAACAAAAAATCGAAATTAAATTCCTTTTTTACTCCCATAATGTCATAGCTGATTTAAAGATGATTTTCTATTATAAATTCTAGAGCAAACGTCAGAGAATTTGTAGATCAGACGTGAGTACAATGGAAATGCGCCGTTATATGTTGGAAATGTCATTATGTTGGATTTCGCCAACGGCCATACCACGTTAAATCAATCGGTTGTCGTCCGATCACCGCAATCAAACAACGTTGGGCGTGGTTAGTACTTAGATGGCTGACCGCTTGGGAATACCGCGTGCTGTTGGCAGCACTCCACATATTTTTGCTTCAAGATATATGGAAAAATTAATTGGAATTCCAAACAAAAAATCGAAATTAAATTCCTTTTTTACTCCTATAATGTCATAGCTGATTTAAAGATGATTTTCTATTATAAATTCTAGAGCAAACGTCAGAGAATTTGTAGATCAGACGTGAGTACAATGGAAATGCGCCGTTATATGTTGGAAATGTCATTATGTTGGATTTCGCCAACGGCCATACCACGTTGAATCAATCGGTTCTCGTCCGATCACCGCAATCAAACAACGTTGGGCGTGGTTAGTACTTAGATGGGTGAACGCTTGGGAATACCGCGTGCTGTTGGCAGCACTCCACATCTTTTTGCTTCAAGACATATGGAAAAATTAATTGGAATTCCAAACAAAAAATCGAAATTAAATTCCTTTTTTACTCCTATAATGTCATAGCTGATTTAAGGATGATTTTCTATTATAAATTCTAGAGCAAACGTCAGAGAATTTGTAGATCAGACGTGAGTACAATGGAAATGCGCCGTTATATGTTGGAAATGTCATTATGTTGGATTTCGCCAACGGCCATACCACGTTGAATCAATCGGTTCTCGTCCGATCACCGCAATCAAACAACGTTGGGCGTGGTTAGTACTTAGATGGGTGACCGCTTGGGAATACCGCGTGCTGTTGGCAGCACTCCACATCTTTTTGCTTCAAGACATATGAAAAAATTAATTGGAATTCCAAACAAAAAATCGAAATTAAATTCCTTTTTTACTCCTATAATGTCATAGCTGATTTAAAGATGATTTTCTATTATAAATTCTAGAGCAAACGTCAGAGAATTTGTAGATCAGACGTGAGTACAATGGAAATGCGCCGTTATATGTTGGAAATGTCATTATGTTGGATTTCGCCAACGGCCATACCACGTTGAATCAATCGGTTCTCGTCCGATCACCGCAATCAAACAACGTTGGGCGTGGTTAGTACTTAGATGGGTGACCGCTTGGGAATACCGCGTGCTGTTGGCAGCACTCCACATCTTGTTGCTTCAAGATGTATGGAAAAATTAATTGGAATTCCAAACAAAAAATCGAAATTAAATTCTTTTTTTACTCCTATAATGTCATAGCTGATTTAAAGATGATTTTCTATTATAAATTCTAGAGCAAACGTCAGAGAATTTGTAGATCAGACGTGAGTACAATGGAAATGCGCCGTTATATGTTGGAAATGTCATTATGTTGGATTTCGCCAACGGCCATACCACGTTAAATCAATCGGTTCTCGTCCGATCACCGCAATCAAACAACGTTGGGCGTGGTTAGTACTTAGATGGATGACCACTTGGGAATACCGCGTGCTGTTGGCAGCACTCCACATCTTTTTGCTGCAAGATATATGGAAAAATTAATTGGAATTCCAAACAAAAAATGGAAATTAATTTCCTTTTTTACTCCTATAATGTCATAGCTGATTTAAGGATGATTTTCTATTATAAATTCTAGAGCAAACGTCAGAGAATTTGTAGATCAGACGTGAGTACAATGGAAATGCGCCGTTATATGTTGGAAATGTCATTATGTTGGATTTCGCCAACGGCCATACCACGTTGAATCAATCGGTTCTCGTCCGATCACCGCAATCAAACAACGTTGGGCGTGGTTAGTACTAAGATGGGTGACCGCTTGGGAATACCGCGTGCTGTTGGCAGCACTCCACATCTTTTTGCTTCAAGACATATGGAAAAATTAATTGGAATTCCAAACAAAAAATCGAAATTAAATTCCTTTTTTACTCCTATAATGTCATAGCTGATTTAAGGATGATTTTCTATTATAAATTCTAGAGCAAACGTCAGAGAATTTGTAGATCAGACGTGAGTACAATGCAAATGTGCCGTTATATGTTGGAAATGTCATTATGTTGGATTTCGCCAACGGCCATACCACGTTGAATCAATCGGTTCTCGTCCGATCACCGCAATCAAACAACGTTGGGCGTGGTTAGTACTTAGATGGGTGACCGCTTGGGAATACCGCGTGCTGTTGGCAGCACTCCACATCTTTTTGCTTCAAGACATATGGAAAAATTAATTGGAATTCCAAACAAAAAATCGAAATTAAATTCCTTTTTTACTCCTATAATGTCTTAGCTGATTTAAAGATAATTTTCTATTATAAATTCTAGAGCAAACGTCAGAGAATTTGTAGATCAGACGTGAGTACAATGGAAATGCGCCGTTATATGTTGGCAATGTCATTATATTGAATTTCGCCAACGGCCATACCACGTTGAATCAATCGGTTCTCGTCCGATCACCGCAATCAAACAACGTTGGGTGTGGTTAGTACTTAGATGGGTGACCACTTGGGAATACCGCGTGCTGTTGGCAGCACTCCACATCTTTTTGCTGCAAGATATATGGAAAAATTAATTGGAATTCCAAACAAAAAATGGAAATTAAATTCCTTTTTTACTCCTATAATGTCATAGCTGATTTAAGGATGATTTTCTATTATAAATTCTAGAGCAAACGTCAGAGAATTTGTAGATCAGACGTGAGTACAATGGAAATGCGCCGTTATATGTTGGAAATGTCATTATGTTGGATTTCGCCAACGGCCATACCACGTTGAATCAATCGGTTCTCGTCCGATCACCGCAATCAAACAACGTTGGGCGTGGTTAGTACTTAGATGGGTGACCGCTTGGGAATACCGCGTGCTGTTGGCAGCACTCCACATCTTGTTGCTTCAAGATATATGGAAAAATTAATTGGAATTCCAAACAAAAAATCGAAATTAAATTCTTTTTTTACTCCTATAATGTCATAGCTGATTTAAAGATGATTTTCTATTATAAATTCTAGAGCAAACGTCAGAGAATTTGTAGATCAGACGTGAGTACAATGGAAATGCGCCGTTATATGTTGGAAATGTCATTATGTTGGATTTCGCCAACGGCCATACCACGTTAAATCAATCGGTTCTCGTCCGATCACCGCAATCAAACAACGTTGGGCGTGGTTAGTACTTAGATGGGTGACCACTTGGGAATACCGCGTGCTGTTGGCAGCACTCCACATCTTTTTGCTGCAAGATATATGGAAAAATTAATTGGAATTCCAAACAAAAAATGGAAATTAATTTCCTTTTTTACTCCTATAATGTCATAGCTGATTTAAGGATGATTTTCTATTATAAATTCTAGAGCAAACGTCAGAGAATTTGTAGATCAGACGTGAGTACAATGGAAATGCGCCGTTATATGTTGGAAATGTCATTATGTTGGATTTCGCCAACGGCCATACCACGTTAAATCAATCGGTTCTCGTCCGATCACCGCAATCAAACAACGTTGGGCGTGGTTAGTACTTAGATGGGTGACCGCTTGGGAATACCGCGTGCTGTTGGCAGCACTCCACATCTTTTTGCTTCAAGACATATGGAAAAATTAATTGGAATTCCAAACAAAAAATCGAAATTAAATTCCTTTTTTACTCCTATAATGTCATAGCTGATTTAAAGATGATTTTCTATTATAAATTCTAGAGCAAACGTCAGAGAATTTGTAGATCAGACGTGAGTACAATGGAAATGCGCCGTTATATGTTGGAAATGTCATTATGTGGGATTTCGGCAACGGCCATACCACGTTGAATCAATCGGTTCTCGTCCGATCACCGCAATCAAACAACGTTGGGCGTGGTTAGTACTTAGATGGGTGACCGCTTGGGAATACCGCGTGCTGTTGGCAGCACTCCACATCTTTTTGCTTCAAGATATATGGAAAAATTAATTGGAATTCCAAACAAAAAATCGAAATTAAATTCCTTTTTTACTCCTATAATGTCATAGCTGATTTAAAGATGATTTTCTATTATAAATTCTAGAGCAAACGTCAGAGAATTTGTAGATCAGACGTGAGTACAATGGAAATGCGCCGTTATATGTTGGAAATGTCATTATGTTGGATTTCGCCAACGGCCATACCACGTTAAATCAATCGGTTCTCGTCCGATCACCGCAATCAAACAACGTTGGGCGTGGTTAGTACTTAGATGGGTGACCGCTTGGGAATACCGCGTGCTGTTGGCAGCACTCCACATCTTTTTGCTTCAAGACATATGGAAAAATTAATTGGAATTCCAAACAAAAAATCGAAATTAAATTCCTTTTTTACTCCTATAATGTCATAGCTGATTTAAAGATGATTTTCTATTATAAATTCCAGAGCAAACGTCAGAGAATTTGAAGATCAGACGTGAGTACAATGGAAATGCGCCGTTATATGTTGGAAATGTCATTATGTTGTATTTCGCCAACGGCCATACCACGTTGAATCAATCGGTTCTCGTCCGATCACCGCAATCAAACAACGTTGGGCGTGGTTAGTACTTAGATGGGTGACCGCTTGGGAATACCGCGTGCTGTTGGCAGCACTCCACATCTTTTTGCTTCAAGACATATGGAAAAATTAATTGGAATTCCAAACAAAAAATCGAAATTAAATTCCTTTTTTACTCCTATAATGTCATAGCTGATTTAAGGATGATTTTCTATTATAAATTCTAGAGCAAACGTCAGAGAATTTGTAGATCAGACGTGAGTACAATGGAAATGCGCCGTTATATGTTGGAAATGTCATTATGTTGGATTTCGCCAACGGCCATACCACGTTGAATCAATCGGTTCTCGTCCGATCACCGCAATCAAACAACGTTGGGCGTGGTTAGTACTTAGATGGGTGACCGCTTGGGAATACCGCGTGCTGTTGGCAGCACTCCACATCTTTTTGCTTCAAGATATATGGAAAAACTAATTGGAATTCCAAACAAAAAATCGAAATTAAATTCCTTTTTTAGTCCTATAATGTCATAGCTGATTTAAGGATGATTTTCTATTATAAAATCTAGAGCAAACGTCAGAGAATTTGTAGATCAGACGTGAGTACAATGGAAATGCGCCGTTATATGTTGGAAATGTCATTATGTTTGATTTCGCCAACGGCCATACCACGTTGAATCAATCGGTTCTCGTCCGATCACCGCAATCAAACAACGTTGGGCGTGGTTAGTACTTAGATGGGTGACCGCTTGGGAATACCGCGTGCTGTTGGCAGCACTCCACATCTTTTTGCTTCAAGACATATGGAAAAACTCATTGGAATTCCAAACAAAAAATCGAAATTAAATTCCTTTTTACTCCTATAATGTCATAGCTGATTTAAAGATGATTTTCTATTATAAATTCTAGAGCAAACGTCAGAGAATTTGTAGATCAGACGTGAGTACAATGGAAATGTGCCGTTATATGTTGGAAATGTCATTATGTTGGATTTCGCCAACGGCCATACCACGTTGAATCAATCGGTTCTCGTCCGATCACCGAAATCAAACAACGTTGGGCGTGGTTAGTACTTAGATGGGTGACCGCTTGGGAATACCGCGTGCTGTTGGCAGCACTCCACATCTTTTTGCTTCAAGACATATGGAAAAATTAATTGGAATTCCAAACAAAAAATCGAAATTAAATTCCTTTTTTACTCCGATAATGTCTAAGCTGATTTAAGGATAATTTTCTATTATAAATTCTAGAGCAAACGTCAGAGAATTTGTAGATCAGACGTGAGTACAATGGAAATGCGCCGTTATATGTTGGCAATGTCATTATATTGAATTTCGCCAACGGCCATACCACGTTGAATCAATCGGTTCTCGTCCGATCACCGCAATCAAACAACGTTGGGTGTGGTTAGTACTTAGATGGGTGACCGCTTGGGAATACCGCGTGCTGTTGGCAGCACTCCACATCTTTTTGCTTCAAGACATACGGAAAAATTAATTGGAATTCCAAACAAAAAATCGAAATTAAATTCCTTTTTTACTGCTATAATGTCATAGCTGATTTAAGGATGATTTTCTATTATAAATTCTAAAGCAAACGTCAGAGGATTTGTAGATCAGACGTGAGTACAATGGAAATGCGCCGTTATTTGTTGGAAATGTCATTATGTTGGATTTCGCCAACGGCCATACCACGTTGAATCAATCGGTTCTCGTCCGATCACCGCAATCAAACAACGTTGGGCGTGGTTAGTACTTAGATGGGTGACCGCTTGGGAATACCGCGTGCTGTTGGCAGCACTCCACATCTTTTTGCTTCAAGACATATGGAAAAATTAATTGGAATTTCAAACAAAAAATCGAAATTAAATTCCTTTTTTACTCCTATAATGTCATAGCTGATTTAAAGATGATTTTCTATTATAAATTCTAGAGCAAACGTCAGAGAATTTGTAGATCAGACGTGAGTACAATGGAAATGCGCCGTTATATGTTGGAAATGTCATTATATGGGATTTCGCCAACGGCCATACCACGTTGAATCAATCGGTTCTCGTCCGATCACCGCAATCAAACAACGTTGGGCGTGGTTAGTACTTAGATGGGTGACCGCTTGGGAATACCGCGTGCTGTTGGCAGCACTCCACATCTTTTTGCTTCAAGACATATGGAAAAATTAATTGGAATTCCAAACAAAAAATCGAAATTAAATTCCTTTTTTACTCCTATAATGTCATAGATGATTTAAAGATGATTTTCTATTATAAATTCTAGAGCAAACGTCAGAGAATTTGTAGATCAGACGTGAGTACAATGGAAATGCGCCGTTATATGTTGGAATTGTCATTATGTGGGATTTCGCCAACGGCCATACCACGTTGAATCAATCGGTTCTCGTCCGATCACCGCAATCAAACAACGTTGGGCGTGGTTAGTACTTAGATGGGTGACCGCTTGGGAATACCGCGTGCTGTTGGCAGCACTCCACATCTTTTTGCTTCAAGACATATGGAAAAATTAATTGGAATTCCAAACAAAAAATCGAAATTAAATTCCTTTTTTACTGCTATAATGTCATAGCTGATTTAAGGATGATTTTCTATTATAAATTCTAAAGCAAACGTCAGAGGATTTGTAGATCAGACGTGAGTACAATGGAAATGCGCCGTTATTTGTTGGAAATGTCATTATGTTGGATTTCGCCAACGGCCATACCACGTTGAATCAATCGGTTCTCGTCCGATCACCGCAATCAAACAACGTTGGGCGTGGTTAGTACTTAGATGGGTGACCGCTTGGGAATACCGCGTGCTGTTGGCAGCACTCCACATCTTTTTGCTTCAAGACATATGGAAAAATTAATTGGAATTCCAAACAAAAAATCGAAATTAAATTCCTTTTTTACTCCTATAATGTCATAGCTGATTTAAAGATGATTTTCTATTATAAATTCTATAGCAAACGTCAGAGAATTTGTAGATCAGACGTGAGTACAATGGAAATGCGCCGTTATATGTTAAAAATGTCATTATGTTGGATTTCGCCAACGGCCATACCACGTTGAATCAATCGGTTCTCGTCCGATCACCGCAATCAAACAACGTTGGGCGTGGTTAGTACTTAGATGGATGACCGCTTGGGAATACCGCGTGCTGTTGGCAGCACTCCACATCTTTTTGCTTCAAGACATATGGAAAAATTAATTGGAATTCCAAACAAAAAATCGAAATTAAATTCCTTTGTTACTCCTATAATGTCATAGCTGATTTAAAGATGATTTTCTATTATAAATTCTAGAGCAAACGTCAGAGAATTTGTAGATCAGACGTGAGTACAATGGAAATGCGCCGTTATATGTTGGAAATGTCATTATGTTGGATTTCGCCAACGGCCATACCACGTTAAATCAATCGGTTCTCGTCCGATCACCGCAATCAAACAACGTTGGGCGTGGTTAGTACTTAGATGGATGACCGCTTGGGAATACCGCGTGCTGTTGGCAGCACTCCACATCTTTTTGCTTCAAGACATATGGAAAAATTAATTGGAATTCCAAACAAAAAATCGAAATTAAATTCCTTTTTTACTCCAATAATGTCATAGCTGATTTAAGGATAATTTTCTTTTATAAATTCTAGAGCAAACGTCAGAGAATTTGTAGATCAGACGTGAGTACAATGGAAATGCGCCGTTATATGTTGGAAATGTCATTATGTTGGATTTCGCCAACGGCCATACCACGTTGAATCAATCGGTTCTCGTCCGATCACCGCAATCAAACAACGTTGGGCGTGGTTAGTACTTAGATGGGTGACCGCTTGGGAATACCGCGTGCTGTTGGCAGCACTCCACATCTTTTTGCTTCAAGACATATGGAAAAATTAATTGGAATTCCAAACAAAAAATCGAAATTAAATTCCTTTTTTACTCCTATAATGTCATAGCTGATTTAAAGATGATTTTCTATTATAAATTCTAGAGCAAACGTCAGAGAATTTGTAGATCAGACGTGAGTACAATGGAAATGCGCCGTTATATGTTGGAAATGTCATTATGTTGGATTTCGCCAACGGCCATACCACGTTAAATCAATCGGTACTTTCCGATCACCGCAATCAAACAACGTTGGGCGTGGTTAGTACTTAGATGGGTGACCGCTTGGGAATACCGCGTGCTGTTGGCAGCACTCCACATCTTTTTGCTTCAAGACATATGGAAAAATTAATTGGAATTCCAAACAAAAAATCGAAATTAAATTCCTTTTTTACTCCTATAATGTCATAGCTGATTTAAGGATAATTTTCTATTATAAATTCTGGAGCAAACGTCAGAGAATTTGTAGATCAGACGTGAGTACAATGGAAATGCGCCGTTATATGTTGGAAATGTCATTATGTTGGATTTCGCCAACGGCCATACCACGTTGAATCAATCGGTTCTCGTCCGATCACCGCAATCAAACAACGTTGGGCGTGGTTAGTACTTAGATGGATGACCGCTTGGGAATACCGCGTGCTGTTGGCAGCACTCCACATCTTTTTGCTTCAAGACATATGGAAAAATTAATTGGAATTCCAAACAAAAAATCGAAATTAAATTCCTTTGTTACTCCTATAATGTCATAGCTGATTTAAAGATGATTTTCTATTATAAATTCTAGAGCAAACGTCAGAGAATTTGTAGATCAGACGTGAGTACAATGGAAATGCGCCGTTATATGTTGGAAATGTCATTATGTTGGATTTCGCCAACGGCCATACCACGTTGAATCAATCGGTTCTCGTCCGAACACCGCAATCAAACAACGTTGGGCGTGGTTAGTACTTAGATGGGTGACCGCTTGGGAATACCGCGTGCTGTTGGCAGCACTCCACATCTTTTTGCTTCAAGACATATGGAAAAATTAATTGGAATTCCAAACAAAAAATCGAAATTAAATTCCTTTTTTACTCCTATAATGTCATAGCTGATTTAAGGATAATTTTCTATTATAAATTCTAGAGCAAACGTCAGAGAATTTGTAGATCAGACGTGAGTACAATGGAAATGCGCCGTTATATGTTGGAAATGTCATTATGTTGGATTTCGCCAACGGCCATACCACGTTGAATCAATCGGTTCTCGTCCGATCACCGCAATCAAACAACGTTGGGCGTGGTTAGTACTTAGATGGGTGACCGCTTGGGAATACCGCGTGCTGTTGGCAGCACTCCACATCTTTTTGCTTCAAGACATATGGAAAAATTAATTGGAATTCCAAACAAAAAATCGAAATTAAATTCCTTTTTTACTCCTATAATGTCATAGCTGATTTAAAGATGATTTTCTATTATAAATTCTAGAGCAAACGTCAGAGAATTTGTATATCAGACGTGAGTACAATGGAAATGCGCCGTTATATGTTGGAAATGTCATTATGTTGGATTTCGCCAACGGCCATACCACGTTGAATCAATCGGTTCTCGTCCGATCACCGCAATCAAACAACGTTGGGCGTGGGTTGTACTTAGATGGATGACCGCTTGGGAATACCGCGTGCTGTTGGCAGCACTCCACATCTTTTTGCTTCAAGACATATGGAAAAATTAATTGGAATTCCAAACAAAAAATCGAAATTAAATTCCTTTTTTACTCCTATAATGTCATAGCTGATTTAAGGATAATTTTCTATTATAAATTCTAGAGCAAACGTCAGAGAATTTGTAGATCAGACGTGAGTACAATGGAAATGCGCCGTTATATGTTGGAAATGTCATTATGTTGGATTTCGCCAACGGCCATACCACGTTAAATCAATCGGTTCTCGTCCCATCACCGCAATCAAACAACGTTGGGCGTGGTTAGTACTTAGATGGGTGACCGCTTGGGAATACCGCGTGCTGTTGGCAGTACTCCACATCTTTTTGCTTCAAGACATATGGAAAAATTAATTGGAATTCCAAACAAAAAATCGAAATTAAATTCCTTTTTTACTCCTATAATGTCATAGCTGATTTAAGGATAATTTTCTATTATAAATTCTAGAGCAAACGTCAGAGAATTTGTAGATCAGACGTGAGTACAAAGGAAATGCGCCGTTATATGTTGGAAATGTCATTATGTTGGATTTCGCCAACGGCCATACCACGTTGAATCAATCGGTTCTCGTCCGATCACCGCAATCAAACAACGTGGTTAGTGTGGTTAGTACTTAGATGGATGACCGCTTGGGAATACCGCGTGCTGTTGGCAGCACTCCACATCTTTTTGCTTCAAGACATATGGAAAAATTAATTGGAATTCCAAACAAAAAATCGAAATTAAATTCCTTTGTTACTCCTATAATGTCATAGCTGATTTAAAGATGATTTTCTATTATAAATTCTAGAGCAAACGTCAGAGAATTTGTAGATCAGACGTGAGTACAATGGAAATGCGCCGTTATATGTTGGAAATGTCATTATGTTGGATTTCGCCAACGGCCATACCACGTTGAATCAATCGGTTCTCGTCCGATCACCGCAATCAAACAACGTTGGGCGTGGTTAGTACTTAGATGGGTGACCGCTTGGGAATACCGCGTGCTGTTGGCAGCACTCCACATCTTTTTGCTTCAAGACATATGGAAAAATTAATTGGAATTCCAAACAAAAAATCGAAATTAAATTCCTTTTTTGATCCTATAATGTCATAGCTGATTTAAAGATGATTTTCTATTATAAATTCTAGAGCAAACGTCAGAGAATTTGTAGATCAGACGTGAGTACAATGGAAATGCGCCGTTATATGTTGGAAATGTCATTATGTTGGATTTCGCCAACGGCCATACCACGTTAAATCAATCGGTTCTCGTCCGATCACCGCAATCAAACAACGTTGGGCGTGGTTAGTACTTAGATGGGTGACCGCTTGGGAATACCGCGTGCTGTTGGCAGCACTCCACATCTTTTTGCTTCAAGACATATGGAAAAAATAATTGGAATTCCAAACAAAAAATCGAAATTAAATTCCTTTTTTACTCCTATAATGTCATAGCTGATTTAAAGATGATTTTCTATTATAAATTCTAGAACAAACGTCAGAGAATTTGTAGATCAGATGTGAGTACAATGGAAATGCGCCGTTATATGTTGGAAATGTCATTATGTTGGATTTCGCCAACGGCCATACCACGTTGAATCAATCGGTTCTCGTCCGATCACCGCAATCAAACAACGTTGGGCGTGGTTAGTACTTAGATGGGTGACCGCTTGGGAATACCGCGTGCTGTTGGCAGCACTCCACATCTTTTTGCTTCAAGACATATGGAAAAATTAATTGGAATTCCAAACAAAAAATCGAAATTAAATTCCTTTTTTACTCCTATAATGTCATAGCTGATTTAAAGATGATTTTCTATTATAAATTCTAGAGCAAACGTCAGAGAATTTGTAGATCAGACGTGAGTACAATGAAAATGCGCCGTTATATGTTGGAAATGTCATTATGTTGGATTTCGCCAACGGCCATACCACGTTGAATCAATCGGTTCTCGTCCGATCACCGCAATCAAACAACGTTGGGCGTGGTTAGTACTTAGATGGGTGACCGCTTGGGAATACCGCGTTCTGTTGGCAGCACTCCACATCTTTTTGCTTCAAGATATATGGAAAAATTAATTGGAATTCCAAACAAAAAATCGAAATTAAATTCCTTTTTTACTCCCATAATGTCATAGCTGATTTAAAGATGATTTTCTATTATAAATTCTAGAGCAAACGTCAGAGAATTTGTAGATCAGACGTGAGTACAATGGAAATGCGCCGTTATATGTTGGAAATGTCATTATGTTGGATTTCGCCAACGGCCATACCACGTTAAAACAATCGGTTCTCGTCCGATCACCGCAATCAAACAACGTTGGGCGTGGTTAGTACTTAGATGGGTGACCGCTTGGGAATACCGCGTGCTGTTGGCAGCACTCCACATATTTTTGCTTCAAGATATAAGGGAAAATTAATTGGAATTCCAAACAAAAAATCGAAATTAAATTCCTTTTTTACTCCCATAATGTCATAGCTGATTTAAAGATGATTTTCTATTATAAATTCTAGAGCAAACGTCAGAGAATTTGTAGATCAGACGTGAGTACAATAGAAATGCGCCGTTATATGTTGGAAATGTCATTATGTTGGATTTCGCCAACGGCCATACCACGTTGAATCAATCGGTTCTCGTCCGATCACCGCAATCAAACAACGTGGTTAGTGTGGTTAGTACTTAGATGGATGATCGCTTGGGAATACCGCGTGCTGTTGGCAGCACTCCACATCTTTTTGCTTCAAGACATATGGAAAAATTAATTGGAATTCCAAACAAAAAATCGAAATTAAATTCCTTTTTTACTCCCATAACGTCATAGCTGATTTAAAGATGATTTTCTATTATAAATTCTAGAGCAAACGTCAGAGAATTTGAAGATCAGACGTGAGTACAATGGAAATGCGCCGTTATATGTTGGAAATGTCATTATGTTAAATTTCGCCAACGGCCATACCACGTTGAATCAATCGGTTCTCGTCCGATCACCGCAATCAAACAACGTTGGGCGTGGTTAGTACTTAGATGGGTGACCGCTTGGGAATACCGCGTGCTGTTGGCAGCACTCCACATCTTTTTGCTTCAAGACATATGGAAAAATTAATTGGAATTCCAAACAAAAAATCGAAATTAAATTCCTTTTTTACTCCTATAATGTCATAGCTGATTTAAAGATGATTTTCTATTATAAATTCTAGAGCAAACGTCAGAGAATTTGTAGATCAGACGTGAGTACAATGAAAATGCGCCGTTATATGTTGGAAATGTCATTATGTTGGATTTCGCCAACGGCCATACCACGTTGAATCAATCGGTTCTCGTCCGATCACCGCAATCAAACAACGTTGGGCGTGGTTAGTACTTAGATGGGTGACCGCTTGGGAATACCGCGTGCTGTTGGCAGCACTCCACATCTTTTTGCTTCAAGACATATGGAAAAATTAATTGGAATTCCAAACAAAAAATCGAAATTAAATTCCTTTTTTGATCCTATAATGTCATAGCTGATTTAAAGATGATTTTCTATTATAAATTCTAGAGCAAACGTCAGAGAATTTGTAGATCAGACGTGAGTACAATGGAAATGCGCCGTTATATGTTGGAATGGTCATTATGTTGGATTTCGCCAACGGCCATACCACGTTAAATCAATCGGTTCTCGTCCGATCACCGCAATCAAACAACGTTGGGCGTGGTTAGTACTTAGATGGGTGACCGCTTAGGAATACCGCGTGCTGTTGGCAGCACTCCACATATTTTTGCTTCAAGATATATGGAAAAATTAATTGGAATTCCAAACAAAAAATCGAAATTAAATTCCTTTTTTACTCCCATAATGTCATAGCTGATTTAAAGATGATTTTCTATTATAAATTCTAGAGCAAACGTCAGAGAATTTGAAGATCAGACGTGAGTACAATGGAAATGCGCCGTTATATGTTGGAAATGTCATTATGTTAGATTTCGCCAACGGCCATACCACGTTAAATCAATCGGTTCTCGTCCGATCACCGCAATCAAACAACATTGGGCGTGGTTAGTACTTAGATGGGTGACCGCTTGGGAATACCGCGTGCTGTTGGCAGCACTCCACATCTTTTTGCTTCAAGACATATGGAAAAATTAATTGGAATTCCAAACAAAAAATCGAAATTAAATTCCTTTTTTACTCCCATAATGTCATAGCTGATTTAAAGATGATTTTCTATTATAAATTCTAGAGCAAACGTCAGAGAATTTGTAGATCAGACGTGAGTACAATGGAAATGCGCCGTTATATGTTGGAAATGTCATTATGTTGGATTTCGCCAACGGCCACACCACGTTAAATCAATCGGTTCTCGTCCGATCACCGCAATCAAACAACGTTGGGCGTGGTTAGTACTTAGATGGGTGACCGCTGGGAATACCGCGTGCTGTTGGCAGCACTCCACATCTTTTTGCTTCAAGACATATGGAAAAAATAATTGGAATTCCAAACAAAAAATCGAAATTAAATTCCTTTTTTACTCCTATAATGTCATAGCTGATTTAAAGATGATTTTCTATTATAAATTCTAGAACAAACGTCAGAGAATTTGTAGATCAGACGTGAGTACAATGGAAATGCGCCGTTATATGTTGGAAATGTCATTATGTTGGATTTCGCCAACGGCCATACCACGTTAAATCAATCGGTTCTCGTCCGATCACCGCAATCAAACAACGTTGGGCGTGGTTAGTACTTAGATGGGTGACCGCTTGGGAATACCGCGTGCTGTTGGCAGCACTCCACATCTTTTTGCTTCAAGACATATGGAAAAATTAATTGGAATTCCAAACAAAAAATCGAAATTAAATTCCTTTTTTTTCATTATGTTGGATTTCGCCAACGGCCATACCACGTTGAATCAATCGGTTCTCGTCCGATCACCGCAATCAAACAACGTTGGGCGTGGTTAGTACTTAGATGGGTGACCGCTTGGGAATACCGCGTGCTGTTGGCAGCACTCCACATCTTTTTGCTTCAAGATATATGGAAAAATTAATTGGAATTCCAAACAAAAAATCGAAATTAAATTCCTTTTTTACTCCCATAATGTCATAGCTGATTTAAAGATGATTTTCTATTATAAATTCTAGAGCAAACGTCAGAGAATTTGTAGATCAGACGTGAGTACAATGGAAATGCGCCGTTATATGTTGGAAATGTCATTATGTTGGATTTCGCCAACGGCCATACCACGTTAAAACAATCGGTTCTCGTCCGATCACCGCAATCAAACAACGTTGGGCGTGGTTAGTACTTAGATGGGTGACCGCTTGGGAATACCGCGTGCTGTTGGCAGCACTCCACATCTTTTTGCTTCAAGACATATGGAAAAATTAATTGGAATTCCAAACAAAAAATCGAAATTAAATTACTTTTTTTTCATTATGTTGGATTTCGCCAACGGCCATACCACGTTGAATCAATCGGTTCTCGTCCGATCACCGCAATCAAACAACGTGGTTAGTGTGGTTAGTACTTAGATGGATGATCGCTTGGGAATACCGCGTGCTGTTGGCAGCACTCCACATCTTTTTGCTTCAAGACATATGGAAAAATTAATTGGAATTCCAAACAAAAAATCGAAATTAAATTCCTTTTTTACTCCTATAATGTCATAGCTGATTTAAAGATGATTTTCTATTATAAATTCTAGAGCAAACGTCAGAGAATATGTAGATCAGACGTGAGTACAATGGAAATGCGCCGTTATATGTTGGAAATGTCATTATGTTGGATTTCGCCAACGGCCATACCACGTTGAATCAATCGGTTCTCGTCCGATCACCGCAATCAAACAACGTTGGGCGTGGTTAGTACTTAGATGGGTGACCGCTTGGGAATACCGCGTGCTGTTGGCAGTACTCCACATCTTTTTGCTTCAAGACATATGGAAAAATTAATTGGAATTCCAAACAAAAAATCGAAATTAAATTCCTTTTTTACTCCTATAATGTCATAGCTGATTTAAGGATAATTTTCTATTATAAATTCTAGAGCAAACGTCAGAGAATTTGTAGATCAGACGTGAGTACAATGGAAATGCGCCGTTATATGTTGGAAATGTCATTATGTTGGATTTCGCCGACGGCCACACCACGTTAAATCAATCGGTTCTCGTCCGATCACCGCAATCAAACAACGTTGGGCGTGGATAGTACTTAGATGGGTGACCGCTTGGGAATACCGCGTGCTGTTGGCAGCACTCCACATCTTTTTGCTTCAAGACATATGGAAAAATTAATTGGAATTCCAAACAAAAAATCGAAATTAAATTCCTTTTTTACTCCTATAATGTCATAGCTGATTTAAGGATAATTTTCTATTATAAATTCTAGAGCAAACGTCAGAGAATTTGTAGATCAGACGTGAGTACAATGGAAATGCGCCGTTATATGTTGGAAATGTCATTATGTTGGATTTCGCCAACGGCCATACCACGTTGAATCAATCGGTTCTCGTCCGATCACCGCAATCAAACAACGTTGGGCGTGGTTAGTACTTAGATGGGTGACCGCTTGGGAATACCGCGTGCTGTTGGCAGCACTCCACATCTTTTTGCTTCAAGACATATGGAAAAATTAATTGGAATTCCAAACAAAAAATCGAAATTAAATTCCTTTTTTACTCCTATAATGTCATAGCTGATTTAAAGATGATTTTCTATTATAAATTCTAGAGCAAACGTCAGAGAATTTGTAGATCAGACGTGAGTACAATGGAAATGCGCCGTTATATGTTGGAAATGTCATTATGTTGGATTTCGCCAACGGCCATACCACGTTGAATCAATCGGTTCTCGTCCGATCACCGCAATCAAACAACGTTGGGCGTGGTTAGTACTTAGATGGATGACCGCTTGGGAATACCGCGTGCTGTTGGCAGCACTCCACATCTTTTTGCTTCAAGACATATGGAAAAATTAATTGGAATTCCAAACAAAAAATCGAAATTAAATTCCTTTTTTACTCCCATAATGTCATAGCTGATTTAAAGATGATTTTCTATTATAAATTCTAGAGCAAACGTCAGAGAATCTGTAGATCAGACGTGAGTACAATGGAAATGCGCCGTTATATGTTGGAAATGTCATTATGTTGGATTTCGCCAACGGCCATACCACGTTAAATCAATCGGTTCTCGTCCGATCACCGCAATCAAACAACGTTGGGCGTGGTTAGTACTTAGATGGGTGACCGCTTGGGAATACCGCGTGCTGTTGGCAGCACTCCACATCTTTTTGCTTCAAGACATATGGAAAAAATAATTGGAATTCCAAACAAAAAATCGAAATTAAATTCCTTTTTTACTCCTATAATGTCATAGCTGATTTAAAGATGATTTTCTATTATAAATTCTAGAACAAACGTCAGAGAATTTGTAGATCAGACGTGAGTACAATGGAAATGCGCCGTTATATGTTGGAAATGTCATTATGTTGGATTTCGCCAACGGCCATACCACGTTAAATCAATCGGTTCTCGTCCGATCACCGCAATCAAACAACGTTGGGCGTGGTTAGTACTTAGATGGGTGACCGCTTGGGAATACCGCGTGCTGTTGGCAGCACTCCACATCTTTTTGCTTCAAGACATATGGAAAAATTAATTGGAATTCCAAACAAAAAATCGAAATTAAATTCCTTTTTTACTCCTATAATGTCATAGCTGATTTAAAGATGATTTTCTATTATAAATTCTAGAGCAAACGTCAGAGAATTTGTAGATCAGACGTGAGTACAATGAAAATGCGCCGTTATATGTTGGAAATGTCATTATGTTGGATTTCGCCAACGGCCATACCACGTTGAATCAATCGGTTCTCGTCCGATCACCGCAATCAAACAACGTTGGGCGTGGTTAGTACTTAGATGGGTGACCGCTTGGGAATACCGCGTGCTGTTGGCAGCACTCCACATCTTTTTGCTTCAAGATATATGGAAAAATTAATTGGAATTCCAAACAAAAAATCGAAATTAAATTCCTTTTTTACTCCCATAATGTCATAGCTGATTTAAAGATGATTTTCTATTATAAATTCTAGAGCAAACGTCAGAGAATTTGTCGATCAGACGTGAATACAATGGAAATGCGCCGTTATATGTTGGAAATGTCATTATGTTGGATTTCGCCAACGGCCATACCACGTTAAATCAATCGGTTCTCGTCCGATCACCGCAATCAAACAACGTTGGGCGTGGTTAGTACTTAGATGGGTGCCCGCTTGGGAATACCGCGTGCTGTTGGCAGCACTCCACATCTTTTTGCTTCAAGACATATGGAAAAATTAATTGGAATTCCAAACAAAAAATCAAAATTAAATTCCTTTTTTACTCCTATAATGTCATAGCTGATTTAAAGATGATTTTCTATTATAAATTCTAGAGCAAACGTCAGAGAATTTGTAGATCAGACGTGAGTACAATGGAAATGCGCCGTTATATGTTGGAAATGTCATTATGTTGGATTTCGCCAACGGCCATACCACGTTGAATCAATCGGTTCTCGTCCGATCACCGCAATCAAACAACGTTGGGCGTGGTTAGTACTTAGATGGGTGACCGCTTGGGAATACCGCGTGTTGTTGGCAGCACTCCACATCTTTTTGCTTCAAGATATATGGAAAAATTAATTGGAATTCCAAACAAAAAATCGAAATTAAATTCCTTTTTTACTCCCATAATGTCATAGCTGATTTAAAGATGATTTTCTATTATAAATTCTAGAGCAAACGTCAGAGAATTTGTAGATCAGACGTGAGTACAATGGAAATGCGCCGTTATATGTTGGAAATGTCATTATGTTGGATTTCGCCAACGGCCATACCACGTTAAATCAATCGGTTCTCGTCCGATCACCGCAATCAAACAACGTTGGGCGTGGTTAGTACTTAGATGGGTGCCCGCTTGGGAATACCGCGTGCTGTTAGCAGCACTCCACATCTTTTTGCTTCAAGACATATGGAAAAATTAATTGGAATTCCAAACAAAAAATTAAAATTAAATTCCTTTTTTACTCCTATAATGTCATAGCTGATTTAAAGATGATTTTCTATTATAAATTCTAGAGCAAACGTCAGAGAATTTGAAGATCAGACGTGAGTACAATGGAAATGCGCCGTTATATGTTGGAAATGTCATTATGTTGGATTTCGCCAACGGCCATACCACGTTGAATCAATCGGTTCTCGTCCGATCACCGCAATCAAACAACGTTGGGCGTGGTTAGTACTTAGATGGGTGACCGCTTGGGAATACGGCGTGCTGTTGGCAGCACTCCACATCTTTTTGCTTCAAGATATATGGAAAAATTAATTGGAATTCCAAACAAAACATCGAAATTAAATTCCTTTTTTACTCCTATAATGTCATAGCTGATTTAAGGATGATTTTCTATTATAAATTCTAGAGCAAACGTCAGGGAATTTGTAGATCAGACGTGAGTACAATGGAAATGCGCCGTTATATGTTGGAAATGTCATTATGTTGGATTTCGCCAACGGCCATACCACGTTGAATCAATCGGTTCTCGTCCGATCACCGCAATCAAACAACGTTGGGCGTGGTTAGTACTTAGATGGGTGACTACTTGGGAATACCGCGTGCTGTTGGCAGCACTCCACATCTTTTTGCTGCGAGATATATGGAAAAATTAATTGGAATTCCAAACAAAAAATGGAAATTAAATTCCTTTTTTACTCCTATAATGTCATAGCTGATTTAAAGATGATTTTCTATTATAAATTCTAGAGCAAACGTCAGAGAATTTGTAGATCAGACGTGAGTACAATGGAAATGCGCCGTTATATGTTGGAAATGTCATTATGTTGGATTTCGCCAACGGCCATACCACGTTGAATCAATCGGTTCTCGTCCGATCACCGCAATCAAACAACGTTGGGCGTGGTTAGTACTTAGATGGGTGACTACTTGGGAATACCGCGTGCTGTTGGCAGCACTCCACATCTTTTTGCTTCAAGACATATGGAAAAATTAATTGGAATTCCAAACAAAAAATCGAAATTAAATTCCTTTTTTACTCCTATAATGTCATAGCTGATTTAAAGATGATTTTCTATTATAAATTCTAGAGCAAACGTCAGAGAATTTGTAGATCAGACGTGAGTACAATGGAAATGCGCCGTTATATGTTGGAAATGTCATTATGTTTGATTTCGCCAACGGCCATACCACGTTGAATCAATCGGTTCTCGTCCGATCACCGCAATCAAACAACGTTGGGCGTGGTTAGTACTTAGATGGGTAACCGCTTGGAAATACCGCGTGCTGTTGGCAGCACTCCACATCTTTTTGGTTCAAGACATATGGAAAAATTAATTGGAATTCCAAACAAAAAATCGAAATTAAATTCCTTTTTTACTCCTATAATGTCATAGCTGATTTAAAGATGATTTTCTATTATAAATTCTAGAGCAAACGTCAGAGAATTTGTAGATCAGACGTGAGTACAATGGAAATGCGCTGTTATATGTTGGAAATGTCATTATGTTGGATTTCGCCAACGGCCATACCACGTTGAATCAATCGGTTCTCGTCCGATCACCGCAATCAAACAACGTTGGGCGTGGTTAGTACTTAGATGGGTGACTACTTGGGAATACCGCGTGCTGTTGGCAGCACTCCACATCTTTTTGCTGCGAGATATATGGAAAAATTAATTGGAATTCCAAACAAAAAATGGAAATTAAATTCCTTTTTTACTCCTATAATGTCATAGCTGATTTAAAGATGATTTTCTATTATAAATTCTAGAGCAAACGTCAGAGAATTTGTAGATCAGACGTGAGTACAATGGAAATGCGCCGTTATATGTTGGAAATGTCATTATGTTGGATTTCGCCAACGGCCATACCACGTTGAATCAATCGGTTCTCGTCCGATCAGCGCAATCAAACAACGTTGGGCGTGGTTAGTACTTAGATGGGTGACCGCTTGGGAATACCGCGTGCTGTTGGCAGCACTCCACATCTTTTTGCTTCAAGACATATGGAAAAATTAATTGGAATTCCAAACAAAAAATCGAAATTAAATTCCTTTTTTACTCCTATAATGTCATAGCTGATTTAAAGATGATTTTCTATTATAAATTCTAGAGCAAACGTCAGAGAATTTGTAGATCAGACGTGAGTACAATGGAAATGCGCCGTTATATGTTGGAAATGTCATTATGTTTGATTTCGCCAACGGCCATACCACGTTGAATCAAACGGTTCTCGTCCGATCACCGCAATCAAACAACGTTGGGCGTGGTTAGTACTTAGATGGGTAACCGCTTGGAAATACCGCGTGCTGTTGGCAGCACTCCACATCTTTTTGGTTCAATACATATGGAAAAATTAATTGGAATTCCAAACAAAAAATCGAAATTAAATTCCTTTTTTACTCCTATAATGTCATAGCTGATTTAAAGATGATTTTCTATTATAAATTCTAGAGCAAACGTCAGAGAATTTGTAGATCAGACGTGAGTACAATGGAAATGCGCCGTTATATGTTGGAAATGTCATTATGTTGGATTTCGCCAACGGCCATACCACGTTGAATCAATCGGTTCTCGTCCGATCACCGCAATCAAACAACATTGGGCGTGGTTAGTACTTAGATGGATGACCGCTTGGGAATACCGCGTGCTGTATTCCCAAGCACTCCACATCTTTTTGCTTCAAGATATATGGAAAAATTAATTGGAATTCCAAACAAAAAATCGAAACTAAATTCCTTTTTTACTCCTATAATGTCATAGCTGATTTAAGGATAATTTTCTATTATAAATTCTAGAGCAAACGTCAGAGAATTTGTAGATCAGACGTGAGTACAATGGAAATGCGCCGTTATATGTTGGAAATGTCATTATGTTGGATTTCGCCAACGGCCATACCACGTTGAATCAATCGGTTCTCGTCCGATCACCGCAATCAAACAACATTGGGCGTGGTTAGTACTTAGATGGATGACCGCTTGGGAATACCGCGTGCTGTATTCCCAAGCACTCCACATCTTTTTGCTTCAAGATATATGGAAAAATTAATTGGAATTCCAAACAAAAAATCGAAATTAAATTCCTTTTTTACTCCTATAATGTCATAGCTGATTTAAGGATAATTTTCTATTATAAATTCTAGAGCAAACGTCAGAGAATTTGTAGATCAGACGTGAGTACAATGGAAATGCGCCGTTATATGTTGGAAATGTCATTATGTTGGATTTCGCCAACGGCCATACCACGTTGAATCAATCGGTTCTCGTCCGATCACCGCAATCAAACAACATTGGGCGTGGTTAGTACTTAGATGGATGACCGCTTGGGAATACCGCGTGCTGTATTCCCAAGCACTCCACATCTTTTTGCTTCAAGATATATGGAAAAATTAATTGGAATTCCAAACAAAAAATCGAAATTAAATTCCTTTTTTACTCCTATAATGTCATAGCTGATTTAAGGATAATTTTCTATTATAAATTCTAGAGCAAACGTCAGAGAATTTGTAGATCAGACGTGAGTACAATGGAAATGCGCCGTTATATGTTGGAAATGTCATTATGTTGGATTTCGCCAACGGCCATACCACGTTGAATCAATCGGTTCTCGTCCGATCACCGCAATCAAACAACGTTGGGCGTGGTTAGTACTTAGATGGGTGACCGCTTGGGAATACCGCGTGCTGTTGGCAGCACTCCACATCTTTTTGCTTCAAGATATATGGAAAAATTAATTGGAATTCCAAACAAAAAATCGAAATTAAATTCCTTTTTTACTCCTATAATGTCATAGCTGATTTAAAGATGATTTTCTATTATAAATTCTAGAGCAAACGTCAGAGAATTTGTAGATCAGACGTGAGTACAATGGAAATGCGCCGTTATATGTTGGAAATGTCATTATGTTGGATTTCGCCAACGGCCATACCACGTTGAATCAATCGGTTCTCGTCCGATCACCGCAATCAAACAACGTCGGGCATGGTCAGTCGATTCCCAACTCTCGTGGAGAAAGGACGGCTAGTTAGCGGCGGAATAATTCCAATTTATGAAATGATTAAAGTTAATTTAAAGTGAAAACATAAGGAAAGGCTACAGTCCGCTTGGAGCGAACAGTATGATACCCTATCCCTATCCCTATATGCCCCAAAAAAAACCTTAAGAAGATGATGGACAGCATTTTATTTCATTCTATAAAATTTAGAAAAAAAAAAAACATTTTTTGAAAAAACGCCCCCAAAAAGTGGGCGTGGCCAAAAACTTTGTATGCGCGATATATTGGAAAAAATATTGGCTAAATATCTTGTTAAACACTTTTTTTCGGTTTCTATGAAAATTTTCGAAGAAAACAGCATTTTAGTGAAAAACGCCCACAAAAAGTAGGCGTGGCAAAAAACTTTATATGACAAACTTATAAAGGAGGGCAGTGCCTACATATCTTGTGAAGGTTATAACCCTCTATCTGTCCATCTGTAGCTTTAAATCGGTTTTTTCTAAATTGTGGGCGTGGCAGTGGGCGTATTCCAAAAAATTTTACACTTAACCATTTCGGAGCCCTAGGGAGTATGTGGTCCAAATTTCAGCTTTCTAGCTTGAATTTAAAGGCCTAAAAATTGCGTACGGACGGACGGACGGACGGACGGACGGACGGACGGACGGACGGACGGACATTGCTAGATAGTCTTAGGATTTGGTCCTGATCATAAATATATATACTTTTATGGGTCTACGACGAATATTAAGGGGTGTTACAAACTATGTGTCAAAATTAATATACCCTTAGGATAGGGTATAAAAATATAAAGTGTCAGTGGTGTAGAGGCGGAGCGCTAGAGCTCTGACGCCAGAAGCCCGTGTTCCTTTCTCAGCCACGGCGAGAATATCTGTGTGTGTTTTTTTCCAGAGAAAAAAAAATAAAACAATAGCAAGACATTAATAAAGTAAAATAGACACAAAAACCCAAGCGATGGACCCCCGTCTGAAGGGTGTCCCGCGCAAAAGTCCAGCAGTGCTGGCAAAAAGTGTATCGGCAATGAAAAAAGTTTCAAGTGAAACGCCAAAGACATCAGCAGCAGCAGCAAAAACAACAGCAGAAACAACAACAACAACAGCAGCGACATCAGTGCCAAAGCGCGGTGTGACGTCACGTGACCACATACAAATTGTAACCTTAGCAACAAGCGAGAGTGTTGCCAAAGTGGTCCCTAGAGCTACGGCTATGTCCGCAGCCAAAACAATAATTTCGGCGCCGTCGTCAACCGCGAAGCCAATTCACCAAGCGGTGAAAAAAATCTAGGAGCAACGTCAGCTATAAAAAAGCTACCTGCAGCAATGTCAACGTCAGATGAATCTGAAGTTGAGCCTGACAAAAAAAAAAATGAAAAAAGGAGGCGGAAGCTGAACCCTCAGCCAAACCTGTCTGCTAAGAGAGTGGCGATGGCGACAAGTGGGGAGGGTAATGCGTGCCTGACCGCAGCATCTTTCGCAGAGGCAAACCTGAGCTCTTATGAGTCAGGCGGTCGCCCCCAATACGTGGGAGAAGGCAACCCATTCAGGGAGCTGTCACAGGAGGGTGAAGACGACCTCGAGGAAGAGGAAATGGATGAGGAGGCAGCTCTGAACAAGCTGATTCAGGAGCTCCTCCTCAAAAGAGAGAAAGTGCGCCAGGCCAAGCTGGAAAAAAAGGAGCTGCTCAAGAAGCACCAGCTCCAAGCATTCGAGGAGCAGCAAGAACAGCGACAACAACAGCAGCAACAGCGACAACAACAACATTCGGAGCAGCAGAGACAACAACAACAGCATCCACAGCAGCAGTACCAACAGCAACAACAGAAGCAGAGACAACAACAATCACAAGGGCAACAACAGAAGCAGAGACAACAACCACAAGGGCAACAACAACAGAAAAAATTCCTCCTATAAACGTAAGGGACTTTGAAGTCAAAGACTGCATTAAATTATGCAAATTGATAACAAAAAATTTTAGTATTAAGAAATTAAGTTCAAATAAGCATATTATTATGTGCGAAACCCAGGAGGAGTACCAAAAGGTACGCACCGCCTTGGAAAATACACAGGTAGAGTACTTCACTTACACTCCAAGGGCCTCCAAATTGAAAACCGTAGTTCTGAAGGGAATTGATCCCTCAATAGAGACGAAGGAGCTCGAAAAAGAGCTCAAAAAGTTTGAAAGCGATGACCTCAAGTTCGTGGGTGTCAAGCCGTTTTCGTCGTTTGTGGCAAGGGGTGGTAACCGAAAATTACCATTCTTCTTGGTGCAGCTCGCTCCCGAGAGCAGAATTGATAGTTTGAGGAAAATTAAATACCTCTACTATCACTCTGTCAAATGGGAAACATTAAAAAGATCTGACCGCATACTTCAATGTATGCCTAACTGCAACATGCAGTTCAGGTGCGTCAAGTGCGATAAGGACCACAGACATGGAGAAAGTCCTCTTGGTAAGGACAGAGTTGAGGACCGTAGTGTTCTTTCGTGTGTGCTCTGCGGGAACTCTGGCCATCCCGCCAATTTCAGGGGTTGTCCACGGTTCCAGGAGCAGAAAAAGCGAGTCCAGGCCCGCAAACAGTTTTCCGAGGATGAGAAGCGTCAAAAGACCCGCTCGTTCACTAATTTTGTGGAGCCCAACGTGTCCTTTGCCCAAATGGCAGCTGGACCGGGTAGAGCCCAAATGACAGAAAATCCACCGAGGGCTGCTCAAAAGGCGCCTGAGGTGGACTTGGACTTAAAAGCGATCCTTCTGTCCCTGCACGGAAAGATCGATAAGTTCCAAGCACAGTTAAATGAACAAGCGGGTCGAATAGACGTTATCTGTTTGATAGGTCTGGCGTGCGATAAGTCCAATGGCTACGCTAGACGAGGGAATATTAAAGATCCTTGCGGTGAATGTTAATTCACTAGTCAGGATCGAGAGAAGAATGTCATTGTCCAACCTGTTGCAAACCGAAAACCCAGATGTGCTTTTGGTTAGCGAAACTAAGCTAAATCAGAGGCACAAATTGGGATACAGAAACTACCATGTAGTTAGGAGAGACCGGCCCAACTCTGCATATGATTATGCGGGAGGGGTCGGAATCTTAATTCGAAAAGGCCTGCGCCATAGGGTTATATATAGCGGGGACGTGAGTAGGTTCCAGTTGCTGGAAGCATGCATCATATGCATTCCTCTCCATAGCCGGAAGAGATTGTATGTGGTGTCGCTTTACGCGCCTGAAGCACCTCCATCAAATCTATTTTTAGCAGAGCTCGAGACACTTTTTCGAAGCCTTCAGCTTCATTCGGAGGAGAATTATTTCTTCTTGGCTGGAGATGTAAACGCAAAACATGTGGCATGGGGAAATGTGACTCCCAACACTAGGGGCAACCTTTTTATGACTGGTGGCGCCTCAATACGATTGCGTACAAACTTGATTTGTACGCGACGGATATCGCTTCTTTCCCGAGAAGCGGTGCTTTCTTGGACTTGGCCTTAACGGACGCAAGACTTGTACTGACAAACGCGGATCGACTCACGCGGAACTGTTTGCGTGCGGTCCAGTACGATAGTGACCACTACGGACTCGCCGCCGCATTTCGGATCCCGAACGAGCAAACGATGCTGGAGGAGTGCGAATCGATGTGTTCTTTCGATTATGAAAGGGCACGCTGGCCGCACTTCTCCGGGTTGTTAAAACGTGAAATTCATTTGAGTGGGATTGATCCACCAACGAACGAAAACATGACGAACATTGACATTGATCGTCATCTAGTACAGATGAACGATGTCATTAAACGAACAATGGAGCGGACTATCCCTCAGATAGTACGGTCCGACGACGACCAGACAGAAAAGTACAGGAACGCTACAATTGACGCACTTTACAGACAAAAAAGCAGACTGCTCTCTAGGCTTAAACAGCTTCATAGACAGTTTGCAGACCGCAACGAACCGGAGGTAAGGTCACAGAACTCAGAGATCCGAAACCTGAAACAGTTGATTAAACAAAACTACAGAAATTCTGTAAGTCTGTATTGGGGCAATCGAATTCGGGCTATAGAAACCAGTAGTCCGAATATGTTCCCACAGATAAATAGACTGTTCAGGAAGAAAGATCACAATGATGTTTCAACTGTCCGAATCTCCCAGACAACTGAAAACAGACAGACACTGCTGACTGCGGGCATAAGTCCGGAAAATGTGGCTTCGACCGATGGTTTTTTTGTGTTCGAGGATCCCCAGGAGAAGGTAGACTTACTGGGCGCTTGTTTCGAGGCCGTGTATACGGTGAACAATCCTGTTTGCCGTTGTCGTTGTCGCCAATATGCGAGAACCACCTCATTTGTTCGTTACGACAGATGATCTCTTGGGGATCCTTGATTCTCTTAAGAACAAAAAATCGGCGGGAGTTGATGGTATCCCAAATGTCGTATTGAGGCACCTGCCCTTAGAGGCTGTTCAACAATGCGCTGAATAATGCATATTATCCGGCGCATTGGAAAATGGCAGTGGTACATCCAATCCCGAAAAAGGGAAAGGATAATACTAACCCTGCTAATCTTCGGTCAATTAGTTTGCTTCCGAATATTAGCAAGGTGTTTGAGAAGGTTGTTAATAGAGCTCTGCTGAAATGGGTCGAGGACAACAAAATAATCCCGGACAACCAATTTGGTTTCAGGGCGAGGCGTGACACTATTCATGCCGCGTCAAAACTGGTTTCCGACATTCAATGGAATAAATGCAAGAACCAATGCACGGGTGCTTGTCTGGTTGACTTTGAAAAGGCCTTCGACACCGTATGGTTAGAGGGGCTTTTCTACAAGTTGATCAGACTGGGAATGCACAAACCCTTGCTATATATAATTTATAATATGCTTATGGAAAAGAAGTTCGTGGTCAAATGTGGCAACGTAACTTCGAGCAGAGTCTATAATATCAAAAACGGTTTGCAACAGGGTGCGGTGAATTCTCCGATCCTGTTCGTTCTGGTACGTTCACTCAGTCATGCTATAGCGTATGCCGACGATTTGGTCGCATACAGATCAGGTCCTAAGATCGAGGTCATCAACATCCTTCTGCAGCGTGACTTCGAGCAAATTAAGGGATATTGCGACGACTGGAAGTTGAAAATCAATTTCCAGAAGACGGAAACAATCCTGTTCAGAATCCCATTGGCTAATGCCACTAGGGATACCAGAAAAAACTGGAAAAAATTGGCCATTATTGGACAGAATGGGCAGGCATTGGCGGTGAAAAACGTGGTCAGGTATCTTGAAATCTGGCTCGACCAGTATCTGTATTTTAATAAACATATAGATGCTTGTCTTGCTGGAGCTAAGAAGGCTTTTGCTCTGACAAGAAGACTGTTTCATAGCAGTCAACTTGCTTCTAGGGTTGAGGTCATATGCTACGTGGCCCTAATAAGGCCCATCATCGCTTATAGCTGTCCATTGTGGTTCAATATAGCGCCATCGTATATGGAAAGGATTCGGGTTTTCGAGAGACAATGTCTTAGGACATGTCTCGGGTTGTTTCGAACACCTGAATCTGAGTACATAAAATATTATTATTATATGATGGGGCTCACTTGAATAGGATTGACAATTTCCTCATTAAGGTGACTCGAAGGCACGTTGCGAGGGCGATGACCAACGATAATAGCCTGATCTTCGGGGCATACTACCCCAATGAAGCACACATGGAGAGAACGATTCCATCTGGCTTTGTTCCGCTAGAGGCTTTTCTCCATATTGATAAAAAAGGGCTGGTACAGACGAGGGATGGTATCCCGGTACTATACCACCGCTACCGCAGAGCGACTGATAAGCGGCTCACCTACGACGGGGACGTCGCTAATGCTCCCGAGCTCCTTTGGTTTAGTACCGCGATAGGGGGGAGGGATCATATTGATACAGATAAGCAATTCACCGACTATTGGTGGCTTGCGGACGAAATATTGGAAGAGGTAGGAATGCTTTTCCAGGTCGGTGAGTTACCTTAAGGTAATTCCTCTTAGTTTTAAGTAGGTTTAAGTTGTAAGTAGGTTTGCCGTGCTGGGCATGTCGGCTGCAAGGTGTGGTGTTCTTGAGAGTGGCGCATGTGTGCTTTGTTGACGGCTGCTGGGTGCTGCGAACGGTGTTGGGGGTGGGCACTCGGTGCCTCTGTCGAAGAGGCGGCGAGTGCACATCACCCCCGATTATAATTAGTAATAGTTTTTTGTATAATTGTTATAAGTTTTTAGTTGTTTGTTTTTTTTGTCTCTATGTATAGCTTTAGATAGTAGTTTTAAGTATTTTAATAAAAAAAAAAAAAATAATTATAAAGTTTGCCAGTTTTTAAAAATTTTCTGGCAAAAACCATAGTGACGAAGTAAAAAGTATTAAATCAAACAACGTCGGGCGTTGTTTTTACTTAGATGGGTGACCGCTTGGGAATACCGCGTGCTGTTGGCAGCACTCCACATCTTTTTGCTGCAAGATATATGGAAAAATTAATGAGTGAGTGTCATGGTAATGACTTTATCTCCCTAGCCTCCCTTTTCACAAGACAAATGCTGCTAGTCGATGTTAGAGTTGCCTCTACTGGAGATTCCGGAATGTTTTCGGGGTTGAGAATCACACGGGAGAATTCTGATATATTTGTTTGCCTTAAATTTTCTTTGTAGAAGAATTTAATGCGTGTGCTTTGGGCATTGCAGAACAATATCTGATATTGATAAATCATGGGTCATGGGTGGAGAACTAAGCTTAGCATACTCTGATGGAAGTATGACATTGAATCCACGGGTATAATGAACTTACTATGAACTTACTACAATCCGGTGGTCAGAAGGATGGTGAATGCGATTATATGAGAACACAAGCGTTCTCACTTTAGCATAACACAATCAACTCCTACTTCTTACCTCCCCGTGGTAACTGCTGGGTGCATAGTACCTCGACTGGAGATGGGGTAACCAGTCCCTGTGGAAGGTCGTTGAGGGCAGTTTTTCAGAGAGGGGGAGGAGTGCCAGCTCACTAATGCACTTCTCCTGTTTCCGGACTGCGGCGGACGAATTCTATGGATGGATCAACGGCGATGTATCGACTTATTTGAAGCCCAGGTCTATAGGGATATCCAACACTAAGCCGGGGTGTTGGAAACGAATTGGTGGCGGATGGGTCCTATATGGGTCAACAGCAGCACTCACATCCCCGAAGTGGGTTACTGGCACCGGAATTACCGGCCTACTATCCTCAAGAACAGGGCCTGGCCCTCCTGGTGGGGGTTGTGCCGTCGGGATAAATTCCCGACCACGTCAAAAACATCTAGTTATGGGATATAAATGTACCTCAAAGGCAAAACAGACCCGGAACGTTAACGGACATGCGAGTGTGTACCTGGACACACTCCACGTGTACTCAAAAACTTGAGTCTGTCCTCTCGCGGTACAAGGCCAACATAACCGCCATCTAGGAGATACGATGGATAGGATCAGGAACTATGAAAATACAAAATTGCGTCGTGGGAAATCGGCTTAGTTCCAAAGTCCAAAGTAATGGACTTCAGGCCGATAAGTGATCGCCTGGCTGTGATCCGCATCAGAGCCACATTCAAAAACATTAGCGTAATATGTGCACACGCCCCTACCGACGAGCCTGAAGACCCTATCAAAGAGGAATTCTATGAAGTCTTGGACGGAGCCTACGGAGCCTGTCCGGAGTACGATGTCAAAATTGTACTCGGGGACTTCAATGCTAAAGTCGGCAAGGAAAGCATCTTCGGCGGATTAGTTGGTAAGCACAGCCTTCACGAAATGACAACAGATAACGGCTCCCGACTAATTGACTTTGCAGCAGCTTGTAATACGGTGATAAGTAGCACAAGGTTTCCACGACTAAGGATCCATACAGCAACCTGGCGCTTTCCAGACGGTCGAACCGTGCTAATCGATGCGAGGCACGCATCCAACATCTTGACCGTGCACACTTACCGAGGGGCAAACGTCGACTCTGACCATTTTCTCGTTGCAGCTAGATTCAGAGCTCGACTGTCCAACGAGAAGAAGCTGCGAACTGCCCAAAAAGAAGAATTTCGTCGTTGGACGCCTTAGAACATCTGGAGTCGCCAGAGCCTACAAAGAGCGTCTGAGTGAGAAACCTCCCACCGTGCATTCACCTACCACAGACGCCAACAACCAGTGGTCTCAGTATCGCGACATCATCAAGGAGGTAGCCGAAACCACCCTACGATACCAGCCAACCCAGAGAAAAAGACCGTGGTATGATGATGTATGCGTATACCGGAAAAAGGTGACAGAAGATGCACACATTAGAACGCTGCAGAGGAAAAAAAGGGCAGCAAGGGATGAGTACCAAGCCAGGAGAAGGGAGGAGAAGAAGATCCTGCGTAGAAAGAAAAGAGAGCACGCAGTGTCTCAGCTCAAGGGGATCGAAGATTTCCGCGACCGAAACAACATCCGGAAATCCTATAAGAAACTGGCTGCTGGCTCTAAGACCGGAACGCAGGCTCTTCGTAACACCGATGGAAACCTAGTCACCGACGCGCAGGGAATAGTAGATTAAATTAAAGCAGCATTTTCAGCCGCTAGTAAACGCACAAAATATAGAGAGAGTGATGGGGCAAGAAGAGAACCCACGTCCAGTCAATGAAGAACCAGTCCCTCCGCTCAGTATAGAAGAGGTTGGCTTAACTCTAAAAAAGCTAAAGAAGAACAACCAGGCCGCCGGCTCTGATGGTCTACCTGCAGAGCTTTTCAAATACGGAGGTGATGTTATGGTAGGGCGCATGCACCAAATCTTCAACCAAGTTTGGGTGGAGGAAAGCATGCCCGATGACTAGACCATCAGCTCCGTATGTCCCATCTACAAGAAAGTCGATCATATGTCTTGCAAGAACTATCGAGGCATATCCCTGCATAATTTCGCATATAAGATCCTATCCAACGTACTGTGTGAACGTCTCAAACCTTTCTGCCACACACTAATCGGCACGTACCAGTGTGGCTTCCGGCCCGGCAGATCAACTGTAGACCAAAGCTTCACACTAAGGCAAATCCTGGAACAGACCAACGAGTTTCAAGTCGAGACACACCACCTCTTCATCTTCTATGAGAATATGACAGCATTCATCGTCATGACCTTTTTGTGGCGATGGCCGAATTCGGGATCCCAGCAACTTCGAGGTAGTTAAGGAGTTCTCTACCACGGGTCAAACATCAACTCCACAAATGACATCTTAGTGGAGATCCGTCGAAGAATTACCCTAGGATAGGGTTCAAAACTCGAAGGACAAAGTGCACGCTTTACAAACCCTTATCCTGCCAGTTCTGCTATACGGCGCCGAGTACTGGACGATAAGCAGAAGAGGAGAGTTAATACTGGGATCCTTTGAAAGAAAAATCCTTCAACGGATATTTGGTCCTGTGTGCGAGGAGGGCGAATGCAGGAGAAGATACAACCGCGAACTCTATGAGCTGTACCAAGTTGTGTATGTAGTCCGAAAAGCCAAAACTCGTCGACTAGATTGGCTCGGCCACATCGAGCGAATGGACAACAACGCTCCAGCCAAGAGGATCTTCGAATCCTAACCCCCAGGTTCGAGATGATAAGGAGGACCGAACCTCCGTTTTAAAGACCAAGTCATCGCGGATGCTAGAGCGCTAGGTCTGCACAACTGGAAGCAGCGTGCTCGGGATCGCAGAGGATGGAAGGCTGTCGTATCTCAGGCAGGGACTCTTCACGGGTCGGGAGCCCTTTAAGTAAGTAAGTAGTACACTAACAATCCTCGACATTTCCTTCTTTGATGAACTGGAGTATCTAGGAAATATGGAGGTAAAAGACTTTTGACTTCTAGCAGGAAACGGTTTTATCTCGGAGCTATAAATAATATCGGTTAGGCGAATTTGGACCCAACTGATGGACAATTTCCCAAAACAAAACGAAATTTCTGCATTCTTTTAAAATAACACGAGCTCGCCAAAACTCAAATTTGAAATGTGTGTTCTTATTTTGAACAAAATTAAATGCATTATAATAACTTTAGAACCTTTGCAAGGGTGACCTGCGTCGATTCCAAGCGGATCATTTTAAGACCATCTCTTCGAAGTTTTATTTTTGGATGTTTATCGCAGACTTCTGGCATCATTCGAACTTTGAAGAAATTATACCCGAACTCGGGCTGTAGTTCAATGCACTTAATACTGTCCCACTGAACTACTGCGCTCATCTTTATCTTAAACGCCTTAGTTGAAGTTGAACTTGCTTAATCAACTACATCGAATGTGTTTCCTTTTCAAGTTCATTAAAAGTTTGATCGAAATTCAATATTTCCGCGCAAAGCATGTGGAATTTTTTTCAAATCAAAATTTCCAGTAGTGCATATTTCCATTCATGAGTCCGAGGTGAATATACTTGCGTATTGGATGAAATTATGTTCTGTCTGTGTTTTTAGGATACTTAAAACTAAGCACGAATTTATAATGCAATTAATAGTTAGCACGTGTTGATCGCGAATAATAAACGAAACCTACGCCAAACGTCGGTGTTTCTGGAATATATCCGCAGTTACGAAGAATAAAAAGTAATCAAAGAATGCCTCTGATATCCAATTCTCAACTTAAATGTGAGATACATTTATTAATTGCGTAATTTATTGATATTATAGTTTATGACAACAGCAGATTCTTTATTTTGATTCGTTCACTATTGTCGCGATTAGGCAGCATTAAATTTATTCGCTCTCAAATGTCAGGACGACTCTAATTTATGACTTATTTTATTAAATTGCACTTTAAATCATTAAATTCGATTAGTAGGTATGTGTCGATGTTCGCAAAAAGTCAAAATGTTATCACCTTTGTGAATCTTTTTACGAAAACCGTAAATGAAAACGGGTTTTAGGATCTGTTTTCAACCTAATTAAACCAGGTGATATCCTGTTTGACAACATAAAATTAAAAAAAATATTATATTACAAACATGTGTTTTAACAACAATAAAAGTTAAATTTATGAATGGCAACTCACTTTCATTCAAAAATATAATAAATAAGCAAACCGGATCGTGTTCTCCTTCTGGGACGCCTTTGCACTTTATACAAGCACATCGTAGAGATGTGGTCCTCAATTTTCTTTCACATTTGAATTTCCGAAGGAGTTAAGATCAGGAGGGATCTGGAAGGCAGGCCTCCCAGTTTCGAATTATTTACTGAAGCCAAAGAAATGCAGAACCTGCCGTTCTGCTTCTTGCTTTGTTTGATTAATCGTTCAACCGTTAACAAAAGCCTTCTGCAGAGTCAAATGTTCCAAAGAGGTAAGTCGCACGTTTGTAAATCGTATAGCCTCGTCATGACTCTGTCTGGAATCTAAAGTTACAGCGCTGTTTCACTATTTCCCACGGCCAATTATAAGATTCCTTTTTGTGGTGCCGAAGTTTTAATCAGCTCAATCCGATGTGCAGTTGCCTGCAATGTAGCTATGCCTTGCAGCCAAGCATCCGTCGGCAATATAGATTCGAAGATTCTCAGAATTGTTTTACCAGCTTAGATCTGATTGTTGGTGATACCAGGGCTTTGTGATATCACTACGGTTAGTGATATTAAAAAACGCCGAAATCTGGTTTATTCAAGCGGTCATGTAGGCCGACCAAGACTCATTTCTGATGCCGAAGCTCGGTTGATGAAGAGGTTGCTCCATAACAAGGACATTTGGACACCAAAAAATTCACAAAGATGTCAGTAAATGGACAGCTAGACGTTCTCTTGACAAAGAAGATTTGGTCGCCAGCGTAAAAAAAAGATGTTTTTTCTTTCAAATAAAAACGTTCAACGACGCTTAAAGTTCTGTAAGGAGCACAAAAACTTGACCGTAGTTGACTTGACTGGAAACAGATTATTTGAAGCGATGAAACAAAAGTTTACCGTTACCAATCATATGGCTAGAAGTACTACTGTCAACGACCTCAGGAGCATATCTAAACGCACCAGGTAAAGGAAACGCACAGCGGTGGGGGGATAATGGTTTGGGGCTGTTTTACTTGGTGGCACGTCGGTCCTTTGGTGAGAATCCGAGGTATTATGACGAAGGAAGATTATTTGAACATTCTCCAAACCAATCTTCCAGATTTTGGTTATGATTTACATATTCCGCTGAAGAGCTAAAGAAGAGCACAGCTAAAGTTGTTCAATATACATAATCATAATTTTCAGTTAATGCAATGGCTGCACAAAGCCCGGATCTAAAAGCAATAGAAAATGTATGGGCTTTAGTTAAAAGGAATGAAAATCCACAAAAAACCATCGACGAACTTTGGGAAAGAATTGAAAGGGAATGGCAGAATATTGACCAAGAAATCAAAGAGCTTTGGACAAAGTATTAAACTGCAATAAAAGAAGTCAAAATGTGCAGAAGGGTCCGAATAAAATATTCTGTTAGTTTTGTTTTGGAATATTACCTCGTTTTATTATTTATTGTTAATTAATTTTAAGATTAATTTCCCTACAACAAGCCTGCTTAAGGAAAGCTAAAGTATTGCTTGGAGCCTCGAAAGGTCACTACCAGCACGGAAAGGAAATTTGGTGGTGGACAGAGGAAATTTAAGCAGCAATAAAGGAAAAGAAAGTGGCTTGCAAAGCTTGGTCAAAGTGCGCCTCAAATAAAATAGTTGAAAAGCTCGTCTTGAAGTAGGATAAAAACATTGCAAAATTATCGCGAAGGAAAAGTGTGCCCAAATTCAAGCTAAGTGTATGGAGAGCCTGTATCAGGAGTTGGAGGAGGTATCTTCTTCGCCTGCTGATAGGAACCAGGTAACACACGAGCTTCGACAAAACACAAAACACAACGGAACAACAATTTCCAAGATTCAAGTGACCGACATACCAGTCGAAGAAGTTGGGAAAGTATTCAAGAACTCCAAGTAGAGAAAAGTGGTTGGGCGGATGAATGTGAGTTCTGGATATAGGAGACATCGGGCATAGATGGCTCATGATTCTTATCTTTAAACTCATGAGAGGTGATCCAATGCCCAAACATTGGAGAGAAAGTTATCTTCTTTCTTGGCACAAAGAAAAGGGAGATACTCGAAACTGTGATAATTACCGCTCAATTAAGTTGATATCCCACACCATGAAGATAGGTGAGTCGCCTAAGACAAATAATACGGCTGTCTGACGTCCAGTCCGGGTTTGTAGCGGGTAAATCAACTACAGATGCAATCCAAAGCATAAGGATCATAATGGAAAAGCATCGTGATTCCTTAAAGGATCTGCATTTGATTCTGGTTGATTTTCAAAAAGCATTCGATAGACAACCAAGAGATCTGATATGGGTAGCGTAACACAATGAGGAGTTCCAGAAACCTACGTACAAATGACCATGGATATGTACGCGGGAGCGAAGACAAACGTCAGATGTCCCGCAGGGGTCACCGATGAATTCCCAATTAAAGTCGGTATTCACCAGGGAAGTGTCTTAAGGCCTTTGCTCTTTATTACAGTCCTAGATTATCTGCTTGAGGGAAAAGTGACGGACCCTAAAGTGCATCAGTTATTCTTTGCTGACGATGGAGCCATCATAAGTGATGATCAGACTTCCCTGCAACGAGCACTTGATGTTTGGATAGATGTTTTAGAAGGGAATGGGTATCGTATTAGCCAAAAAAAGAGAGAGTATCTGTACTGCCAACTCTCTGACCCAAGCCAACGCATTCCAGACATTTATTTGAATGGGGTTGTGGTTCCCATGTATGAAAATTTCAAATATCTGGGATTAATGATCAACAGCGAAGCAACCGTTAATGACGACATCAATCATCGTGTAAGCGTAGGGTGAAGTGGCAGTAAAACTCTGCCATCTTTTGTGACCGAAAAATGTCCCCTAAGCTGAAGGGAACACTCTACACCGCAGTTGTGCGGCGCTCACATACGGTTCACACTGCTGGACAATGTACAAAAAGTATGAGGGCAAATTGACAGCAGCTGAGATGAAGATGCTTCGCATGACAGCAGGAGTAACAAAGCTGGATCGAATTAGAAGTTCCAGAATCCGAGGAAGCCTCACGTCACGAAGCCTCACGTCTCCTAAAAATTAGAGTACGACCGACTCAGTTGGTATTGTCATGTTCAAAGGAGGGATCCTACGAGGCAGGCCTAAAAACTCCTGATCACACAAATGCAGAAACATCAGCATGTGATTAGCCTCAATGATGAAGTGATCTAAAATAGGGATGCCTGCAGACATCTTTTGAGGTCGATCCGGCGAACCGGCGAACCCCACAGGCGGACCAGTGTGGGAGGGTTATGATCTCTATAACCCTCATCATAATCTCGTCGTTAAATGGAAGAATTAATTTTAAGAAAAACGTTTAATTAATTAAATAAATCACATACTATACATATATGTCAGATTGCTATTACCTTACTAATTTTGTTAACATAACCAGAGAAATGCAAAGCATCCGGACAGTTTTTCTTTCCACTGTATTCTTCACTTACTTTATTTTAGATATTAAAAGGTTCTTTACGACAGGTTTCGATTCCTGTCTTTTTCTCCTAATCACTTACTTGTCTTATCGCGTAAATTTCTGAACAAATTTCAAAACTGCTAGTCAACCCGGAAGACTTTTCACCGACGAACTCAAAAAACGGACTTTCACAAGTTGTTTGGACATCTGAGATTCCTTCATTAGAATAAAGGCTTTTTAGCAACGACTGTTCTTTAAAATTTAGCGATTCTTGGAATTCGTACTATGTACAAATAGTCTAAGAATATCGATAACACAACGAAAGTTATTCTTTCTTTCTTTACGTTTTAGATTGTGTTACAAAATTAACTCGTATTTACCTTGCAAGCAATGTTGAATGAGGAACACTCTAGACTTCAAGGTTTATTAAATTTGCGGCTAATTGGAGTTCGGCTGACTGATCATGAGCATTTCCTTCAGCTGTTATGTTTGGATATCTGGACTGTGTATTAAAAATAATTGCTAAAATATTTGGCCGTATAATACGATACAATGTACGTATGCACTTATCGTTTACAAACAATCTATAAAAGACCTCAATAGGCGACTTATTTTCTAGATTATACGCATTTAACGCAGACTGGCGGCAGGTGAGAGAACTTAACCCTGTGGTAACAGAACCCATACACCACACATGCATTCATATGCAATTGATTGTGCCTGCCAAAGGGGTGGTTTTGCGCCAAAAGATGTTGTAATCTTCTAAAGATGCGGTAGCCCGTGCCACCAACATATACGTTTCACGAAACTTGAATAATCGACGCCTACGCTAGGATTACTATTCTCCCGTGTGAAGCAAGAAAGTCTTTAGTATATATATTTTCATAGTTTTGAGTAATTTCACTTTTGCTGTTTCGATCTCTGCCAAAGTTATATTAAGCTTTTTAAGCCATTGGGATGAACATAATTTTTATAATATTTTTGGAGAAAAGCCCTTTGCAGAAAGCACTCTAAAAAGGAAATACTTTCAATGTCTTTTCCCAATTTTTAAATTTCTCGTTTGCATTAGAATACTAAAGAGAAAGTTATTGGGATCGTGTGGTAATTTCAAAGTCAAACTGAGTATGAGCGATAATATAACGACTTTAGAGAAGTCCAAAAAAGTGGGTTCGTCAATGCCGTCCGTCGGTCTTTCTGTCTGTCTGTCCGGGCTTCGTATGGCGAAACGGTTAGATGGATTTGCTTCAAAGTTCGTACATACGGTTTTTGGTGAAATACAATTTTTTTGGGTGAAAATCACTTATCACTATTTTTCTAAAAAATGGTTCCAAGGATTTTGGTCTTTTTTTGTACTAAGAATACTTGAAATGCAGTATATACCCAGGTTTTAGCAGAAAACTCGAATAACTATAATTTATAATATCTCACAAACTAATAAAGAAAATTTCGAAAATGTTTACTATTTTTTATGCTATTTGGTTGAATGAATCTACGTCCTTCGATTTTTGAATTTGTTTGAATAAAACGATTTTCCTAAATTTAAATTAATTTCGTTTTCTCAAAAACGGCTCCAACGATTTTGATCAATATTTGTATTTTCAACAAAGTGTACAATGTGCGGAATTACATAAAAATCATAAGTGCCGTTTTATAAAAAAAAACAAATAAAAAGTGATTTAAATAAATTTGGTATGCGATTTAAAAATGCACATCATGTAGCGAGAAAGTTTCGTATAACGCTTTGCTTTATTTTTATTAAACAAACATGAGACTTTCAGATGTGTATCTTATTTCTATTTTTATTTCAGGCAGAAAAATAGTGTATTAACATGACTTTTAAAGCATAGGAATTTCTTGCTCAACACGGCAGTAGTCTCCTGCAACATTCAGTCTATGAGTACCTAATTGTTAATTGGGCAGATTCGCCTGCAACTAAATATGGCGTGATCTTGATCTTCCTCCTTGTCTGAGCATTCTGGGCAAAATGGGGAGCTTTCGTGTCGCTATTTGCGATAAACACCTTGAAAAGACAGAACTGGGTAAGGTGGCAGCTGTTATCAAATGTCCCCGCGAAAATCGGGCTATACACTGCAAAGCTCTGAGCTGAGTATTCTAGATGGGAGAGTCATCCTATACAGCAGTAATGCCTTGTTGCTGGAGTATTCTATTATGCGCTTGAAACTATAGCCTGTAGTTAAGTACTCCTAGGTATTTGATCGTTTCTTTTAATAGGATTACCAAATGTCCAACCCGTACACCTCTGTTTTATGGTCAGCTAATTCTAAAACGGCGGATGCAAACAATTGCTTCATTTGTAGCTACCGCATTTCCTTTATGTAGCGACAGCGATATCGTCTGCGACCCCGATAACTTGAACTCTTCGCGTGGCAGCATAAGCTTTGGCACTCTATCACACATAATGCTCCATAGAAGGGGCCGAATATTGATCCTTGTGGAACCCCCTCTTAGAGGTTATAGTATTTAATAGGGCACAGCGTTGATTGCATTGTTTCCTTGTTTGTGCACGTGTGATTCTGTGGTTTGTGGTGAAAATTGCTCAGTTGCGGCAAAACATTAGGAGTTCAATGAGTGAGTACTGCGCAGTTTGCATGAATATGATGTGAAGAGATGGTTGCATGTGCATGCCATCTGATTGCAGATGCAAGAATATTTGGTTTGCCATAGTAAATACTTAACTACATTGCTGTGAAGTAAATATGTTCAGCAACCTTGGGGGCCTTTTTTATAAAGTATGTATTCTCAAGTAGCTAGCTATAGTTACAAATTACCAATATTATCTATCACTTTTTATCGATCAAACACTAACAAATGTCTGTTTTTGTTTTCCAGCGACAGGACGGAAGAAGAATACGTTTCTTTGTGTCAATAGATGGCGGGCAAGGTCGCACGCTCTGTCATTCGTCTTATCTGCGATTATTATTGTTTTATTCATTCATCAAATATTATAGATAGATGTTCCGATTGATAATTTGATTGATTAATGACGAAATGCGTAGAAAATTCCCTTTGTTTTTTGTTTACAAAGCTGTTATGAAGTGCGTCCGTAATAGTTAGTACCCTCCTACTTCACCATTCAAGTTCATTTCCTAGAATCTAGTTCAAGTTGAAGTTCATTTTCACTAAAGAAATATCTATATCTTTAACACCCGGCAACGTGCTCTGCACACAATGACTTAGCACATTACCCTACCCTACAATTTACCCAGCTAATGCCGCGTGAGTTTTGTTTCTTCGCCCTGACCGACTGTAGTACTATTCTCCGAAATACGATTCATTAGGTAAACAAACTTTAATTGGTAATTTTTAATTTACTACTTTGTTTCCTATGAAGTTTCAATGTACACAAAACCAACAGAGCACATATTTACCCTTTCGAGCATGATATGCAAAAACAAAAATGTGTCTGGTAGGTAGTTTCCTAAAAATTTCACAATTCGGTGTGCAGTTACATTCGAGTGGTGCCAGAGCTTCTTATCGGCTTCTTCACCATCACTATAAAAGAAATTAACAATTAAAACATGCAAACGACTGCTGTATTTGTTTACTGGGCCAATCTGAGGAGACACAGTCAAATTGTACAACATATGCCATCACAGAAGCGCGCCACATTTTTCTATGTTTACTGCCGCCACCACCATTGGTGTTTGGATATAGTACATATGTAGGTATTGCCTCTATCTACGTATTCTGGGAAGGAGATTATTTCGGTAGCACACCACCTAAGTACATAATGATCATGTATGTTTGTAAGTATATCCAATGTAAATAAACACAATAAAATAGTAATTATACACTTATGCAAAGTATTGTGTATTATTTTGGTCTGACGCATTTGGGCTGACGCCTTTCATGACTACCACCCCAGTCTTCATATTCACATCGATTTACTTTTTTTTTTTTTTTTTGCAAGATGGACGTCACCTGATTTACAAATTACTATAAATAGTATACCTGTATGTTGATAAGGCGGTTTTAGTATTTTGCTTATGATTCTAGCTATTTTACAGAAGATACACTTTGTGGTTCCGTTTTGTTGGCGGGGAATTCGAGTTTTACGAAATTTATTGACTCAATACTTCATATACTGGGAGGATTAGTAACTTTGTCTACACATAGGTGTGTAGATAGCGAGAATTAAAATGACTCAGGGCAGTCTTCATTAGCGTGGTGACATACATAGGTACTGCTTAAAAATATTTAGGTAATGACAACAACTTGGTTGGAGAGGAAGTAGTTTCTAGATCTTTGTTACGGAATATTTTCGAGCATACATTTCCACTGCATGAGCTCAAGAAGTCGGAACCAACCGGGAGAAATCCAAATTAATTTCACAAAGAAGTGACAAAAATTAGAGTTTCTTTTACCTCTGAAGGACTTTTTAAAGATCGACGACACAACACGACGAAAACACAAAGAACTTCTGAGGAGACCACATAACGAAGCGTAGATAAAAATCCAACTAAAATTGCGTAATATCCGGAAAAAGGGATGCCCTCCTCGTGGGAGTAACACCGAAACAACCACAGACAAATTTCAGGGGGCGAAACATACCCTTATATACCTACTGTTAAACTATAGAAAAAACTGCTTAAATAATCTGTTAACGGTCAATGGAGAAACAATACAATTATATACAATTTCACTTACACAAAAAATCGCAACAAAGATACCGGCCGACGGGTAAAGACTGCTGGCATATTACTCATTTTCCAAGTGGTCAAATACACTTAACCACTAAGCCACTGCACCCACAAGTTCTAAGTTAGAGCAAAATCTAGAATGCCATGTGTGCAGGGAAACCAAAATTTTTACAATGTTCCACAACAAAAACCTTCTTATTTAACGAGAGCAATTAACATTCAAATCTGGAAAGAATATCACAAAACCGGGGTAACTTTCGGGCTTATGGTTTAGTTTCCTAGCTCATTGTCAATAGTGGGGTAAGGTTTAACTCTAACTTTCCAATGTCCTTCTATAATTGATTGGTGCATTTCTCAATCAATATTTACGTATTAATGCAATTCCAATTAAGGTTCCTATGCAAGCGCAAAAGAGAGGCAGGCCTAAAGTCTCAAAAATGCAACAACAACAGCTTTTATTTCGAAGTGCTACGAAATCGAAGGCCTGCAGATAGTTTCAGCAGTGAAACCAGTTAACGTCGCAGGTAGATAAGAAGCGGCGTAATAGGATTAGGACCCCTATACGTCGTCGAAAAAACCATGCCTGATGACTGGACTATCAGCCCCATCTACAAGAAAGGCTATCCTACAGTGGATAAAAGTCAAAATAGGACAGTCTGCAACAAAGATTAAACATAGTATGTATATCAGAAAATAATAAATATGTATTTTCAATGTTTAGTTTGTATAGTATTAAAAAAGTAACAATTTAATTTAATTTAATTGGAACAAAGAATATGAATATTATGAAATATATAAACAAAAAATAGTGGGAAAACGAGGTCAAAGTTAACTTAATATAAAAAAAGGGTAATAAAAGATAAAAAACTTATTTATATTTTCTTGGCAAGCCTCTTTGTTTTTCAACAGCTGCTAATCATTTTGGCATGGACTCAACTAATTTTTTGCAGAAAGAAGGCTCTATCAGGTTCCATTAATTTATTAACGCCTTTTTTAGGTCCTTCCTATTTTTTATCGAATACTTTTTCAAAATTTTTCTTCGAGATCACCCCACAGGTGTTCAATCACGTTCAAATCGGGTGTCTGGGGTGGTGTTTCCATAACGTGCTTGCAGTTATAAAGAAGCCAGGATCTTACATTATAAGCTTTGTGCTTGGGATCATTATCTTGATAGAAGTAAAACTCATTTTCCAACCCCAATTTCCGTGAACTTGGTGCAAGATTATTTCGCAGAATGTCCAAGTACATGTATTGGTCCATTATGCCTTCAATAAAATGAAGGTTTCCAACACCAGCAGCTGACATTGACCCCCACACCATTATTGAACCACCACCGTGCTTAACAGTGGGGCGCAAATTTGTTCTCGGTGCTCTTCATTAGGCTTTCTCCATACATAACTTCGACCGTCGGAGCGAAACACATTAAATTTACTTTCATCTGTAAAAATTACCTTTTCCCAGAATGAAAATTCTTTGCTAGCGTGCTTTTCAGCGAACTGCTTCCTTTTGGACTTGTTCACTTTGCTTATGAACGGCTTTTTTCTTGCTACTCGTCCATTCAAATTGTGCTTCCTTCGCACAATCGGTATTGTTTCTGTGTGAGCCTTTTTTTAAGGACTTTATACACTTCGGTGACTAGTTTTGGCGCACTAATATGTGGATTTTTATTTACTTGACGGACTATCCAACGTTCATCCGAGTCATTTTTTCCTTGGCCATCTTCTGGACAGATTCTAATAACACTTTGTGTTTGTGTAACGTTTGTTGTAGACCGTTGAGTATGCTCTGTTTGCATTTTCCCCGATATCATGGCCCTTCGACCGACGTTTGCTTCCTTCCCGACATAATTCTTTTATATTGTTCCCGAAAACCGCGATAAACAAAAATTTCTTTCGAAATTTATTTACCGTTATGCTCAAATACAATGAAGTTGTCAACATTTGGATTAAGTCTCGAAGTAGTAGCGCATTATATGATGTGTTCGATAACTGTTCCATTTTAATTTTGGCGTTATTTTTGCACATCTTAATGATTTTGATTTACAATTCAGTATAAAATTCATCAGTAATTTTTCTTATAAGGTTTTTTGGTTTGTATCTAAAGAAGCCTAAAGAATTGTATTGTGAGTTGTTTTTTTTTTTTTGTAGTTAAAGTTCTATTTGCATTGTGTCCCATTTTGACTTTGATACACTGTATGTCTTACAAGAATTATCGAGGCATATCCCTGCGTAGTGTCACATATAAGTGCAATACACTAATCGGCACTTACCAGTGTGGCTTCCGGCCCAGCAAATCGACAACATATCAAATTTTCACACAAAGCAAATCCCGGAAAAGATCAACGAATTCCAAGACGAGACAAACCATCTTTTAATCAACTTCAATGACAGGATTATGACAGCATTTATCGGCAGGAACTCTGCATGCTGATGGTTGAATTTGGGATCCCGGAAAAACTGATCCAATTGTGTCGTGTTACGCTGGAGAATACGTGGTACAGTTTGGTAGCACCGTTCGAATCATGTACAGGATTCTGATAAGGAGACTTCTTTAATCTAATTCTGGACAAGATAGTGAGAAGGGCAGGTGTAAACACGGAAGGCACTATCTTGAACAGATCCGTATAGCTACTTGGGTATGCGGACGATATCGACATTATCGGCTGCTCCCAACGTACCGTTATAGAGACTTTTTCGGCAATTTAAAAACAGCGAGTTCAGTTGGTCTTGCAGTTACCGAGGATAAAACCAAATAAATTCTTTCAACAAACAAGCAAACATCTGTCCACTGGATACGCCAAAACGTAAGAGGAGCCGAAATTTCAAGGTAGTTCAGGAGTTTACTTACCTCGGGGCTAACATCAACTCCACAAACGACACCTTAGGGGAAATTCGACAAAGAATTACCCTTGGAAACTGCTTCTATTTACTTCAGTTTGGCAAACAACCGGGTTCAAAACTACTAGCTCGAAGGACGAAGTGTAAGCTCTATAAAAAACTCACCCTGCCAGTTCTGCTCTATTATGCTGAGTGCTGGACGATAAGCAGGAAAGGTAAACAGATACTAAACTCTTTTGAGCGAATGGACAATAGTGCTCCAGCCAAAAGACTCTTCTAATCCCGGCCCCAATGTTCGCGACGACAAAGAAGACCGAATGTCCGTTTCTTATACTTGAAAGCAGCACGCCCGTGACTGCAGAGGATGGAAGGCTTCAGTATCTCAGGCAGAGACTCTCCAAAGGTTGGGAGCCCATAAAGTAAGTAAGTATACATCGTCGAATAAAAGAATAGCAGTAGAAGGCTACCGTTTACATCGCAGTGGTAATCGCGGGCTTCTATTTCGTCCCATCTTGTCACATTGAACTGCTTCTACGTATTTGGAACTTGGGTTAATAAGGATGTCTATAAGACTATTTAGAGTGCAAACGTTTTGATATGAAGATGTTGCGGTAGACCGTCCTTAGATAAACGGCCTTAGTACAATCGGATATGACCGGCAACGGACCAGGTGCCGACTACATGTCAATACATATTTTTTTAAGAACAAGCGGTGCCTAGATCGTTGTTCCTCAGGAAATTCAAGCCATAGCCAACAGATTTGCCTCATCAAATGTGATAGGTCTTTCTCGACAACCTTCAACTTTGTCAAAATAGCAGCATGTAAGTGCAGCTAAATAACTTGCAAGAAAAAAGGAGAGGAATACAAGATCAGAATGAAAGCTAAAAATAAGTGGAAAGCCACAACCACAAGCTATGTATGATCCGAATATAATAAATACCGAACTAATAAGCTTTTACAATATGACAGACCATCGCTGTTTTGCTGGTAAAATACTTTAACTTGCCATGATTTTCTAAAAAAATAAAAACAATGGAATTTAATCTCAAGAATGATGACATGTGTAGACGCTGCGAAGACAAGGAGTCCCGCGAAGACACACGAAATTATCTCTGCAAACGTGAATGGATAGTGGGTACACATTCCTGTTCCGATGACGCAAGCGTGGAGGTGAATTGGTTTGACAGAAGTGCGCTCAATGCAAAGTGCGAGTGCACAGGTGAGTTTCTTTTCTGCACTGCGCCGCACCATCAGCATCAACGCTTTGCATCATAGAGTACTCATAATTACACACAATACTCTTAGCATTGTATAGTTAGAAGTGCACACCTGCGGATTTTTAACACTGCGATGACGCACCGTTGCCGTGAAGTTAAAATCGCATGGCTAATTTTTCCAGCGACGTTCTAAAATACTTGAACATATAAATCGATTGGACACCAAAGCACTGACTCGGCGGGTTTTTGATTTCAAGTTGCAGAACTCAAAAATGCATTCAACCCTGAGAGATCTTAATGAACTTGGAGTGCACAGCTAAATGCAGGTAGCCATATACCCTTCAACTGGAGAGCCTTAATATTTGGGGCCAAATTCTACTCCTCTGTTTACATTTTTGATAGTGAAGCACCTTTATGACGTATTGTTTGATTTAAAGCTTATTTTAGACTGATGAATACCGCTGATTATGTAGTGCCCTTCAGATCCTCAAGCACAGAATTCCAGTATTGAAAACTCATCGTTGTGGACTTACATCTCAATTTCTATGTCCTAAGTATGTTTCATCTGTTCACATCGCCTGCACTCTACCAAGTCTAAAAAAAAATATCAAAATCTTTCCTGCTAAATCAAATTTTACGACTTAACCCTGTTACTTAGCAACAAAATAATATGACCGACCAGTCACTCGGTCCAAAAGCCGGTTTGCTTTAAAAGAAAAATACATAAAATATATTCCACTATTCTCCAAAAAATAACAATAAATTTCCAATTTTGAGTCATCGCAACATCGAACCGGCTACCTCATCCGTCTCCTTAACAGAGATAATATCCCGTTTAAAAATAAATTTCATCAGCGCACATAAACCAATAATTGGGCAAATAAAAAACAAAGAATGAATAAAAAAAAAACCAAAACAACTGTTTATATAGATAATATTCATCGAAAAATCCCATATACGAATAATTCCCGCTGTGCCAATATTTACGCCCACTAGGAGAGTAGCGCCAAAACGAATTAGTCTACAACACTTGAACGTTGCCTGACATGTCGCTGTGTTCACTTCAGCTTGTCACTTTAGCTGATTGTATGATGACTGTTGGCATTAATCTACCATATCTGGCCGAACAGCCGAAATTAGATTAATCTCCTAGCATTGTTGTCGTAGGTTCCTGCCTGGGTCGAATTTGGAACAAATACAGATTTAGATACAATCTATAAATTACTCTATAGACAAGTTGTCACCCGCATAAAGCCTGATTTCCAAAAGTCAGTGGACCGGATTTTAATCAGCAATGATTCATCCAACGAGGTTTAGTGGCTGGAATCTTTGATGGCGTGTGGCCTTAAAGCTTCTTATAAGTTTTTTTTTTTTTTTGGCAAACGGTTTGCGTGAAAAACCAGATTCTGTGTGTGGACTTAATTTTTTATTTTATTTTTTGCTTACTTTCGACAAAAGTTTCTCTCGAGATTTGGTAATGATTGAAGGTAAGTAAACTACTGAGCCTGAGGATGAGACTTTGAATGAAATGAGACTTCCACGAAAAAGGGGATTTTTCCAGCAATAAATATCAATTCGATACCGAATCAGCGGACAGCATTATTGTTGATGGCATTTACGATCTACCGATTCGGAGACGCAGTCGTTGGTTATTGTTTTAGGGTTTGCCAATCGAATTACGTGCAACGTAGGTAGACTGCGGGCTTTTATGGGTAAAGCTTGAAATAAATCGCTGTTATTGTTGAGTGAAGTCCTTTTTTTTTATTGTTTGAACTTGTGGAATCATTCGGATTGTAAGGCGTCGTTGTAAAAGTATGCTTTATGAGTTAATTTATTAATTGAAAATGCAAAAATAAGTTCAACTTCAATTGTATTATTTGTTGAATAACAAATAAAATGATAAGCTTCATGGACATTTTCTTGGTATGACAACGAATTCGAATGCTAAGAAACATTAGGGATAAACCTGAAGCATCGACACACAAAATGGGTTCTCAACGCAGTGCCTAGTGTCTTTGAATATTTCTGTCAGGACGATCGTGCTCGCTTATCCCGAGATCACTTTGCAGTCTTTAAGCATGAAACTGGCCACCAAATTTTTGTCAATTTGGGTTGCAATACCTCCACTGCGAAAGATGCAGGCTATGTTCGACAAACATGGTATTTAGCACGATTTAACCGTATATTAGTCTTATGTTACTACAAGATGCATCTGTTCAAATAACAGCCAAAAAAAACTCAAACTTTGTAATGCCCTTGATGTGGGTGTGGAAATCTAGGCAGAATCCATCTTTTCCCCTCTCCTAGGCACCCAACCTGCGAAGCACTGGTAATATGATTCTTGGTATCACAAGATTGTGAGGGGGACTTAAGGTGGGCCCAAACCAAAAATTAAAAATTTATATGGAAAACATCAACACGAAATTGCCTGTCAATTGGGGCCATTTTTGATAAAGTTAGTTTTGCGAAGCACGCTTCGCGGGAGTAAGCGGTTTCATTCCCTTTTCCGTAGGCGACAGGTACCTTTCACGGAACTTCGTTGCTCCGCTCGGTGTATGCGCTTTATGTCAGGCAGGAGCCTATGGCAACAGTTCCTGGGTTGCCCGCATCGCCGGAATAAGGTATTTCCACCATGGGTCTATGGACCTTGTGGACCTTATGTCCATTTACTAAATAGACATAGACATAATGTCCATGGACTTAATGTCCATTTGAAACAGCCATAATCTACGTGGACCTTATGTCATCCCGCCTTGTTTTTCATATACATATTTGGGACCATATTTCATAATGTTTAATTATAAATGGCCCCAAACATATGATAAATCGCCCCAATTGACGGAAGTTTTCGTGCTGTATTTTTCCACATAAATTTTTGGTTTAGTCTTTATACCCTATCCTAGGGGTATATTAATTTTGACACATATTTTGTAACACCCCTTAATATTCGCTGTAGACCCATAAAAGTATACATATATAGTTATGATCAGGACCAAATCCTAAGACGACTATCTAGCAATGTCTAGGCCTTTAAAATTAAGCTAGAAAGCTGAAATTTGGACCACATATTCCCTAGGGCTCCGAAATGGTTAAGTGTAAACATTTTTTTAATACGCCCACTGCCACGCCCACAATTAAGAAAAAACCGTTTTAAAGCTAAGGTTAGAGAGATAGAGTGTTACAACCTTCGCCTATGTAGGCGCTGCCCTCCTTCATAAGTTTGTCATATACAGTTTTTTGCCACGCCTACTTTTTGTGGGCGTTTTTTATTAAAATGCTGTTTTCTTCGAAAATTTTCACAGAAAGCGAAAAAAAATGTTTAACAAAATATTTACCCAATATGTTTTCCAACATATCGCCCGTACAAAGTGTTTGGCCACGCCCAATTTTTGGGGGCGTTTTTTCGAAAAAAAAATTTTTTTTAATTAATAGAACTAAATTAAATGCTATCCATCTTCTTCTTAATGGTTTTTTCTTTGGGGCATATAAGGATATGGATAGGGTATAATACTGTTCGCCTCAAGCGGACTGTAGCCTTTCCTTATGTTTTTTAATGGTTTTTATTGGTTAATTAATTTATTCTAAGACAAAAATGCATAAAACTTGCTTAACTAACTTAACTATGTTATTTAAATTTAAAATTACTGGCCCTATGCGGGCGCTCTAAGCTAAACGTAATTAATATAAACTGTCCTTCGACTTAACCTGACTTACATGTAGTATTTAAAATTAAATAAAAATAACGATTACAACTAAACTAAGAACATTTATTATTAAACACTTAGTAAACGAACGGTTTTTTGGGTTTTTGGTGTCTTATAATTGAAACTTGTATGCTATCTTAGTAATAAAGCTTAACTTATCTTATATACACTTTTTTTTGTTTTGTTTGATATAAAATCTAAGCTGTGCCTATCTAACATCTAAAAATTACAACTACCACCTTCTTAAGCTATGTAAGCCGGCCAAGGCATATAATATGCATATACATATGACAAGTCGACTTTACTGTGTCGGATCTAAACCGGATCAAAAGGAATTGACGAGGGAGCTCTTCCTGAAAGCCACCAAAATTGTTGGTGCTGTTTTTTAACACCTTTTCTATCCCGCTCCTCAGCGCTCTGTATGACGTCTCTGTTGTAGTTGAGTCGTCTGTCCACAGTTGTTCGGGCAACGTGGAAGATTAACGGTACTGCCGGCGAATTAACCGCTCCCTGTTGCAGACCATTTTTGATTTCGAACACATTGCCATTTTTTACAACGAACTTTTTACTGTTAAGCATATTAAGCAGCATGTACAGTAGTGGCTTACTTCGTTAGGCCATATTTCATGTACCCATGGTCAATATTGCAAGACTGAGATCTTTTAACGAGAAATATCTACCTACCTATGTGAGACGTAAGCAAAATCAATGCACTCAGTTTCAAAAATAAAAATAATAAAGTAACCCTTGCCTATTGTGTATAGAGAAATTAATTAATTCATGCAGTTATAGTATGTGTAGTCGTTGTGTTGTGTTTTTGTTGAACAGAGAAATATAAAGAATATCATATTTTTATGGAATAAAGAAATAGGGTGAGTGAAATCACTGAGCCATTTGTTTCATTTATTTATGTAGATTTATCTATTAATTATATAACTTAAATTATTTAAGTATTTGCTAAAATGTTTGATCAAGCATTTATGTGTTATTTTGGTATGTCCTAGTCGGTTCGCGTATGTTGGGCGAGAGGTGGAGTGAAAATGTGTTGTTTTAGTTTTCTTTTAAAGGTCTGTAGCCCTAAGTGTAAATGGAGCGAGAGATTCCAATCATCTGAGTGGGAATAACGGTGCGGTGTTTCCTCCCTATTGCTCGCCGGTGAGTTGGTTAGTGCCTTCCAATTTCACGTTTTGTCGACTCGCTGGATTTTCGCTTGTCAGGCACTTACACGAAGATGTGCGAATTCCTGCTTCGTGTTCTGCGTACGCATTGTAGCAACACTCATGTACATCAAATCGTTCATTATAGTTTAATGACTTAATTTATAATATTCATCCGCGTTTGACTAAATGAACCAACACGGACTAATGTGTCTTTTTATTATTGTATTTTCAGTTGATGCCAATGGACCCATCCATGATCAGAGTTGACCTTCGTTAAATTTACATATATTTGTATTCAAAATAACTTTTAATAATTATGTACTTTTAAAATAATATACATATATGTTAAACAAAAAAAAAAGTCCCGTCTATTTTATCTATCTATTTTATATGTTGCTTAGCAACTCTGCCGTGAGGTTGATAACCGTTCTTACACTGTTCCTTTTCGTAGTTGGAAATCTTGTAATCCAATTTCCAGTGTTAACTCGGTTTTATTTCTTAAACACCATGATCTCGTTTAGCTTGTAGCTTCAACAAGTCTATGAATTAGTTTGCTTTGCCTCAAAAACCAAATAGCTTTGACCCGAGCATTTCGGTTCATCCCAGGATCACATACATGGTTAGCAAAAGAAGTTCCTCTTCTTTGTGCGTAGGTACTTATTCATAAAAATGAGTTTTGTATTGATTCGTAACTGTCCCTCTTGTAACCGAGGTGATTTGGGAGTCTCTGATTCTGGTTCAATGCATATGCAAAGTTTGGAAATTACCAACATCATCATAGAATTCGGACATAGCCAAAACAATTTGGAACAAAAAATCCTGTCCACCCAATCCGAGTCTTTGTACATTAATTTCTTCTTTGTTTTTCATTCAACATCGAAAATACACACTTAAAAACTGATTTTAAGTATTTATTTGTACAAACCGAAAGTCAATGTTAAAACAATATTTATATTCGTCAATTAGGCGGAGATATAAAAGAGAAATTTCAGTCACACTCGGCGACAATGGATGTGCAGTAAAATAACTTCGACTTGTCATGCAAACAATGTACATAGGTAGTGCATGTGTATTGAAATTTTATTATTTTAGTCAGATGGCCAATCAAATTACCAAATTCTGCTGTCGTTCGCCCTTAACTGACAAAGAAACGCAATTATTGACTATTTGCTGGCCATTTGGGTGAAATGCTGTTTAGCAAAAACACAGTGGCGTCAATTTTGTCTTCACTTTTTCTTTTCTTGTGCGAAAAACGTGATAATTAAGTGATTATTTCTGTACAATCATAAAAGCTCTTTTCTTGTTGATCTATGTAAAAAATGTGGATATTTTTTATTCAAAATATTAGAGACCACTGTGAAAGCAAAATTTTGCTAAGAAACCGGAAAATGAATTGCAAAAGGCTCTAGTAAATATATGAATTTTTTATATGAAAATTAAGTCCCCTAAAATTCGGCTGTCTGTTGCTTAACGCTAATTTTAAGAAGCAGTGCAAATACGGTTATTGCTGTAATAAACTTATTAGAGATGAGCATAAACGTTCTAAAAAAACGAGTAAGGAAAAGGCAAAATGTGATAAGAAAATTTCCTAACAATATAAAACACAAATTGCGTTTCAGGGCCCTTCTTCTCTTCTTCTTCTGCTCCGGCAGCTGCTGCTGCAGCAACACTTTAATTCCTTCTCTCTCTTTGTTTGCAGCTCGATTGCTCAGCTGTGTCCACGATCGCAGATTTTCCGATTGAGCTTCCAACAAAACAGTTGACCTCCATGTTGTTTTTGGCCTACCAACTCGTCTTACACCTTGTGGGTTCCATTGGAAGCACTGCTTCGCTATGTTTCCACAATGTATGGCCAATCCAGCGCCATTTTCTCTGCTTGACGTCAACATCCACTTTTGATTGTCCAGTCCTAAGGCACAATTCATTGTTGGAAATTGTTTGTGGCCACCGGATCTTTAGGATATAACGCAGACAACGATTAACAAAATCTTTCACATGCGTAAAGCAGTACAGATTTTACGTTGGATTCAAACAGTTTCAACTTAATGCACTGCGAGCTTTGTTCAGTCTATTTCCGACATCCAGATCCGTTCCACCATCGAGTGACACGTAACTACCCAGAAAATTGAACTGCGTGACCTCTTCTATGGTCTCCCGTCTCAAGATAACCCGCTGTTATTGGTCTCGGTTAGTGTGCATAATTTTTGTCTTGTTGGAATGTATCCTTAAGCCAGCCGCCTCCCCATTTTGTTCCAGTAAGTGACACATTTGGTCAAGGGCACCAATGTTGTTTGCCATGAAACAGATATCATCAACGTAGTCCAAATGGTGTAGCTTATCAGGACCCTAACGGCTGGAATTTCATTATATTTTTTGTTGACCAGGAATTCAGAAAGATCAGGCTTGTGTCAATTTCGAGAAACTACAATATTTAATAAATAGACTTTTATCCCAAATAAAGTCGGGGTTCATTAACGTCTATTAGATTACTAAAGCTAAATATTAAATATTTTACAAAGACATATTTCTTTGTTTTATGAGAGCTATGCAATATTGGAAATAGTTTGACTTGATTTAAAATTTATGTAATATATGTATTAAGCCTGCGCAATACGTCTACAGCTTACACTTTTTGTCGAGGTTTAAGGACATTAATCTTACTGAACTTTAACATATATGGAATAGATTGAAGTTTTCCTTAGCCTCAAATGTTGGTAGCTACCAGTACTGCTTAAAAAATAATTATTAGTCATAAGCGGCCCATACTGTAACCCATTGTGTGTGCGATGTTATATTTTTGACACGAATCGAGGGACCTACAGTTCAATGCCGATTCCGATTGTCAGACGTTCGCAAGAAGTGGGGTAGCGAATAAAAACTTTCACGTGGTACAAGTCGGGATTTGAACCAACGAACTCTCGCTTAGTAGTCCAACGCACTTAACTACTACCCCATTGCATCCACCTGTACTGCTTGGCAGACGAATTACACTGGGGTGATAAGTCGCCAGTGGCACCAACTAAATGGCGCACTTAGTGGTATTAAAAGTAAATATTGAAACGATCGAATAACACGATAATATTAGCTGCATAATACCTATCTCTCCTCCGGACCTATGTGCAGTTACAAGGTCTAGTCTGGAGCTCGACTTGCCAGAGGGACCTGCTTTCAGGGGTCTTACGAAGCGAATTCGAGTTAATGTGTCCAACATGTCGAGTCAGAAGCAGACAGCTTTACACGAAATATATTTCCAAATTATTGCTTAAGATGAGACTGCTGCTTCTTGCCCTTCGGTAGAATCCGCAACATGCATTGTGTTACCTTATTATTAGGTAAGAAGCTGATGGCTAGTGCGATAATTATCCGATCAAAATATCTGCTTGAACTTTACTGGCTTCAGCCCTCTTAACGACTATTGTAAAACAATTAGGGTTAGACTCTATATATGTGCGACAAGTTCAGAAATATAACTGAACATATAGTTAAAAATACGGGCAGCACGCGCCTGGTTACCGTGCGTGCGAAAGGGAAAGGGAATATTGGATAAAAGAGGCTGGAGAAGATGCTGAACAAAGTTGTGTTGACCCTATTTTGCAAAACAAACGAATTGAGTAACGTAAAAAACGTTTCAATTAGATGTGTGAAGACGAACTACAAACACACCAACCCGTTCAACTTTTTTCTAAAGTCCTATTCATGTTCAGTTTGGTTTGCCATTTCATCATGAACAGGTTGACAAATGAACAACGCTTGCAAATCGTGCAAATTTATTTAGAAAATAATGGTTAAGTTCGCGAAGTTTACCGCAAGCTCCGTTTATTTCGATAGAATCGTTCATCAGAGCGATTAATTCGGTTAACCATGGATCGTTTTCGCACTACGTTTACTCTATGTGATAATACGCATCCGCAGAGACATCGAACAGTGCGCACCGAAGAAACAATTGCCGCTGTAGAGCAAAGTGTTGAATAGGACCCGAATGAATCGATTCGCCACCGTGTACATTAATTTGAGCTTTGTCTATCAACTTTTGGAAGATTTTGCGCAAAGATCTCTTCTCACGACCTTACAAGATCTAGCATTTGGAGTGAAGAGAATCCACATGAGCCCCTTGAAACGCCATCACATCCACAAAAACTGACTGTTGGCTGGTGGAGTCATTGGGCCATACTTCTTCCGAAATGATGCTGGAGAGTCAGTTACTATTTTGTTCCCAAATTGGATTGCATGAATGTGGATGAGATGTGGTTCCAACAAGACGGCGCAACATGCCACACAGCGCACGTCACAATCGATTTATTGAAGGAAACATTCAATGAGCGCATAATTTCACGGAATGGACCTATCAATTGGCCACCAAGATCGTGTGACACCAGACACCATTGGATTATTTTCTTTTGTGATATGTGAAGTCGCTCGCCTACGCCAACAGAGCAGAAACGTTAGGGGGACTTGGGAGCCAACATTCGTGGCGTTATTGCCGAAATACAGCCCCAAATGCTTGAAAAAGTGGTTAAAAATTGGACCTCTAGACTTTTCTTTATTCGAACCAGCCGCGGCGGCCACATGCCCGAAATAATACTAAAACATAAATGGCATAAAATTATCCTTCTAATAAAGACAAATTGATGGACATTTAAATGATTTTCTTGCGTTTTATTTCAATTCGAAGTTCTATACCTCTAAAAAAAAAAAACACCCTGTACATCCTACACCTTCATTTCTATACATCTATAACAGAAAGAACAGCGATGGGTGCATTATTTCCAGGAGGCCTATGTAGGCTACAATAAATTGTATATAATGTCAATAAATTAGTGGACATCTGATATGAATGATAAAGGTTTTTGTCCCGCCTAACAAAATTGAAGATCTGTGGCTGCTATCAAAATGAAAAAAACTAACGCATTTAGATACTTCATGTGCTTAAAAAATTGTCTTCCTATTGCTTCCTACAAGGTTAAGATTTATTAAGTGTAAGCGCCGCAAAGGGATCTATAGCTAGATTTCTCGAAATGGATGCCTTTTACGTCGTTCACACAAAACCAATCATAGCCTATTAGGCATAAAAATAAACAAAATTTCTTAAGCTAGTGACGAATGGGATGTTTATCTATTTTCGTATCCCTTGTACAGCTTTCAAAGTTTCAATTCAGAGCATAAAATTATTACTAACATTTTCTTCCTTTTTACATACTCAAAATCTAAATGGTTCTTTATTTTACTATTTAAAATTTGCTTCTATCTGTTTTTGTTGGAAAGTGACAAAACATTCTTATCATTACCCACAATATAATTTGCAGTGCAGATACATTTGATGATAAATTTCGACTTATCTAATTATTGTTATAGTGATGTCATCCAGTTTGCATTTAATTCTGTTTGGTTCGAATCTTAAATCGCTGCTGTTTTATCATGAAACGAAAACATCGAAGATCGACCTTAAATATATGTAATTTGATATTTTACTCTTTATAAGAGTGATCTCTGCAGTTTGTCTGCTCCCCCTTTCGACGCCACTGTGCCACATTAAAAGAACGATAAATCATCAGGCACTTCATATTCGATGAAATGCTACCAAAACGACTAAAAGAAGGTGTTAGCCTCGAAATGAAGCTTCAAGTTTTTGTTTTGCCTTTGTGTATTTTTGTTTCTTTCTTTTTCTTCATTCACAGTTTTTGGTTTTTTTTATTTTATTGTTGTTTTTGTCATTGCTTTTCTTGTTGGCAGATTTCAAAGTGGAATACAAATCAAACATTTCTCAACTGGCCGGCGCGGCGCGTTGACTTTGCCAATAAGCTGAACAGCAGACAGTGCTACTGACATGACAGTGGAATATGATCTGAAAAGAATCCGAAACTGGCGATTTCGTGTTCCAAATTCTTCGAGGTTGTCCCATAGAGAGTGTCAGAAGTGATGATTGTCAGCTGGATGTGTGACGTATTTGACTGACAGTGTTATGAGATTGTTTAGATGGACATTAAGTATCTCACCCGCTGCTGTGTTTTTAGTCAAATGATATAAAGTGTTCTGGCCAAAATCTGAAGGTGATCAGTGAAAATTTTTATGACAAGACATTTCTATAGATCCACACCTATAACTTCTACTTCTGAAATATAAACCTAGTTTTCGCGCATTTCTTTTACTTAAAATCGCAATTTGAACTTGAGCTCAGAGCAAAAGCTCTTAAATCAAAACGTCACCGAACAAAAAACAAAAACCAACTCATAAATAGGTACTGTAGCAAATTTGGAATCTGAATTTTAACATGACATCTGAAGATTATCTACAAAAATATTTACTTCGAACTTGAGGTCATCTTGGAAATGTTATCTTCGAAGATAAATTAACCCCAAATGGGTGGAAAGTTTTCACATTGCCACACACAATTGGGGTAAGTATGAGTCACCACAATGAATAATTTTATGGAAACAACTTCGCAGAGATTTATGAGATCATAATTCCTCAATGTTAGGTAGGTATGCTGTTCACGGCATGTATATGAATCTAGTAAATATTTGGAATGTTATATGTTTCCCAGATCTAGAGCCTTGATGCTCAAGGGTATCACTTAAGATACAAGCCGAAGAAGGCAGTATTCTAGGAATGCTTAAAAAATATATCTTGAAAATTTAACGCAGCAGAGAGAACGTTTAAAAAAAAATTACAAGACCTTTATTGTTGGTCTTAGAAAATTAAGTTGTAAAATGAAACTTAGTTCTGAACAGAAAATAATTTATATAAATGAATATTGTTGTGAGGGCTACAAGGTTCAACTATAATTCCCATACACTTGCACTACTTTGCATTGCTTCAAGGTAGGTGGGTGACCACTGAAATCGAGCTAATGGCTGGTCTTGTTTCACCGGCATTCCATAGCTGGAAATTCCCATTATGACGCTGTCAATTGCCCGCCACAGAGCACAATTATAACTTTCACGCATGAATATATCATTTAAATATCCAAAGCTACATTACGAATACGAATTTAACGTTGTTCAATAAGGCGCATATTCAGCCACAGTACCAGGAAGAAACCTGTCAAAATAGCTCACGATAATTAAGAGTAATGTAAAAAAGAAACGCACGACTAATGGCAGCGTCACAGTCACAAAGCTTATCACTCACTATTTATGTCAATTATTCAGCATTTTTAGTCATATTATCTACATTGTAAATTTATTTCAGATTTGATGTGAAATGTCGAAGCAGAAAATTATCTTAGACCGGAACTCTAAGGTGAACTGATTAAACTTCGTGTATGTAGCTTCGAGTTCTTTAAAATTACTTGTCATAATATTGGAGCACAGGAACTAGGCATGACCACGACTGCTTCGGTATCCGGTATAGTACCAAAGTCTGACAAAAAAAATAGAAGGTAGACCGCAAGTTGGGTTTGGTTTGAGTGAAGTTATTTTTTTTTTTTTTTTTGATAAATTAAGCACAAGACTGCGACATAAGAAACGTTTTTGAATAGTCTCAAAAAAAATGATAACATTTTATCATATCATATTACTCATTGGACAAGTCAAACCTTTTCGTTCAAAAAAAAAGAAAATAAAATTTAAGAAAATCGTTGCATGAAAAAAAATAATTTCAAAAATTGAAGTACGCAAATTTGTCCAAATTTTGTGTAAAAAAAATAGTAAATTTTTTTAAAATTCTCTTTATTGGTTTTTTAGATTAATTTGGTACAATTGACAAAGAAACTGTAGCAGGAAAGTTGCCAATCATCGCAGGAGACCTAAATGTCAGAACTGGACATGATAAGGGATTCGCCCATGGGTACTCATGGAGGCGAGATAACACTTAATGACAATGGCGGGCATCTTACCGACTTCTCAATATTTAACCCAATACTAATTGGCAATTAGCCAATTAGCAACAGCGTAAGAAAAAGTAGAACAGATCGCATGAGCTGATTTGGGAACCAACCATCGACTGCTAATCGCAGATACCCGTTTCAGGAAGCCTCCAAAGCCGAAACACAAAGTGTTTGAAACTATTAAACTCAAGGAGTTAACTAACGAAAACAAGCGAAATGACTATGTCGCTTTGGATTATCACGGGAACTGCACAGAACTTCTCACGATGGCGATCTGGAGGACAAATGGAAAGTTTGTTTGTTGGGCTGAGGAAATAAAAGAAAAGATTGAATGACAGAGAGTCTTACGTAGAAAATAGAAATGAAGTGAAAGGAGCAGTAAAGAAAGCCAAAACGCGAGAGGAATACGAAGGGATTGTGGAAAATAGTGACAAACCTTAAAGGAGAGCAAACAAGAACGATCAAGAAAGGGGGAAGGCTGGTCATAGAAAAGAAGGAAGTCCTAGATGTTTGGCGAAAATACTATGAGGAAAAGTTTAAAATAGATGGTACGACTCCGGATGAGGAAGGACTGAGAATGAGGATGTGCCGATTAGAGAGGTGGATTTCACTATTAAAACAATGAAAATCGGGATAGCCAGACAGAATAGCACCAAAAAAGATAAAATATGCAGGGCCAGAGGTAAAGAAAACATTAACCAAGTTATTACAAAAGGCCTGGACAGAGAGCAGGGTCACAAATGAATGGAAGGAGAACCCAAAGCCTCACTATACCAATCCACAAAAAGGGTAATAGTTATGACTGCAACAGCTACAGACCGATTAACTCAATATTATATAAGCTGTACACGAAAGTGCTGAAAAAGAGGCTCAGAAGAGTCGTGGAAGAAAACTTGGAGGAAGAATAGGCAGCGTTCATGAATGGGCGGCAAGCACAGGATGTCTTCCGGATGACAAGTTTGGATGACCGTCTGATCGCACGTTAGGGACAAATCCCTATTTATATCCTTCGTGGATCTGAAAGCTACATACGATAGTGTCCCAAGACAACATGACACTGCGGACTGATAGAATCCAAATCGGACTGTCCAGATTACAACCTAGTGGTAGTGGAGGTGTGGTTTAATGAACCAAAAAGAAAAGGAATGATGATAAATGTCGTCGATAAGACTAAAGTTATGTTGGTCGCTAAAGAGGATAGATCGGATGAGAATTTCACAATAGTGTAAGATGGTAAATCTCCGGAACGAGAGTAAGCTTTTGAATACCTGTTACTATGGTAAACTTGCGATGGGAGAATAGACCATGAGGTGATGAACCGAACCTGGGAATATGGCGCTACTACAAAATTAGCAGTACCATAGAGTATTATAAGTAAGAGAGAAATAAGCACACAAACTAACATGAAGCTATATAATGAAGTAATCGCTTTATATGGGACTGAAAGATTTAGATTACTTAACAATACATAACAAGCACTTAGAATACTAAATAAGCACTTAAGTAAGCTCCAAGCTGCGCGAATGAAATAGTTAAGAAGAGTCGCAGGGAAACTAGTAGAGACAGAATAAGATATTAAGGTTAAAGGAACTGCACCAAGAGGTAAACCTCACAACACTTAGAATGACCGGATCCAAGTGATAGGAAGAAACAGAGGTAACACCCTCATGGAAATGTGGAGAGATTGCCGGCACCGGAGTCAGTGGAAGGAATGGATAATGCGAGGTTACCCCGGCGCTTAACAGCATCTGGGAAATAAAGAAGAAGAGGATGACATTTCTGAGATATTCGCAGTTAAATAATTTGCCGTTGTTCGACTTTTTTTTTCAAAAAAAACTGAGTACGCAGTATTCTCGGGCCCACCCCAGGTATCCAAAGTACAAAAACAGAAGAAAATACTTGGAAGCATTTTGCAGTAAATTAGTGATAAGTACCACAGTTCCCGTTATTTAAAAAGATTAAGCTAAAAAACGCCGCGAGATTTTACCACGAAAACTTTTATATACGAACTTTGAAGCAAATTCGCGGAACCGTTGCATGAATTTTTGGATTAAAAGACCAATTTCAAGTAAAATTTTCACACGCAGGGATTCTTGCGACGAAAATTTACTTCTCTTTGCCACATTAAAATGAGTCGTTTGTGCAAATCAAACAAGAAATCAAGAAAAACGATTCTTCATAAAAGATGGAAGTTACCTGCTTATATTTACCATTGGGCTAATGGATTTGGAAACCCTGTTTTATTGTAAGTTAACAATAATACGACACACCAAGGACGGAAATGTATTCTATTCCTGTCAATAACTTATTTATTATTATTACTATTTCTGTCAAGTAGTATGGTTACTACAACTTTCTACAAAAGCGTTTCTTTACTTTTGCTTAACTTGAGCTTTTTCGAAGACAACCTTTCCCCACTCCTCGAAACTGGAGAAGTAACTTGAAAAAGTAAAGGAACAAACATATTATATTAAGTCAATTGAGATTGAGATATTTCTGGCGATTCGTGAGATTTTTTCATTGCAAACTCTCATTTTACAGACGACATATCTATACATATATATTTATAGATCCTCCTCGAATGAAAACGAGGTGTAAAGAACTTTTTGCCATTAAAGAACTAAGTTTTCGGTAATTTAAAGCAGTTCCAATTGAAGAAACAGATGGAAATAAAAAAAAAAGCAATTTCCCTACCACCAAAAGCTGACTTAAAAAACACTACAAAGTCCCAAGTGTAGCTTGGTATGAAAGCAGCACCTTCGACGTAGTTAAGGTGTTCATCTACCTCGGTGTGAATATTAATTCTACGAATGGCAACTTAGTGCAGATCCAACGAAGAATTACCCTAGGAAACTGCTGCTACTTCGGTTTGGCGAAACAAATAGGTTCAAAACTACTAACTCGAATTACAAAGTGTATGCCATTGGACAATGAAAGGAGAGTTAATACTAGGCCACCTCGAAAGAAAAATTCATCTTCGGATATTTGGTCCTAAGTGCGAGGAGGGCGAATGAAGGAGAAGATGCAACCGCGACCTCTATGAATAAACAACTAAAACTTGTCGATTACATTGGTTCGCCCACATCGAGCAAGTGGGAAATAATCCTCCAAGAGGATCTTAAAATCACATCCTCCAGGTTCGAGACGAAAATGAAGACCGAACATCCAGTTAAAAATATGCCAAAAGTGCTGAAACTCTTTTTCTGGATAACTGGAAGCCGTTTGCCCGGGAGCGCAGAGGATGCAAGGCTGTGTTCGGATTCCACTAATTATCCTATTCTTCGGGGCATTTTTTGAGAAGATCACAGCATATTGTCCAAAATATTAATTTCCCAATTTATCTTTATTTAAAGGTAGCTAATGAAAACGGCTTTTAAAATATCTTGAATCCCGAAAACGACTAGCACACTTTTCGCAGTAACTGTTCAACAGCTGATTTAATGAAATATCTAACCGAATAGTGTTACCAATCTCTCTATCACGATCATGCCTGATTTTGCCAAGCGCTTTGAAAGGTTTTGATTCAATCTCTTCTAAATCAAAAGTGTTTTTTTTAAATTTTCGAAATATTCAATTGGAGTCGTTTTGGAACACTGCAGCAGCAGCATCCAATTCATAAACTTTTTCTTTCCATGGTACGACTTCAAACACGCTCCATCCCTCAAAAGAAGAACGGTGATTGTGACCAGTTCCTAAAAGATACTTACATCGCTTGGGTCAACCTAAAACCGTCTTGAACTCTATTTACCACCAGTTGGCCTTCTGTATCAATATCCAATAATGACGTACACTTTGGCAAACGATTTTAATTATTCCTTGGATCGACGCCAATATCACGACTTCACGAGCGTCGAAAATCTAAATATTTATAGCACACATCTGCTTCCATTGTAACAATGTACTTTTGCCAGCCACACCCTCTGTATATACCAACGGTAATAAATCCAACTATTTACGCATTTCCACCTAAGACAAATTACCTACCACATGTCCAAATTGTGCTGTTCAAATAAACCGATTGTCTGTCATGAAGTCTCTAAATTTCCAAATAAAGAAAAGAAAAAAAACAAAATCTTCCCAAAATGTTAATTCAGCACAAAAGTGAAGAGAAAAATGCCCAACAAAAAAATCAAAAACATAAATTTAAATATTTTAAGAAAATATCATGGCTTTTTATTTTTTTTTGCAACTTTAGTATTTAATTTTTTTTTAAATCTTTCGTTTCATTTTGGTTTAAGATTAAAATTTATTTTATTTATTCATCACATTTCGGTTTTTTTTTATTTTTTATTTTTGTTCCTATTCTTCGGCTTCGACTTTATAGATTCTCATTTATAGATTCATTCTTATAAAAATTAAATTTTACAAGTGAATTATAAGGAATTCAAAAAAAAAATGCATTAATTGTAAATAAATCTATTGCAAAAATTGATTAAAAAAAATACAAATTATAATAAATCTAATGAGGTACAAGCGATGTAAATAATACAATTTTCTTCTTCTTTTTTTTTATATATATAAAAACAGAAATAATAGCCACAGAGAAAGTTTTCAATATGAAAACAATCAAAGTATACATATAAATAAATTTAGTTTTTTGTTTTACACATACATTTTGTTTACAAAAATATCTTAAATATTTCTCTTAAAACTTTTGCTTAAATAAATTTATTTTAATTTTATGTGTTTTATTTTTTGTATCTTATAGAACTTTGTTCTGTATAGTGTATAAATAAATAATTATATATTTTATGTTTGTGTTTGTTAAATAAAATTTGTCATGTCTTAATTTTTTTTTTTTAAATAATTCTTATAACATAATTGATTTTTGTATCTTTTCTTTGATTCGATTTTACTGTAGTTTTTTTTTGTATTCTTTTTGGTTATAGACACATCAACAACTATATTTATATAGATAAAAACTATCTGTTCCTGAATAAATTCCTTTGTTAAATAATTTCTTCATTTTATTTGGTTTAGTTGACATTAGTTTCAAGTTGTTTAAATTTGCATCTAGCTAGATACATTTTGGGTTTTAAATTGTACATTTTGTTATTTGATTTTTAAATTAATTTTAAGGTACCTTTTTAGTTTAGGGGTGAGGAAGAAGGAAGAGGAAGAGATTTTTGTTTAAACTTCTGTTGGCTCACTATCAGCGGTGCAGGATTGCGTGGCGCAGCTAAGGTTGCGAGAACTCTGGCAGAACAATTTAAAAATCGATCGCTTCTCGTGAACCATAACGGGTGGCGGTATGGAGACCGCTGTATCGACAGCAATATTCTCCATGATGGTGCTTCTTTGGATGGACGAATTGTGATAGCAATTAGTGGTAGCTACCGCTACTGCAGGATTCGTTAGGAATGTCTCCGCGTTTAGATTAAACTTATTCTCGTTATTATTTAAACTATTTGTATGCCTAAGGATCGGTGTGAGATATTTACATGAATTGATCGAGTAGGTTGAGACTTTGCTGCTGCTGCGTTTAACACTAATACTGGCTTTGGTACCGTAGCGCAGGAAGCCGCCTTTGCGCTGTAGGTGGCGCTCTCGAGAACGGGCATCCAAGCCGAAGAGGCGCTTAACGCCACGGCGAACGCGCTTATTCCGATAAGCGAAGATGAACGGTGAGCTGAGATTCGCAAGGAGAATCATGAACACTGCTAACTGAGTTGAGTGGGCAAAGTCCTCGATGACACGGCCCTGCAGGAGGACTAGGAAGCCGTACGGCAGGTACGACACGAGAAACATTATAACGACTAGAATACTGATGCGAGCGGCACGCGACTCCTCGCGGTATTTGAACAGCGATGAGGCGTTCGACAGCCGATGACGGATGGATGTCATGTAGCTGAGCGCCTTCGGCGACGCATGTATGGTTGGAATTTGCAACGCCTGGTGGGGGAGGTGACGCAGAGGTGAGGCTGCGTCCAGTGTGTTTTGGGTGTATTTTTGGAGATTCGGTGACGAGTGGATTTGACGAATGCCACTGAGGCGATCGGCCGCAATGAGATCTTGTGATGATCGCCCCAGCAGGGGCAGCTGCCGCACGGAGTAGTTTCGTTTGATTTCTCCGCTTGCGGTTGACAGCGTCAATAGGATGTTGTTTGTTTGGTTTCTGTCCGCAAGAGATTCCTCTGGCTCGCACAGCGGTGGCAGCAAGGGCGGTGGGGGTGTGGACGACGTGCGCCTTGGTGGCTTCTCAGCCGCCGCTATTGTGACGGTTGAATCGCGACGGTTGCGCTTGTGGTCGATTTGCATCTGCAGGCCACCAGTTGTCGATGCACCAGATATCGAATTTCGCTGCACGCATAGGCTGTTCGTGTGCGAATGCTCCCTATGATGACCATGGGATAGGTTTAGCGCACTTTGCAGCAAAGGCGACGATCCATTCTGTCGCATGCGGAGACCATTCTCTCGGGCTTCTGAGAAAATCCTCCAATACATTCCGCACACAAATCCGAACGGCAACAAGATAATCACGATGAAATAAATACACGCAAAGATCATGCTGAAGATCGTGTTCGATGTTATGGCAAACATTTCGATCTGCTCCGGCAAGGCGTATCTTTTCTGCTTGCCAATCACGGTCGTCGACTCGAAATTGATCGCTCTGAAAGCTGACATCACTCCGAAGAGAATCCCAAGAGCCCAGGTGAGGGCGATCAGCACCCACGCCTTAAGACCCGATATCCGACTGTGATACCGCAGGGGATCCGTCACAGCACACCACGTATCGCCGACGACCAAAAGCACGGATAGAGCTCCCAAAGCCGCCGCCAAATCGATCGACCAACACCTCATCATCGGCGTGGCCTTAACTATTCTAGACTTATCTTTATATCTATCTTTAGTAAGGATTGGATCCACGATCACATTATTATACATCTTCTCATCGGTTATCACAATTTTGTCGGCATTCTCGTCAATGGTCAGCCCCTCGCAGAAAGTCGAATTGCACTTGACTATTCGCTCCAAACGCTCGCTGCCATTGCGTATTACCTCGTCCAGCGTCTCCTCCATCAGTTGGCCATCACGATGAATGGTCAGGCGATGGTTATCCCCCTCAATGCTATCATCATATGATTGTGTGGTTGCGGTTGTTACTGCTGCAGTGTTGCCACTTAAGAATAATGTCGGTGCGAGAATAAAACATCCGATTAGATTAATTATTAGTAAATTGATAACGAAACGATTAGCCGTTGTTCGTAACGCGGGTGTCACCCAGAATGCACCTAATGCCAGCAGATTTATTGTGAATGATATCAAGAGTAAACCAAAAATTAAAAAGTCTATTGCCATATTTGTACATAATACTACTTTTTAAATGGCTGCTAAATCTTTTTTTCTGGATTTCTCTTTCAATAAATGTATTGTGTGTTTGGGCTGGTTTTTTTTCGTTTTTTTTTTCAGTTACCACGGCTTTATAACGCACTATTCTTCCGGGTAGGTATAAATGTTTATCTTGATCTACCGACAACGAAGTGCTGATCAAGTTTCTGGCGCAAAGTATCTATTTCTGTTATACCGTGTGAAAATATTTGATGACTTTTGTAGTAGAAGTTGTCTCGCGACCAGCTTGTGGACATTTTTTTTTTCTATCTCATGCAACTGTTAGATACATACACGCAAGATCACTTCTTGTTTAAATTATTTATTTATTTTTTTCTTCTTCTTCTTTTGACTAAGAATTGGCACTGGTTTGGTTGGTTTTTATTTTTTCTTTTTTAATTTTATTTTAATGAACTGCGATTAATTCTTTTATTTCATTTTTTTTGGTATACTAATCACTTCGCCTTCATTAGTTATTCACACACACTAGTTAATTTTTCTTTTTGTTAACTCTATCGATCGTTTTTTTGTATTTTTTATTTTTAGGACAACGTCTCGAAGATATTGATAATATTTATTTTTTGACGATCTTCACTTTAATTCACTTAGGGATACCGATCGAGTTTAAGATCTTTTTCTTTTTCTCTTTTATGTATTTCTTTTTATTTTAGATTCTTTTGTTTTTGGTGTTTTGATTCGTAAGTGGCTGTTGCTTTTGGGATTAAGTAAGAAATAAACAATATATAGTTTTTCTTTTGACCGACACCGCAAGAAAAAAAACGCGCGAAAAAGAAGATCTTCACTCATGAGCGTTGTATTCACAACTGTTCGTGTTGGGAACGTTTTCCCTCAAGAAATATATATCGCGAGACCGCAAAAAAATTCAGAAATTATTTATTTTGTTTTTGTATAAATAAATCCAACGACGACTCGTATTTATTGAAGAGAGAGAGAGATTTTGATTTTCTATGCAGTACGAGTACGATCGCATTGAAGTTGAAGTCGATGAGAACTGTTGAGTTGCCACGAGAGACAATGAGAGACATTGAGAGTCCAGCAAGTACAGCAGCAAGTGAGCGAGAGAAGTAGTAGCACGCGATCGATTGTTTTATGCGGGAGATTTGTATCTTTTTGGATTTGGGTTTGGGTTAGGTAGATTTTCCGTGAGAAGAAAAATAATTTTTTTTTTTTTTTGTAAGGTGAATTGTTGTTTCCCTTTGTTAAGTAATCTCTTTGTAAGTATGGCTGTGTGTATGGGAGGAGGTTTTATTGGTATTTGTGTGGATTTGTTAGTGTGAAGAAGGTAGATATGTATAGCGGATTTTCTTTTTGAGTGACTATTTGAGTGGTTTTTGTTTCACGGATTGCCTTTCTATTTGTTGGATTGACTTTGATATATGGTGCACTGGCTGGGTTACTTTGTGCTGAATTTGGTATCTTTTATGGACACAGTCTATGTCGGATCTGTGTTTATTTTCTTTTGTTTAAGAAAATCAGTGTGACAAATCAGTAATGGACTGAATTCGAGCACTTATCTCTGTAAAACAAAAATGAAAACGGTGCGATAGATATTTTGTTTATTTCCAACTGATATCGACAAGTTTTTTCTTTTTTTCTGTTTATATTTAGAATGCATCTATTGAGAGGCCTGAGATCATGGTAAAATTTACGTTTCTCAGCTGTGGCCTGTGATCCGGGTGGGTGTGAATGTGAACTTTAGATTAACAGTCGCTGGCCACGTGGATGATGTCAATTCATTTATGGTTGATGGTTGATCGGATCTATGACGTGGGGAAACCACCTTCTCATTCAGTGGAATTGTAGTTAAATTACTTGTTAAGTTACACGCACTTCAAGTATGCCACAATTCAATAGACAGAATGTATCTATAGGTATTTACTGTATCTATCGATGTGTGCGTGTGTCAGTTACAAGTCGAGACTATGTGTGAGACTGGTGTTGATTGTGCAATGGCCGCTCATTTCTGTTTCTGCGCGCAAAATTATTATAAAAGTTGGTATTGGAGTTTCCCTAGTTTTGTTGCACACGACAGCAAACCAAGTAAGTGGGTTTCGTTGAGATCTTGGATTGAAGTGTACTTCGTATTTCGAGTTTTGTTTTTCTTTTTGCTGAAACGAGAATAAGAGAAGAAAAAAAAATAATTAGTTAATTCGATTGGTGTTGCGGTGGGATTTCCCCACTGGAAATGTTTTTTGGTGTTGTTGTTGTTATTTTTTAGGTTTTGCTTTAAAAAAAGACCTGTTTAGGCGATTTGTTTTGGCTTGGATTATTTACCAAGTGACGTTCGATAAAAGAGTCATTTTCTATGTTTTGTTTGGGTATTAAGGTGAATTTGCGTGCTCATTGGAATGAACTTTGAAGCTTAAATTGAGGCTTACTTGTGTTCGGGGATGACATATTGAATGGGTTTTGGAATTTTTAAACTTTTAAGAGCTACACGGGTTTTAAAGATCAGTCGGTATTTTGTCATCATGGAATGTATGGTCGCTGGAGTTAAGTACCTACGCAACCTGGAGTTGTAAGTTATATGATTCGAATACGTAGTAGAAGATGTTGATAGTTTTATAGCCAGTCTACCTTCCTCGAATATAAATTGTTCTAGCTTATTTAATTAACAAAAGGCAGAAGGGTAAAGGCTCGAAGAAATATTGAGGAAATACACTGCTCTGAAGCCACATTGCAACCCAACAACTTATAACTGCTTATTTAGCTCCTCGTCGAGTTTACTAGAGTAAACTTCTGTTAATTAAACACTGTGCCTAGGGAATGCTTAAGGCGGAATCACAGGAGCTCAAACATTAATTTTTATACAGCCCAAGCTCTTACCTCCTTCAAATTTGAGATATTAAATGGCTAATGATCTACATCATTTTGCAATTAGTAGCATCAAGTAGGGGCTTTACCCATTAAAACTCTATTTTCATCTCTCAAACTAATCTTGGCAATAAGATGCTAATTGGCTTTGCTAAATTAATCCCTTACTCAAAACCATCTTAATTAGCAAACGTTTGACTAGAATATAAAGAAACGGCTGAGCACATCCCTTGATTGCCGGGAATTCTCCAAAAGTAGGCTTAAACAGGCTTAACAGAGCCCTAACAGCGCCTGCAGACTTCAAGAATTCATTTGAAACCATGATCTTTAGCTTCATTCGAGGGCTAATTCTATCCCGAAACAATTGCTGAGATCAAAATTTTGGTGGCGTATGCAATCAATATCGCTGGCAATAGCTAAAACAAAACAGGGTTTAAAAAAACTTAAGCAGGTACTAATAAGATGGAAGCATCTTTGAAACGAAGAACATGCCTTAGCCCTTGGTAGGCGAACAAAATATGCTATTCCTCATGACCAAGAAGAGTATTCCGACTAAACCTAACCGTTAACTTTTTTTATTTTGTAATCTCTGAGTGAAACAGCTTAGGATAGCTCTCAATTCAACAGGCACATACTGGTCTACATCTCGAGATAATGAGTGATAAATGGCAAATGTGGATGATCCTTCGATAAGAAAAAGTAGAAAATAGCGTATCAGCCGGTGTTGGCCCTCCTAGTGTTCTTCCTTCCTGTTCGTGATTACCCAAGGGAACCCTCGTAAAGTGTTCTGTTTCTCACTTAACACCTGAATTTATAGGTGGTTAACAATTTCCACCTCTTATTGCATTTCATTGTAATCTGGCACTATATATACCCAGATGGATTTTCTTTTTGTAGATTCATGTTCGTTCTATTATTCCTTGGTCTGGATAAGAACCTTATGGTTCATAAGAATTCGCCTGCTTCCAGTGGTAAGACATTGTCTGCGTAATCAATTACGTAAGTATTTCATTGATGACAAGGACCATAGTAATGGAGAGATGACACTGGGGCTACCAACAGGGGTATTTTGGCCCGGGCCTTGCTAAAAATTTTCCGGGCCGCAGTTTAGAATTTTTATTTTTAAAGAATTCGGTTTACTACGGTTTACTAATGGTGGGATAGAAAATCAAGATTTCCAAATATAGTCACAAATAATATATCCGGCGTTATTTGAAAGCACGGTAAATGCCGGAGAACAAGGACTTGAGGGCCCTGCATAGCAAATGCAGAGAAACTGCTACTCGATAGCTTAGTCTAAAGGTGAGATTAGACTGCAAGCCAAGTGGGCATATATCTGACTTTTTTCGCCCTCAAAATGTGTATATTTGAAAGGGAATGGTCAATATTTGACCTCTTTTTACTTTTAGTAATACTTTCATTTCTTCATGACATTGCATACAGCATTGTTTTCTGTAGCAAGGCGAATGAATGTAATCAAGGCAATTCAAGGAGTTTGTAACCCAGAATGACACCTTCTCGAGGTGTACCTCTGGATGCTGTAACTTCTAAACTCCTAAGTCTTCGTCACTCTATCGCCTTTTCCCTCTTATTCACTTGAAAGAGGACCGTAACTGCATCTGTATAAGTTTTTGCAAGCCAATCAAATGGGCCAGCTACCGTATAAGTCCTTAAAGATCAAAACTACCGCGCTTAAAAAATGCAATGGGTATGGGACAAGTTGTTACTATGCGGGCAATTAATTTTACCTTGCATTCATATCAAACTGCGGCATCTTGGACTATCTCACAATAAGCACTTCTTTATATGCAGTCGTTTCATATTGTATTCGTTCGCCTCGGATATATTTTTAAAGAGCATTTTAACCTTTGAACTTCAGCGTAGTATACTTAAGAATCACGACGAATGATGTTCACAAAATGCGGTTTAAAGTCTCGATTAAATCACTTAACTAACGACGACTACTTTTTGTTTATCATGTCAGAGCTAACTCATTAATGATCAATTAGCGAATCTACAGAAAAAATATAAAATTACGATTCAAGAATCGATAGATCATCACGACAGTGTTTGGTCCTAAATATCCCATTAAGAGTCGTAAATATTGTTATAGCCCCGCTTTGAAGTCTGGTTTTTCGTTCTAGACTTTCCGGTGCCGTAAAATTTTCTGTTTTCGCCGATTTTAAACTTGGAAATGGCCTGACCAGAACAAGTATCTAATTATACTAAAAACTATATTGGCTAAAAAAAAACCTTTGCATCAGTTCTCAGAATTGGTCCAAGAATATTTAAATGACATCTTTTCGTCGTTAAAATTGGATTAGTCACTTCGTTGTGGTTCCGTATATGCTATGCGATTAAGATGAATATTATATAATGCCACGAGCCGTTAAGTTCTGTAGGAGGTAACGTCGTGTGTCATCGATAGCGGGATATGGCAGCAAGATTGCTATTAAGAATTTGGGTTTTTTTTTCATTCCTTCCAAAAGCATAATCTCGCTTCATGTTGGGGGAAGTTTTTCGGTCAAAGATGCGGTAAATTGGAACTACTGAAAAAGGAATTAAACTTAACAGATGATCATAATTTTAACAACAAATAAATTAATTTTTAAAAATGTGTCAAAATAATTAAACATGTCTAACTAATCCTCCATTGATAAGCGATCAAATTTGACAAGACATCTCTATCTCAACATTATAAAAGACCTCAGCACTAACAGTTCTGAACGTGCTAAGATACGTATAACTGACGATTAATACACCTCATAGTGTATTATCAGTCGCTATGCCAATATTTTATTTTCAAACAAATATTTGTGAAAGAAATCGCAGTACCTACTTAAATATGATTTTATCACCCCAATTAAATAATATCATCAGCTTAAGTCAGTTTTATAGTAATGACTGACAATAAACACGCTTCGCCGAATGATTTAATGACCTTTCTAGTGAGTCAAAGAAATTAAATAGCAGCGAGAGGTGCGCAGATAACCTACTAACATTTTCATATCATTCGATTAAGAAGTGTTTCTGAATTTGGTTTTGAATTAAATTGAATTTGATTTGCACCAGTTGGATTTGACTATTGGAAACGAGAGCGATGTTTGAAAGTGCTAATGTCAAAATACAACAGGCAAGACTTCACTGTAACATTCCTAAAACCCAACAGACCTTTGTGAGACTTCAAGGAAGCGAGATGATTTTTGTTTTTTAATTTTCTACGATCAAGAACACTTAAAGAGGTGAAATGAGTGTCCATTCCACGGTCAAATGATAGGAAATAGTAGATTATTATTTAATTTATTTTAAGCCCCTGCAGCTTTAACATCCTGGAGGGCCTAACGGCTAATTGGATGACCACAGTTTGACAAGACTACTGGAATATTTGGGTTAATACAGATATCCCAAACCAGGAGTTCTGCCGACGGTTTTGTTAAGAGCGAGCTCCACAAGGACCAGTACCCATAGGGAAGTCAAAACATGGAATGTTTATGAGCCGTCATTGCTAATTTATAGCCTCGTCGAGCAAGGAAATAAAACACGCCTTATATATAAATATTTGACTTCGAATCCCAGCCCCCAGCCCAGACTGAACCACCGTTTCAAAGACCAAGCCATCGAGGATGCCATAGCGCTTGTTCTGGATAACTGAAAACCATCTGCCCGGAACCCTAAAGGATGAGAGGTTGTTGTGTCTCGCACAGAGATTCTCCACCGGTCAAGTATTGTAGTATTTAAGTGTTGTAAGAAAGGAAAAAATGAAGTGGTCCGGTGACGGTTGTCAGGCTGATGGTAGGCATGGGCATAAGATCTCAAATATAAAAAAAGTGTAAAACCAGATTGGTTAGAAAAAGTTTTAGTGATTAAAAAATAATCTTTTAGCGTCTCCACTGAAAAAAAAGGAGATTAACATAGAGGTTTTCTCCAAACCCGCTCTTTGGCTCTCAAATTTGCGCACAAAATGTCCAACATCTGGTTGTCAAATTGATTTCTCGCTCTCAATTCTCAGTAAAATATGTCACTTTTGACATATTCATGGATGGTAAATTGGTATTAAGTGTGTTCACAAACCGATTTTTACATGCAAACCCAGTTTTTTTCAAGATTATTTTTTAATCTTGTGTTTAGCAGATTAAAATTTGTATGGTAAATCTTAAGATTTAAGGCAGATTAATCTTAATCTCGCTTTAGTGTTAGGTGGAGACGTAGCATAAGTGTGCCAAATCATAATCTTGTCGGAAAATTACTGAAATAGTCAAATTGACTGAAAGTGCACAGAATGAGATGTTCAAAGCATCAGATGAGCTAAACATAAAATATGGGCAACAAGCTGGTTGTTAAGGTATAAAAGAAAATTGGGCTCACCTCCATGGTCGAGTAGCTCGTAAGAAACTATTTATCAGCAAAACGAACCAGCAGAGCCAACTTGTCTTTGCGCAGGTACATGAGTCTAAGCGCTCAGAAGGAACACTGTTATTTTGGACAGAGAGTCCAAATTCAACACATTTAGTCCTGATGGGATGTCTTATGTTTAGCGTAATACTGAGCTGAAGAAGTATGGTACTTGGGTACCAAAATGGATAAAAATATGTACCTTTACAGGTGCTGAGAAGTTTGGTATACGCAATTTGTTCTGGTGGAGTACAGTCAGTCTTGCCTCATCCAACACATCGCTTAGGTACTTGATGACCCCGCTGGCACAGAGTCAATGTCATCTAAAATCTGTGTGCTCTGTTGACAGAAAAATTTCATCATCAAAATAGGCTACAAAATTTATTTGAAGTAGCATATTAACCCTTTAATGACATGTGTTTTACGTTTACAACATGAACCCTATCTGCTCAGAACTAGTTTCACTATTACACCTTTTCTAATTATAATAAATATTCTGCAAGTGTCTCTTTTTGCAATAAGGAGTTTGTATTTGGGATGCGTTACTTTTGGTTTGGTGAATTATCTCTTCTACATATCTCACTATCCTTTCACCCACTGAATTTTTTTTTTTTGTTTTAGCTTAGGTGACGTAAAAAAACGCTAAATAAAATAAAGCCAAATTCAAAATTTGGCATTACTTCACTTTCAAAAACGAAATAAGACCAACTTGGCTTTATTTCACTATGCAAAACGAAATAAAGCGCAAAAAAATTGTAATATTAAATTTTTCATTACTTCGTTTTCGACATGAAAATAATATGAAATTATGAAAAAAATGTCTGTTCTAGGAAATAAGGCACAAAGAAATTAAGCCACCAAATAAAAATATAATAAGCCCACAAAATGTTGTCTTTATTGCATTATGAAATACAATAAGTTTCAACAAAGTATAAAGCATAGTCATTTCAATTATTAAGAATCATCGAATGGAAATTCACTATAACAGTGAAACCGAGCAGGGGAGTTGCAGGGGGAAGCATGCTTTCCCATATTCCATAATGATATAACCCAATTAGGAAAGTATATTCTATTATTTTGTACGAAAATTAAAACGAAATATTGCCAAATATTCCGAAAAGTACGAATTTGGTCTTACTTCGAAATTACTTTGAAATGGAAATAATGCCAAATTTTTAGAATTTTTTAGTTAGGCGTTATTTCACCGAGTCTAAAACGCCAGATTTAATCAAACAATTTTTAATTTTTCTGAAGACAGAATGAGGTTCTGTTATGTTAACCAAAGTTTAAAGTATTTAGGGTGCTGGAGTCAGAATTTTACGTTTACTGTTAATTTCTGGAGTTTCTGATTTAATAATAGTTTTTATTATAATGTTACTTTACTTTTGCTGATTTTATATTTGGGTTAAATTTTATAGTGGCCAACAGTATGTATCTTTCTGTTCAAGTTTAACATTTCTAATTGTGCGAAATTTCCTAGTTTACTTTTCTTAAAGCCTCCCCTCCATACACTATGTAGCTATTCTCCTGTGCTTTAGTTCACTAACTGATAGCCATAACTTCCTTCAGGGTCCCTGATTCTAATCAGCAACTATTCAGAAACGATTATTTACAACATTCTCATTTAGAAATAGTTTGCCGCATGGGAAAGGAGCTTCAAATGTAGACGTATAAAAGTTCCCACTATTCTGGAACAACTCGAAGTTTTGTTGATGATAAATATTTCAGTTTCTCTAAAGTTTAGTCCATCCCCGAAAATGTTTGATATAAGAGTTCAATTGTAACCATCGAGTTTAGTTCCTGCTAATAATTTTGCGAAAGTTTGCGAAATTAATTTAAAATAAAATAGCTCTGATGTTTTTTTATGAATTTACAGAAATTTTCTCATAAAAATAAGGAATGCATCCCGAACAGAAAAGTTTTACGTTTGTTCGTCGAACAAATATCTGCATCTATTGTGTCCTCAGATAAATCAATTTGGTTATATTCCACAAAATAACTATTATTAATCTTTTCTCACGTAATTTTCGAACGAAAGTCACTGGGCATAAATTAAAATAGATAAAAGGTTAAATTAACATATCTATGGTTGATTTTTGTTAACAAAATTTATTTCAGATACTGTTTCCACTTCTGCTCATAGATAATTTAGGTTTTTCCCTGCACATTGGGAATTCCATAAAACTGTCTGTGTAGTCTTAAAGTTCGCACATTATAAAAGCCTATAGTTAATAATTTTCACACATATTTTCCATACTAATTGTTATTGCAAAAACATAAGTCAGTCGGTAACTGATAATAGAAATCTTACGTAAGAGTAAGAGTAATGGAAAAAAGACATTCCGAAGATATTATGCAATGCATTGGCTGACTTTCGTATCGTCATAAAGGCTTCAGCTACTTACTATAAAACTAATTGCATACCTTGAAGCGGCATAATCTTGTGCTCTAAGTTTTTAAAAATTCGTGTACTAAAAAAACGTGTTTGCATCGCAGAATCGAATGTTTGATCTGTCCCGCTTTACAATTTCGATGCCAGTTAGCAAAAGCAAATGTAGTAGGTATTTTCGCTTCTCTATATTATTCGTGTTTCCCTAAAGACAAAACAGTGCGACCAACGTATATCACTCAAATGGATAGTAAATTGAAATTTTGTGAAATGACAAGAATGCCATAAGAAGTACTGCAGATGAGTCTTACCTTACCTGTCCCGCAAGACTCCTAGTTTTATGAAGTGACTATGCTAATTATTGTATAGATGTTAATTCCGCATGAAATTTAAGACTATAGTAATTAGAGACGCCCAATGCTCCTTGAGAAAGGATCATTGATGTTACCAGAAAAATGTATTTTGGCGAAGTAATGATCTGCCAAGTGTTTTTTTTTTTTTTGACATCTATTTGAAGGATTTGCTTGAAATTCCCAAGCCAACACCGACTCATGCCTAATCACTCACCAAATATGACTTTTCTTTTCGGAGTCACTGTCATTATACAGACTAAGCCATCATTTGCAATACGTCAAGTTGTTGATATTGACGCAACAGATATTGATTTATTCTATATATTTTTGGTCGGTGCAATTGGAACTTCTCTGTTAAGCTGAATACTAAATATTCCCTTTCAAGACCTAAATAAATATCTTATTGGTGCAATAGAGGCTTAACAATGCTCCTGAATAATTGCAAAATGATTAATGATAGGTCGATGGTACAAAAGGCCAAAGACCAGAACTGACAAGCATATTCCGACTCAGGCACTCATCCTGGTTTTGGTCAGAATCTTCTTTTTCTTACCTCCTGACGAGATTATGGTCAGAATTATAGGAATCCCAAAATTCTCCCAATTTACCGCATCCCTACTAATTCTCGAGTTTGACCTCAATAAATGTTTGCGGCCTGTTGCATCTATGTGATACAATTTGAGTTTCCCAAATAGTCACAATAGACGAACGAATTTTGTGACATTTTTATGATTTTTACTGTAATTTTGTTCCGTTTCTCTCTTCTCCGTGTGTGATGACGATGGAGCAAGATTGGATTTTTTTTTTTTTTTTTTTTTTCGTCGAAGGTTGCTTCTATCCGATGGAGCGCTCAGACAGAACTACAGGTCCATTGTACTACCACTCAGACACCTTACATTAATGTACTTAAGTTTCCCGCCTTTCGAGCTTCAGTGGTAAAGAGCTTAGATGTTCGGCACTCACCGCGTCAGCCCCGAAAATCCTTCACCTGGTGCGAGCATAGGCCAGACAACTGCAGAGAAAGTGTTCTGCTGTGTCATCCCTTCACCGCAAGCAGGAGAGGTAGTGGTGTCGCTTAAGCCCAACACATTTAAGTGTTTAGCAAAAGCTTGGTGGCCCAAAAGAACGCCTACAAGTAGCCTACAATCGATTCTCCTCAGAGATAGAGAAAAGATGCTGACCTTTTGCAAATCTGCGGGCGCAGTAGTTTGGTCTGTCTACATCCACCGCAATTGCGCCACCGAATCTTGTGTTCACAAGAAAACCCAAGAATAGATAGACGACATGACTAAAGATGCAGGCAGACCCAACACAGGTTCGGGTCCTGAGAAAACTTCTTCTGAACCTTGCCTAGCAAGCTCATCCCAGATCTCATTTCCCTGGATGCCAGCGTGACCTGGTACCCAGACAAGATTCACTGTGTTCAGTCTTCCTACCAAATTCAGAGAAAGCTTGAGTTCTAGCACTAACTTGGACGAGGTAAGAGGATTTAGAAGCGCTTTTAATGCAGCTTAGCTATCACTGCAGATGCAAATGCCTCTATGCATTGCTCCATGATAATAAGATTGGATTAATGCCTCGAATGAAAAAGTTTAAAGTCGGCCCTCGACTCAGTAGTCATATCCTTTGGTGATGATTCACCTTTCATGAATGGGGGCATTTTCTAAACTGTTATCAGCTAAAAAGTTCGATGGAACGCACTCGACGTATTCTAGTGGTAGCGGCCATAAGTCAATGCCTCGAAATATCTTCTGACTCATTTCGGGTGTATTTCGTATTCTTCGAGTTCTAAAATATATATAAAATGGTAGAAGTTCCACCCTAGTAATTATTAATTAAATATTAGTTCTGCAGTAGCTATATTGCCCCATTGCTAACCAATCTAAACACCTAAAGTGTCAAAGAAAGAAGTTACTAGTTTTTGTTCTAATATACCGGAAGGGAGTACAAATTCCATTCCACGTGCGAAATCGAATTTATGCCAATGACTAAGAATTTATTACAAAAATTTCCTCAATTTCTCAATGTAATTCGCAATCTAGTTTTTTACACCACTATTCGGCTGGGAATTTAAATCCAATCAATAAAAAACAAAAGAGTTAGGTAAATGCAACTAATTGCCACTATCTCTGCACAAAGTTCAAACTAATATATTATCTGCATTTAAATGGGTAGCATTTATAAATTAAATTCTATCTAATCTATTCGTCCATCTGGTTCTTTTGTTTTTGAATATTTTTTTTTGCTTTTGGCGATAAGTTAAGTCTCGTCGCAGGTCAGCCGTCAAGCTGTCGCCATTCCCAATAATTATAGGTACTAATTAAATTCGAATAAATGTGCTGCCTTTTCAAATCTCATAAATTTATTATCGCTGGACAAATGAAGCATACGATGAAGTATGCCAGAATCTCTGATTGGTAGTGATGTGATTAAGTGCTAAGTTGAACAATTATACAACTAATTGTGGGTTGCCTACAATGAGCGATATTGTTAAGGAAAGAAAATTACATTTCATTGAGTAGGTGACAAAAGATTGGATAACAATAGATAGCTCTACATAGTTTGCTTTGTGAAAATGTTTGTTGTTTAATTATTTCTTTTTTTTTTATGCGACTAAATTGAGATTAGGAGGAATTGAAGTTTTTTTTAGCAATTCACCATGACTGTTAGATTTTCTTATATGAATGAAACTTGTTCGTTTGCCTTTTAACAGATGAACTTTGGAGTTGTCATCTTAGTCATTTTTCTTTGGTTAGTCATATTTTATTTGACTCAAAACAAGTTACGGAAGTACATTATTTAAATTCAATTTAACAGAAAGAAATACGAAGAACAAAATTCGCTACACGTGTAGAAACTTAAATTACCGAAAACTTTCAGCATTAAACAAGAATCACATTATTCAGTTGGCATTTTATTGGAGTATATTTTGTCGAACAGATCGATACGATACACGTTGTTAGTACTTCTGTGTAATATATTCTTACAGGATATACATTAACTTAAGCTCAGCAAATTGCCGGATGGAATCTTTCAATAAATCTTGATGAATGACGATTATATTGTATCCTTCGACTGATTCATATTAGTTTGGCAAATTGTTCTTCATTAAGGCATGTGCGTATCTACGACCAAGTATCTATAGTGAGAAAGTTTTTGCTAACGTAGGTAGCAAAATAATTGAAATACACAGAGAGAGAGAGAGAGAGAGAGAGAGAGAAAGAAATGAATTGTAATGAAGTATTTATCATTCAAGAGGAGGTATCATCGATTAAGGCAACTGATTGCTTTGAAGATCCTTGTTTTATTGGAAATTGCGATGCTTGGTAAAGATTGAGGGAAAGTAATGAATAAAATATTTGGAATAATGTTTTGCTTTTATTGGAATTGTCATTTGATTTGTTGTGGTGATAATTGTTGAAGCTTGGTGAGTTTGTTCCATTAATAAGAAAATATAAGAAATATTTCATATGAAAACATGTAAAAGTTGAGCATACAGCGAAATATATCTGCTGATAGTACTTGGCTTTGTATTTTCGACACACGATTTTTCATTCCGTTTATCACTAGCACTTTAAGCCTATATAGTGTTGAGGAGCAATCATTTTGAAATATTTTCAGTTTGATCATACAATTTAGCTCCATAGTGAACTCCATAGTCAAGCCTGCCTGGGTTTTCACCTCTAAATGTAGGTGAAAAATAATCAAAATCTATTAGCACTTTTCAAAGTTCATTGCAATTGCACAAAGACATTTTTCTCATGCGTGTTTTGGTGATCGCCATTTTTAGTGAAATAAAATATAAAACGTATGTTGACACCAAATCAGAGTGTAAATTTTGTTTGCAATTAAGTAACTATTCAGTTGACTAAGTTAGCTTACGTTTATGTGAATTCACAGAGAACCTTTGAGCCTGATTGACTGGGATTCGTTTTATTGGGAATATCTTACTTTGCTCACCAAAACAAGCCTTTAATAAAAGTGTTGCTTATTTATATGCTTCAGTATGGTTTGTTCAGTCTTGTTCGGTTCCATTCAGTAAGGCCGTTATAAAATGTTCGTGAGCCTTTTCACACTGAACCATTTTATATCAGGCTTGCGTCATAGCTCGCCCACAACTCACTGATAAGAAATCTGATTTCTCCATTAAACAATTCCAAAACAATGAAGGAATACCCGAGCTAATTGGGAGCACACTTTCGTTTAACGGTTTGGGCATTTTACACCATTCTTAATGGAACCGGCCATAACCGAAGAACGTTTTTTTTCGCAATTAACCTTATGATGGAAATTTAAAATCTGTACGTAACTAATCACTTGTTAAAATCGATAAATTATCTTGGTTATTTTAATTTTAATGTTAGCGACAGAAATACTCCAAACGATTTTGAAAAGAAGCCTTTTTGTCGCCTACGCTCTTTTAATGTTAAAGGGCTCGAAATTTGGCAAAATGTCAACGACAGCATTTGATGACCTATATTTGAATATATATATCATCTATAACTATGAGTGATTGTATTCAATCGATTCGGATGTCAAACTCAAGACGACAATTCTTAGTGCAAATGCTCCAATTTTGAACGGCGAAGATGTGAACGCCAGGCCCGGCTGTACGCCTCTTTAAAATCGTATGAATCCTTTTTGTATTAATGCAATACTCAGTACTACGCCTTTTCTAAGATCTTTCGCCACCATTTTTTTTACGGAATAGCAGTGTAAAACGAATTAAGTTAAAAGGTGGAACAATGAAAACATTGAATAGGATGCTTTAAAATCTTCCAGAAATGCGATTGAAGAAGTCGAATTTATTATTTTTAAACGATTTTTTTTCTAAATTTGCTTAGTTGGTACGCGTGATTTCTCCACCTCTTTTATTTATTCCTCGTCATTAATAAAATACTCATGAAACAAAACAAAATAGGGGCTCTTGAAGAGCTATTCAAAAATTAAAGAAGCTTACCACAATTCGAACTACTAGCTATGGAGGTAATTTTCCTGAATGTGGCAGAGAGTAGATAGCATCTGGGAATTAACATTGACAGAAAACTTATTTGCAAGTTAAAAATGGCAATGAACGAGTTACGTTATTGGACTCTAGGTTTGCGTCTTCGGCTAAAATTGGGTGCGAAACCTTAAAATGAGTAAGTCAACGGCGATTATGTGACCATTTCTCATAGTCTGATATAGAAAGCCTAGGTAATGACCAAAAAAATGCGTTAATTCACTCATGCATAATGTTTAGTACCCCTGGACCTAAACATGCAGAGATCGACTATGGAGAGCACTTTAAAGTTTAGCCAAAGTATCAGCTGAAACCAGTGTCTCTAAGGGCGCTCATTGATTTTTGAAGATGTACAAATTTATGTCTCCTTACATAAGCATATCTTGACAGACCACAGAGTATCAATCAAAAAGGAAAATGATATCCTCATACAAATAGGGTCCGCCAAATAACTTTATTTTTTTGAAACAGGGCGCCAAACATCGAGTGTAGCTTCGGCTGTGTGGCACGTAGCGCCGTCTTGTTAAAACCAAATATTGTCAATATCCTCCTCTTAAATTTTTGTGAACAACAATTCGTTCAACTTGGTTCGATAACGTTCGCCATTGATTGTAACGGCTACTCCTTGTTGTATACAAGGAGTTGCGTATACGCAACCATATTCGTTCAGCGGAAGGATAAAACTAATTATCTGTCAAATCAGACATGACCTAAGTGTTACCATTCGCGAAATAAGCGAATAGTTGAAAAAAAAACGTTAGATGGCGGACTCTTTAGATTGTTCCAATATCAACGAATATCAGAGGAATTGAGTACAAACAGCTCAAGCAGGCACCCTCATCACGGCACTGTCTAGCAATACTTTGTCTGAAATGCCGCGATAAGGTGTTAAAAACTTCATTGAGCGAATGAATGCCGTTGATTTTGGATCAAACAATCGTTCCAATCGACAATCTGCAATGTCAAACAACTAGTGGAATACAAAATCGGAGCGAAAGCCAATAAAGGGCGAGAATGTTTAACTCCAGACGAAGCATCGCTGTCTAAGTTAATAGCTTCTTAACTGGCCACGACTATCGAAGAAATCAAACAATCAATCAAAAAACCAATCTCAAAGTTACAGTTAAGCTTTCACACATCCTAAGTCCTCCTAAAATCAAATGTATTACTATAAATAAAACGACATTGGATAGTTCCTATTTTAACACTGCACTGCACTCAGATTAAAGAAAACTCAGATCAATGCAACGGTTCTAAAATTGAAATACCTACTTATGTCAACTAAAAAATATTAATGTTATTTAAAACATCATCAATAAGAACTACCCATAACCTATATCGGAAATATTTCAAGTAAAGACTTCTGGTATCCGATATTTGATAGCGTTTAAGATAAATATAATTTGAAATAAATCGAAATAATAATCCATATATGTGTATTCCTTGTATAAAACTAAAAATAAATAAATAAATATTAGGCGTAAACAGCTCATATAAGACCCAATGCCTAGCTTCTCCAACAACTGTGTGTGCGAAGATATATTTTTTCACACAAATGGAAGGGACCTACAGTTTAATGCCGATTCCGAACGACAATTAATTTTTTGAGAAGCTTCTCATGACAGTTCTTACTCTTGGATGTTTGTCAGACGTTCGCAAGAGGTGGGACAGCGAATAAAAACTTTCAGGTGGTACAGGTCGGAATTTGAACCAGCGACTTCTTTCTTAGTACCCACCTTGTATAAAACTCCTAAAAATGCTTCTGTCTGCCAATAATGTTGAAAAGCAATGAAGTGATTTGAATGTGGCTTTCAATGTTATGATTTCCGATTTGACACTTGAGTTTATAGGAGCTGAGCATTAGAGCTAAACTTAGGTTTTCCTCTATTTTAATAGCAATTGTGGCTAATGGGTACAATGGCTTATACGAATTTCGATGAAAATGGTTAAGCTAGGCTCTAGGTCCTAGTATTTTAGTGGCTATTGTTGCCATAGTGTACAAGTTTTAACAATTTAAAATTACTATAAATATTTTGTTGTTAACTCATTCCGGGCCACTGCTGGAAAACATATTAGACTGTTTTGACGTGTCAAGAGAGTAGCCTCAAACTTCCCAATTATTTTTTATATATATCACTTTTAAATTCAATTCAATTTCTATAGAAATGTTGTAAAGAAAGCATACCTCCTATTGCACATAATAGTATAGACATTTCGTTGTGGTACGTTTTTCATAACATCGACCCTGAATGATTTAACGGCCCATACAGGATTTTAAACCTCTAGGAAGAAAGAAATGGAAAGAACTCAAATTTGAGAAGCTTCTCATTACAATTCTTAAGGCCGTGTCCCATAGAATCCATCGCTGCTGTGCGCGCGTTAAAACTACGATAAATCTGATCTAATATGGGAAGGCTGGCTGCAGTAACAAATGCGTTCGTTCTTCCAATTGTTCAACCAATCAGCTGATTATGCATCTGGCTGTCAAAGAATGAAAAAGTAGAATCTTAGGCTATAATGGCCCCCGTCACCATAAGTGTATGTGTATTCTATCTTACTGCCAGGCAAACAAAAATAACGATCAGATTCAATGGGTCGGGGCCTTTACTCTTGGTCACAGAAGAGAAATTATACAGATAGTCAACTGGGACGATGTTTGGCTTTCTCGCCCTCCCTTTTTTACTTGCTTCAAAAAGGCGTAGAACTTTATCTGAATAAGTCTTCGCATGCAAATCAAATTGAACCATCTCACCCACACAATTGCAGTACTGCGCCAAGGAATGCATTTTGGAAAAAGTTAAATGTATGTATGAATAATGTCAAACTCGGCTTTTTTTTTTGACAATCAACAGCACTCTCTGTGGTTCACACGTATTCACAGATAGGAAATTTAAAAGAGGATTTTACGGCCATTTTTTTTAAATTTTTGTTGGTTCAAGGGGACAGCACAGTATGCCGAGTTGACTATCTGGTTAATTACTCTTGTGCATATCTGAGGTGGAGAGAATATGTTACCAATTCCTTGCTTAATAGTCCAACGTAATAGCAGCTGGGCCACTGCACACGTTGAAATTCATTTAACTAATAATAAGAATAAATTTCTCTTAAGGTGCGATTAGACGGTCATCCAAACTTATCATCCGGATGACATGCTGACGTCTGAAAACTTGTTTATTTCAGACTGGATGACCACTTGAGGATAAATTCTATGTCATAGTGACGTTAGGATGTCATCCGGATGACAAGTTTGAAAGACCGTCTGATCGCACCTTTAGTTCCCATATATTATCTTATTTAAACTCGGACCTACCATACCTACTTCTTTCTCTTGTGCCATGAAATTTAAATAGAAAAATAAATAGGGAAAAATCAAATTAATTGCTTACATTAATTTTATATCACAAATAGAAAATTAAAACCTGCAAGACATTACGAAAAAATATTCCATACTTTAAAAGATACATCGTATGTCAATGAATGCGCAAAATTAAAAGTCGTGAATTTTTTTTTTACAAAATGGGCTTAATAAATCATAAAACCCTCATTAAAATCCCACCATAACGATGGACGTCATTAATTTTAATTCACACTTTATTATTATTATTTTTTTTTTTTTTTTAGGGTAGCAACCCAAGTGGGAATCATTTTGCAGAACAATGTGGTACAATAATTTACTAGCTAATCATGTTTGAAAAAAAAAAATAGTACCGAGTGCAAATATTTATTTTATCATCCATTTTTAACTATACGTGAAAATAAAAAATAATAATTTATGATTGTTATAAGGAACAATTGAATAGATTTAAATGAGTTTTTTACTGCCTCCAGATGCCACTTAAATCGGGGAATTCTGCGGCTACATTCAACGAGGAATTTCCATAATTCATATCAGTATAAGCAAACTAAAAATAAATACTTTACAACAAATCAAATAAATAAATCAAATACAAATAAATAATCAAACTGATATTGAGTTCTTAGGAAATAACGATGACATTTATTTCATCAGTTCATATAAGAGCTCGATAGCATGTGAATAACGTCTTACGACGAAAAGTTGTGTGTTCCAACTCCAATGTCAAGGACTGGCTGTAATTTTGTTAAATTGGTTCTAGAACTAAAAATAAATTCAATGGTTCAGTGTGAGAATGCGAGAATGCTATTAAACTTTCATCAACCATGTTGAGCGTGTGTGTTTACAAAGTGAATTCTAGTTTACTTGTTGTCAGATCAATGTTTTCTCGGGAAAAAAAATATAGCAATAATAAATTAACTACACATCGGCACACTTATGTGTGATTCGATAACTGCATTTGTTAACCACTTAGCTATTTAGCTTTTAAATGGCATATCGAAAAGAAAAAAACACAAATTGTCATTTGCAGCTGAGACAGATTAGTTGACATGAATTGCAGGTTTACTTTTTACTTGATTATGAAGACGGGGTATCGCAATTTAAGTCAACAAAAATTTACCAACATTCCGCAGATAAGACAGCCCAGAGAATACCCTAACCATTTACTCTCTAAGTCAAGGGTAAGGTTAGATAATTGGAAGAACTTTTGTCGATATCAAAATATGTGTCAACCCATTTATCGTAATCGTAACCTACCCTACTGGATTTAGAAGTTGACATTTTCAACTTAAAATAAAACTTTTTATACTGGCCAATGACATCCAATTACACAAATGTGTACTCTTGCGTCATTCACACACGGTGAGTTAGCTTGAAATGAAAAAAAAACGTTCCCTTATCAAGTGCGTGCTTTTGATGATATGAAGATATTTGACACGATAGCTGACAGTTAAATTGGTGGCTTCGATATCTTTCGAGACAGATTAAGATAATGATTCCGTTTTCAATATGAAATATGAATGAATGGGTATTTTTTGACACAAAGTTCTAGAAACTGTGATATTTTTTTTTGCATTACATTCGTAGAATTGTATATTTACCATCTATCTATTTACAACGAAGACGTATCACTTAATATTAAATTTAGATGCAATTGCAATGATGTAAATGTGCAAAATAAATAATAACAGCTGAGGGCTAAAGACGTCACTTGATTATATTCAAACGGGTTTCACTTGGAGTAAGTTTCCATAACTGATTGTTTCGATGTTCCGAATGAATAGAAAAGTGCATCTTACATACTTCAAAAGATAGATAGTAAGAAGCATCACGAGACAATAATAATTGGGTTTATTGTGTATTTATAAATGCATGGTTAGTGTACTTTGTCGTGTCATATGCATTGTTTGTTTATTTGCTGAAACTGGAACTAAAGCGGCTGTGATCGGATTGTGGGAGATATTTAATGTTTTTTTTTTGTTAGGTGTTGGCGCCTTCAAGTTGCAAGTTCGCTATGAGTCCCTTGCTTGTTGTTGACTCTCTCATATTATTCGAATAAATCAGAGAAGTTTGAACCAAGTTCTTGCTTTTCGCGGAGCACTCTAGAGCACTAAGTAGCTAAAAGGAAAACAAAACAACAACAACAACGTCTTGGAGGATTTATATTTCACTGAAATGATACTAAAGCAAAGTCGACATCAATCAGGAAGTTTTTGAGTTTAGCCCTCATTTTGAAGTATCAAGTCAAAGTTTGACCGCCTTACTTCTACGCGATGAGGCATGTTCATTTGGGTGAAGGCGCATTAAAATATCTGCGATAATGATGTTGCTAATTGAAATTAATTTCAAAACTTCTCAACTTGTGTTATTATAAGTGAATTTGTGTTTTAGGCGGTGACGGAAATAATGTAAATACAAAGCGAAATAAAGCCAAAAAACTCGAATGGTATATGAAAAGATTTATTGGGTTTAAAAAACGTTTTTATATAGCCAACCTCGTGCCGACTCCAAATGTAACAGCGTAACCAAGCAGGGGGTTGCAGGGGGCAGCATGCCCCCCTATATTTGATAACCATCACGAAATCATTAAGAATTATAATTTTAAAAACGAAATAAAGCCAAACTAGGAATTTGGTCTTTTATTCAATTTTGTAATGGAAACAATGCCAAATTTTTGGAATTTGGCTTTATCTCGTTTGGCGTTATTTCACGTCACCGTTTTAGGCTTTCCATTTTATAATAAGGGCCCTGTCATAGAAGCTACGGACTTTAATCCAAATGCTTTTGAATAGGGATTGACCTTCACCGACTGAAGAGGAAAGAAAATACTTGAAGGTGGAAGGTGAAATGTGGTACCGCCCACCGGTACTAAGCTGTTTTTTATGTTCTTAACAGTTGCCTCTAGGGTTTCCCATAAGGGTTAGAAGGTGAAGCGCTTAGTTTTTAAGTAAGGCTAAATCGGAGTAAGGTCCTCCGCATATACTGGACAGAAGAGGAAAACTATTAGAAAATGCTGAAACTGCTGCTCCAGGCCAAAAATAATCTATGTTAAAGACAACACGGATTCAGAAATAACAACTCTGCAATAGTGGCTATGTAGCGGAGGTTGTTCGAATATTTCAAATAACGCGGAACAGAAGCTATCTTCAAAAAATAAGTAATGCGGTTGCCACTGGACGTCTTCTTTGTGGATGTGAATTTTTTGCCGATGCACTTAAACAAGAGAAATACAGAAAGTAACTTGCTTCTCGTAAAAGAGGTGCCCTTAAAGTAGCAAGCTGTTATGGTAGGGCCAGAGCCTGCAGGTCTTACAGATTCGGAAGTGATCGTTCAAATTCGTTTGTCTGCTTCACGAGATTGTTTTATTAAATAACAAAGCAGTTAAAAGGCTTTCAACAGCCAAAAGATATTTATAGATTGCGTGCCTTCAAACTTGACAACTTTAAGGAATGCAAACAATCAAAACTATTCTTTGGCCTGCTTCAAGTGAATTTTAGGAGAACAGTCTTGTGTGTGTAGCGAGCAGATTTTGGCCAAATTCCTTTACATGAAGAATAAAGATGAACCTAGAATTTAAGCACAGCAGTGGCATATCAGCTTGAACAGAATAACGACATATCTATGTTCCCATGAGCTTTACTACTCAAAGATTAATTTTAAGTTTCCACTAGAACGTGTACCTCATTATCTCTTATTTTGGAATTTTACCGCATTTGCCGAAATAGTGTCAAGGTCAGGAAACAAATTTTGCACAAACAACATTGCGATTGTTTTAATATCGCAAAATATTCACATTCTTAAGCGACGATCCATCATAATTATTGGTAAATCATATGACGAGTTAACACGTGAAACACTTGCCGGTAATTACCTAGGAGCTCCTTTGATTTTGTTTTAATTTGTTAAACACTGCAATATCTATACCCAAAGACATTCACTTGAAGCTAATTAGCAATAAATTTTTGCATAAATTGTATCAATTTGCTAACAACGCAATATTTTGTATAAAGCGACATTGTATTCGGTAAATGGAATAATTTCCCCAAAAAATTGCCCTACAAAATAAGCACCCAATTAAAGTTCGTTGACCGCGGGGAGTTTTTTTTTCTTCTTGTTGGAGAATTATTGGGTCTAGTTAAAATTAAATTTAACTAAAATGAGTTGGTAAGTGACCATGACATTTACACTGAAGTTTTAGGTAAATGCAGAACTGCATGTTCTAGAGAAGTGATTTCGCTGGTTTGTTTCAAGGAGAACGTACTTCATATTTCTGAAAGTAAAACAACACCACATTGCGGATTTTTTTACTTTTAAAATTCAATTGCATAAAGTTAAGTGTTATTTACTCGATTGTTGTCAAGTTGTTGTTGCGTTAAGATTTTTTTTTTAATTTCGATTTAATCACAGCACTTAAAGTTGGCATGAAATGTATCATTTGTTTTTACGATGCGATTTGACAACAGAACTTCCCTATCAAACGGGCTAATTAAAGATCAATCAGATGTCAGATAATAAAAATGTAAGGCATCATTAGTCATTTGTTTATGGAGGTATTAAGTGTTCAACTTGGGGGATGTTTTTTTTTTAAACGATTATTGTATATTCGTAATAGAAGATCATCTGTGGAGCTCTTAGCAAAAAAATATCGTGTGTGACAGTTCTTACTCTGTGTTTTATTCGAGTGCAGATGGAATCATTAAACGTTTTATGCAAGCGACCAATCACAGATATCACTTGACCGCAGATTCTAACCCCTCGATATGTATGGATATTGAGAGTGCGTTTGACGCGTCCACTTTTTGCAGAATTGAGTCTGCTTTAAAATCTAAAGATATTGAAACTACAATGCATCCTTAAGGCGCAGATCCTTGAAAAGCAGAGAAATTACAAAACTTTTGTTAGAACTGTAAAAGGTTTTACTCAGGGAGATTCGCTCTCCGCCACCTTGAGGCACCTTTTGATTAATTCCTTGTACAGAAGACTTGAGAGGGAGGGCTACTTTGCTATCGGATAGGTTGAGAATGCATGTATCACTGTTAGCGAAAATAAGTAATCAACTATATGTGAACATAGTCGGGGGTTGGTGCAGTCAGCAAACTCTGTAAGTAAACCCTTTGAAGACGTTAATGATGATTCATTTGCGCAATACATAGAGACTACAATATCTAATCCCACAAACATTATCTGGCACTGAAGTAAGGTCTTAGCAAAGACTGGTTTAATGGATATATTTCGTGTATGCTTCGACCTTAGTTAATGTATTATCTTCGCCTTTAGGGAAAAAGGGGACTTCAGCCAACTTTGAGTGTGCAACTGTTATTAGTTATCAAATGACCACGTTATCACCAATTAACGTTATTGGTTTTGTTCTATGTGATAGACAAATATTATTAAGGTCGTTAGTGTCAACATATTTTGTGAAAATCTGTATACTGCTCTGGACAAAACCTAACTTTTGATAGTTGTAACTTCGCGGTAGTTCATAATAGTTCAACTTGCTCTTAACGCTATTTCAATGGAAAAACATATTTCTGACTAATTTCACCTGTCTGAATTTTCAATCTTAGCCTTTCTTGGGACCATCCCTTATCTGTGAAGATCTCGTGATTCTCATAGTCTTTTGTGGAGTCACCATAGTGACAGGTTGAAATTGGTAGAAGTAGAAGTTCACTTGGACATGCCTTCGCTCCATCCATTCAGTGATACTTGTGGTCAATCTTGCAATCCAACTGCCCCGAATCAAAAAACACTAGCGCTTTATACAACGCTTCATGGTCAGCTTCTAATATTGCGTCATTGCTCCTTGTTTTCTCAGTTCTACTTTGTTTTCGTGTAGACCAAGTGCATTCCTTTAAGTCTTCTTAAAGTCTTTTGCATATTTAAGTCATTTGAATGCATTTAGCTCATTTGGCTTCTTGGAGTATTGTAACTCCTTTGAGTCTTTTGATTCATTGAAGACTTCTAGGTGCCAAAAGTCGTTTTTCCTAGACCTAAATATATCTCGGATTGCAGCTCGTTTCAAGCTCATGTCGAATGGAAGCCTCGTTTCATCTCCTAGAGGGGGATAGAAAGTACTTCCACGAAAAAAAGTCACAAATTGGAATGGAAGTGGCAACCGGAAGGAAAAGAAGCTCATCAAGCAGCAGTGGTAAAGAAGATGGAACGCAGAAAGCGAATGGAAACATGATGAAGCAAACTAGTTTGTCACCCAGCTACTAACTGGACACTATTTCAAAGCCTTTTCCTACCAAACCGGCATAATAAACAGCACCGCCTACACTTTCTTTACACTGTCTTTACCTGCAGGTAGATGGGGCAACAACAAAGGGATCTAGAAGAAAGCATCGACGTGATTACTCCAGAGAACATTATAGGATCGTGTTGAGTTTGGGTTAAAATTTCCTTCTTCATCGAAAATATCCTCAGTTCAGACTCTACAGGATATCCAACTGAGCAAAGAAGCTAAGACGCCTGGATAAATATACTGATTCAGTATATTTTTTCTTATCAAGTCGCAATGAGCGTATATTTTACAGTCGTTTAAGTCGTATTTACGTCTTTTCAGAGATGTTAATGAATGTAAGGTATGTACTGAAGCTATTGGAATAAAAACACTGGAGACTGATCTAGGAACTTACTTAGGTCTTTTACGGAATTAAGACTCTTAACAAAATTAAGACCTGACAAAGTTTGTTTCACTGCTTTAAGCTTTTAAGCTTAACGATTTCACAGACGAAAATTCTTTTAGGTACCTTCAGGTGGCAGACCATCAATTCTTCCTGCAGATGGCATTTAATTTTACCCTGGAACATCTCTTTGCATTAGATCAGGGTGGTGCTGATCTTAAGTAAATTTAAGGAAGTTTTTCTTATGTCTAGCCATATGTAGGTGTCTAGATGCTGATCAATTGATCAATAGAAACCGCCCTCAAGTACACTTCGGAGGAAGGTTTTTTTTTTCGTAAAGATGAAGCGATCCGCATCTATGGACTGATGGCAATTATGGAACAAAATAAGTTTTGTAAGGTCCGTGTTCTCTCTGATAAACTTAACCTTAGTTTGGCTACAAAATCTCCCAATAAATTGCATGAGACAATTATGGTAATTTAATTAGTATTGGCCTGACTTCGAAGCGCAGTTCAATGTTCACCTCTGTTAGGTGCCGGAACATATATGTAGTTGAGCATATTGCTAGGCTAATACTCGCCCTAAACTCAGAAACATCCTTCTCATTTGAAACGCTTTAAGTGTCTGTTCTCTCTGCGATCTGATCTCTGTGATATTGCACATTGGTGGTAAAATAGGTGGCTTTAATGGAGACTGATTTATAGGCAGCCATGCAACGTGCAACAAACTTGTTTCGGAAGCTTTCTGCCATTATGATCTTTGTTTGGGATTGTGCCGACCAATCACTCTAATCATGTATATTTAAGGACTTCAAGCTCGAAGACATTTATTCAGACTTCCTTGTAATCTATCAGCTCTCAGAGAGATGCGATTCGACTTTCCCATTAGCTGGAGCAATATTTTCTACTTCCTCGATCTGGAATTTATCCACAGGCAGCACATAGGGCAGACAGTTGTACCAACATTTTAAAACCATTCATGCAGCCTAGACATCGGTGGTTTTCTATGGTAATATTTTTTTACGGATCTCCACTGGGTTGTCATTCGATTAAACTCCGTAGCTACCTAACAGCTTTTGCTATCAATAGGGGCATTCTGTTCGTTGATAGCATGTTTTTAGTCTTTCTCTCATTATCTGAAGGGCCAGCGAGCTTCGCCTATTATTTAAAAATTTAATTTTTAAAGTTGAAACTTTCGATTTTTAAATAAAATGCAATAACTTCTGAGCCATTACAGCCCTTTAAGCATAAACAAAGCAACAAAATGGATTTTTCTCAAAACCGTCACTAACTGTAAACAAATTTTGTTCCTACTGCAACTTAAACGTCCTTCAAATTTTCTAGCAAATTAGGTAAAAAAACAATCTTTTTAGTAGTTAATGTTTATTAATTTCATTAAGAATGTGGCACCCTTTACATCAATAACTCTACGCACTTTGGCAGAGTTTAAAAATAACTTAAAATCTGTTTTTAAAAACAAGCCTCACCTAACACAATAATAGACAAAGATTTTCTATAATCTAACACCTAAGTTTAGAGCGAAAATTTAACAGAAACGAAATAACACCAATCAAACCTTCAATTAGGAAGTTCTCACTTCGAACAAAAGCCCTTTCGGTATCAAAATATGCTAATTCAAGTCAAGTCGTAGTACCTACCTACATAACTGATTTATCGACAGCATCACACAATTGATTAGCACAAGCAATTTTCTTGTAAATCCAAAGCTAATAATAGATAGATACACATTTAGTGTAACATTAAGTAAATATCTAAACAGATGCCATAGACAGCTATAGCTTGTGGCTGTAGCATATATTTAGTATAAGGGCTTCATTAGGAAGGTATCAAAATGCCGGCGCGTTAATTGATTGGCACAATACGACGATTTAATCCCACCCCATAACTGATTATCACAGAAATTCCATAAATCAATCAGGAATAAGTTAGGCAGCCCTGTCATATGTGCACGCACACTCACCAGATACATCATACGAGTGTCAAATTTCAGCTGCCCTATCAAGGTGTTGACTCATTAACAATCGCTTATAAGAAGGCGTTCCGCAAGTGAACTTTGAACACAGATTTTTAATTTATTACTTGATTGACTATGTCCGCAGAATTGTATTTGAAAATTTGTTAAAAATATTAATGGCACAGAGGAGCATTTTCCGCCCCTTGAAAGTTATGTAAAGTTTCGTTTCTGTGGTTTGATGCTAAATTTTATGCTAATATTATGGACAATAACAAATAAAAATCCCAAATCACGTCATGGCGGTATAGATTATTACGTTTTTCTTTTTTTGGGCTAACGTTTTAATTTTTATACAGTTAACGTCTATGGGGATTTTTTTTCGTTGTGACTCAGTCCTTGGTCCAATTTAAAGCATAGGAAAGTTTTTAGATTGTGTTTAAGTGAAAAACAAGTCTTAATGAGGGTGAATAGCTTTGGGACTGTGATTCAAGAAAGATACATAAAATATGCTCGTTCATAAATAGAATTTCGGTTGACGAATATTACGAATAAAAAGATAAACTCAGGACATGATTTGCTTCAATTCTAAATAACATGAGCAATTTTTGCACTCTTAGCTGCAATTGACTACGTATAACAATCATATATACGAATTCTAAAGAGAAATAAACAGTGACGTCTACAGTTAAAGTTGGGTCAAACCTTAACCCACACATTTAAATCCCAGGTCGATAGGAAGATTTTATGGCGAATGAATCCTTAATGGGCCAAAGGCCAGCCCTCACATGCCCAAAGTTGGTTACTGGAATCGTCAACAACCGAAATAACTGCTAAACCCGAAAAGTGAACGGAAATGAATCTGGAAACACCACACTTCAGGACCTACTTGAAAACTTGAATCAGTCCTTGAATCTTGAATCGAATCATTACTGTAATCCAGGAGATATTATAGATAGAATCAGGCATGACGACAAAGACAGAACTGTTATATTTACTAAGCCGATAATTAATCCCCTGGGTGTAATCCGCACCAGGGCTACATTTGAAAATATTACTCAAAAATGTGCACATACTCATTGCTTCAATTCTAAATAACATGAGCAATTTTTGCACTCTTAGCTGCAATTGACTACGTATAACAATCATATATACGAATTCTAAAGAGAAATAAACAGTGACGTCTACAGTTAAAGTTGGGTCAAACCTTAACCCACACATTTAAATCCCAGGTCGATAGGAAGATTTTATGGCGAATGAATCCTTAATGGGCCAAAGGCCAGCCCTCACATGCCCAAAGTTGGTTACTGGAATCGTCAACAACCGAAATAACTGCTAAACCCGAAAAGTGAACGGAAATGAATCTGGAAACACCACACTTCAGGACCTACTTGAAAACTTGAATCAGTCCTTGAATCTTGAATCGAATCATTACTGTAATCCAGGAGATATTATAGATAGAATCAGGCATGACGACAAAGACAGAACTGTTATATTTACTAAGCCGATAATTAATCCCCTGGGTGTAATCCGCACCAGGGCTACATTTGAAAATATTACTCAAAAATATATATAGCACATACTCCATACTCCTACCATCGAGGCTGATGACCCTACCACGGAGGATTCTCAAATTGTCAACTCTGACTTCTTCCGTGCTCTAGCTAGACTACAAGCTTGACTGCTCAACGAGAAGAACCTAAGAGTTACCCAGAAAAGGCATTTGACATTGGCTGGTTTGGCACACCTGAACTAATAAGAGCCTACAAGGAAATCCTTAGGAAGAACATCACATTATTGAAGCGAAACCCCAATACTCTGCCATTATCCATGAATGGCACTTGCATTTTTTTCCTCGGTATGTGCGTTAATGACAACCTTCGTTGGAATAACCACATATTCGATGTCGCCAAGAACGCTGCGAAATATCTAAGCTTCAACAAGTGATGCAAGAAATATTTTACCCCTTCTGATCTAGCAATAATTTATAAGGCGTTTATTCACCAAAATCTTAAGTATAACGCTCACAACTGGTCTGTTGTACCAATTACATATTTGGAGCTACTTGACAGAATTCAAAAACGTGCGATAAAACTTATCGGCGATCGAGATATTGCGATATCGCTTGACCATTTTAGTCATCGTTGTAATGACTCCTGCCTGACTTTGTTTTATCGATATCCCTTTTGCACGTGCAAATTACAGAGATGGGAAAAACCAGTGAACTAACATCACATCAAAGAGCGTAGAAAGCATGGAGGGTACGCAGTCTCGAGTCGCGCGATCGAAAAATTATCCGGGGCTCTTCGATTCAGCGAACCTAGTCATTGACGTGCTGGAAATAGTAGATGTATTTTAGAACCATGTTTTAGCAGCAGCTAAATATAGAGAGCAAGAAGAAAACCATAGTCAAGTCAACGAAGCACCAGTCTTGTCATCCAGTACAGAAGACCTATAAAAGCTTAGCTATAAAAAAAAGCCTAAAAGGCCGATGGTCACCCAGCAGAGCTCTTCATTCTACGGAGGTGATGGGTGGTAGGGCGCATTCAACAAATTATTAACCAAGTATGATTGGAAGATGGCACAGCCGTTGACTGGATCAACAGCTCCATATGCCCATCTCCAGTAAGGACAATCATATGTTTCACAACATTTTAGGTGTAGACCAAATAATCACACTAAAGGCGAGGTATACCACTTCTTCATCGACTTTCTGATAGAATTCGCTATGCAATGCACAGTTCGGCAGCAGCTTATCTGAACTTTTTCTCAAACCTGCACCGGATTTCGGCAAGGAAAGGAGTCTTCCAGCTACTTTAAAACTTATTATTCGGAGGCCGAAACCAAGTCCCCTACCGTTTCTGGTTTGTTGGCGTAGGCGAGCGACTTCACATGTTCCCAAAGAAAATAATCCAATGGTATCAAAACATTCAGGTCCATTCCGCGAAATTATGCGCTCATCGAATGTTTCCTTCAATAAATCGATTGTGACGTGCGCAGTGTGGCATGCAGCGCAGTCTTGTTGATCCACATGATCCACATTCATGCCATCCAATTCGGAAACAAAATAGTCGGTTATCATGGCTCTATACCGGTCTCCATTACGGGAACTGACTCTCCAGCAACATTTCGGAAAACGTATGGCCCAATGAATAGCCATTCAACCCAAAATAAGCTTGAACCAATATTTTCGAAATAAATTTGCACGATTTCCAAGGATAATTCATTTGTCAACCTATTCATGATGAAATAACAAACCAAACTGAACATAATGACATTAGGGTTGCCATATTTGACCACAAAATATAATTTTTATTTCTATTCGAAAAACCAACCTTTAAAAAAAACACCATTAATAACAAGTACTAAGTGTTAGATTTTACTTAACTCGAAAACAATTTTTCACGAAAACAGGCTTGTTAATCATATCTTAAATTAGAAGTGTCCAATATGTCATTTAAACAAGTCTCACAGCTTTCAAATACCATCTACTAGCTTAGGTTTTTGAGACAACAAACATTCGATACAGCGGAGGTGAAGCGTTCTGGCCATAAATGGCAACATTTTGCAAAGTATCTTCTGGGTAGATAACATGGGAGATCCTGGGCGGTGATGAATGAAACTACCAATAAAAATGCACAATTTACTTCCAAGGAATTTACATCCTTTACCACTACTTAAAACAGCTTCGCCAGATAAACTTCTATCCCAACTTGCACTTCTATTGATTGTGTAAAACCGCAGATAATCATATAGATACCTCCGAAAAGCAAACAAGGGCATATACTCGTAAGTAGTCTTAATCTTAACCACTATCACCAAGTTCTACTTGCCTTATATGCCTAATTTAAACAACTTGCAATCGAAAAGCAAAAAAAAAAACCCCAATAACACGTTTTAATGGCTCAATTTACGTACTTAGATACTTTCTACTATCTTCAACAAGTAAAACTCGTGCCTAGTGGCGTGTGTTTGTTTTAATTTTTTTTTTTAAATCCAATCAATCACAAGGTTCTTTTCAAAAAAATCTAAAGGTAATGCCCTTTTAATTACATACATACGACGTCTTCTTTTGAAGCTTATAGATACCATTACACGACTTCTATGTATAATATTACCGCGCGCTCGTGTTCAACGAATATCAAGTTACGTGATGTAAAACAATTAACACCTGTTAATGTATTTATCACTTAAATTCTAGTGAGACAAAATTTATATATTTATTTATTGTTATCAGACATTAGAAATGAAACAATGTTCAAATGGCACTCGTAATGGGAATAAACTATGAATCTACTACTATACTGGCTGATGAGCTCATTGCTCGAAATTGGATGAAATTTGGTTCAGATTTAGGTGATGTCGCGATGTATCGAACTTCATACATATAAGAAATGTTTCATTTTAGTTGGGCAATTATCAGGAGCTCCATGTTTCATTTATCACAGCTCACAGCTGATCAATATTTATTTATTTATGACAAGCTATCATAAAAAAAGAAAAACAAAAACGAACCAATTTAAGTGAACTGAATTGGAAAAAGGTGCGAAATGGCACCCAGCACAGGCAATGATCATTCATAATTCACGAATCGATAGATGTATAACCATATAAATCGAGGGGATATGCCTGTAGCATTATACATAATGAAATCATTAAATAATATAACATGTAGTAATTCGTTCAGAAACATGGCTGATGTTGTTTCATATTTCATGTTAGGAAGAAGTATTTGGGTCAGATTGGAGACATAACGAAATCAAATAATGGGAACTGTGTGCAGATGACGCAAGAAAGTGGTAGGAATGGCCACGGTTGAGGAATACAATTTAGTAGTTATATTCCATCATCATGGAGTAGGTAAGGTACGGTTCAATAGCCGGCAAAAAAGTGGGCAAATAACACTAGTCCAAGGTTAGTTAGTTAGTTAACGGGCCCCCGGAACGTGAAGAGTCCCTGCCTGAGATACGACAGCCTTCCACCCTCTGCAATCCCGAGCACGCTGCTTCCAGTTGTCCAAACCAAGCGCTCTGGCATCCGCAATGGCTTGGTCTTTAAACTGAGGTTCGGTTTTCCTTGTCGTCTCGAACCTGGGAGCTGGGATCTGAAGATCCTCTAGGCTGGAGCGTTGTTGTCCATTCCCTCGATGTGGCCGAGCCAATGTAGTCGACGAGTTTTGGCTTTTCGGACTACATTCACATCTTGGTACAGCTAATAGAGTTCCCGGTTGTATCTGATGTGTCTGCTCAAGAACAAGATTGAAAAAATCACACGACAGCGCATCTCCTTGCCGAAATCCGGTGCATGTTTGAAACAGTTCAGATGAGCTAATGCCAAACTGCACATTGCATCGCGTTTTATCTAGTGTCATGCGACACATCTAGATCAGTTTTGACGAGATCCTGAATTCGGCCATCGCCACAAACACTAGTCCAAAACATCATCTAAATCTATGCAAACTCAGGACAAACCGTTAGCGCTATCATTGAAATACAACCAATTTGCCAGTAAAAACCAAGGAGCCTTCTGTATTGGCTAAATGTTCAAAGAAGTACCCTGGGCCCTGCAGCGTTTCCATTCCAGACCAAGCGTTCTCGCTTCTGAAGTTGTTTGGTTTCTTTTTTTTAAGCGGACGTTTGGTCTTCTTTATTCCCTTGAATTTGGTCGTGGAAGTTCTCTTTGGCTGGAAGTACTTATGCCCATACGTGTTCTCGTCTCCAACAAATGCATGCTATATACGCAGTGTCTACTACTGACTGACACACTGATGGCAGAAAGCAATCTGAGATACTTCCAGCATTTCCAATGGAAATGTGTCAGGGTTACTGGGAGGCTGGCATAAATGGCGCACACTAGCACTCAAGCACAATGGCACTCAAGCGCACTATCAGTGAAACAAAATTAACGTTCGAGGAGTTCGAACTAAAGCCGATCGAGGCCATTATCAGCTTTATCTGATGATTCCACTGACTTAGTCACTATCACCCCTTCGCATCACTGGCGCCCCTGAACCAAGTGTGATCGACATCAAGACTGGGAGACTGATGAATCAGAGACAGCTACATCAAATGCACCAGAATTTCTAAAAATGGTGGAGCTGCGAATTCCTTTGAGAACTTCAAGTGAGGCATAAATGGCAACGAGTGATGGACAATTTGAAGATTGGCGATTTGGTTACTATTCGAAAGCATACAATGGACATTTTCCAGGTGTCGACCACCTTGTTCGCGTGGCAACGGTTCGTACGCAGTCTTCAATACTCAAAGAGCAATTTCCAAATTGGTTGCTCTACCAATCGACGAAGACTGTGGTGAAAGTTCAGGTAAGTGGCAGCGGGAGACATCAATGGTTTCGTCGCATAATCTGGACGAGGTGGGCGGAAATGTTAAGAGAATGCCAACACATAATTCTGGATAGCAATGCCAACCTTTGCCTAATTCAAACTCTCCACCTTATTATCTGTCAAGTAACCTATCGATTTTCTTTTGAGAATAAAAACGTGTTTCTAGCTAAAAGGTTATGTGTCTTGTTCTTCTCCATTATATCTCCTTAAGCAGCGACCATTTTAGGTCAGCAGTTTTTTGTCTTTAATAGGTTTCCTGAAAGCGGTCCTTCATCAGACTTGTTTCAAAAAGGCAAGGCTTAAGGCTACGGTTTCGGTTAAACTCGGGCGAGTAAGCACACCGAAATCATAGCCTTAGGTACCCGTTTCAAAACTTTGCCAATAAAGCATCTATAAGTCAATCATATAATTGCATATGAATACTTTCGAAATTGACATCCTTACAATGCTGAGTTTGTACAGCTAGTGAAGCAAACAAAAACTCAGATCTCATTGCTCACAACTAGTTATGTAGGTAGTCATATGAATGCTATTGTGACTAATAATATCACAGCTCAATTCGAGCTAACCCATTGCACGGGTAAATGTGTTCCAACCTTGTAAACGCGAAATGCGTGACTGTCTCTTTGCACTTAGGACTTTACGTAATCACTCAGATCTACTCTACTGGGTTCCCGGAGACGTTAAGGGATCGAAAAAGACGATGAACTGTCCAGATACGACTCTGTCCTGAGCCCACTACTAGCAGACAGACAGGTGCAACCACCTTTCAACACCACTAAGAGTTTCATCGACGGTGTCACTACAAATCAGACTAAGGAACAATGGAGCAACGCGAGCGTCTGCGCCATAACCCCAAGTTTGCGCCCTAAATGTTTTCAAAAAAACCCTAAATAGACATCTCTTAATAGACTGACTTACTTAACAGCACCCCGACCCGTAAGGAGTCCCTGAATGGGATACGGCAGCCTTCTTTCTCTGTGACGGTTTGGTCTTTAACTGAGATTCGATCTTCCCTGCCATGTCTAACCTGTAGGCTGGGATTCGAAGACCTTCTTAGCTGCAGCATTATTGTCCATTTATTAGATGTGGCCGAGCTGTAGTAGTAGCGTAGTCGACAACTTTTGGCTTCTTTTTAGACTACATCGGTTTTTTCTCCTCCAAACGTCGCCTCGCACACAGGATTATTACTCTTGATCGTCATAAAATGATTTATTAACAGATCGAAGTGGTCACTTGATCTTACATGTAACGGGTGATCCAAGTAGAGATACTTTTTTCCAAAGCCTTTTTTGACAGATCACGTTTGAGTCGTGTCATGCTGTCATGTTATTTTTGTTTAGTATTGTTTGGCATTTCATAATGGAAAGACTTACGCGTGAACAACGTTTACAAATTGTTCAACTTTATTATGAAAATTCACGTTCTGTGAGGAATGTGTTTCGTGCACTTCGCTCAACTTATTGTCAACATAATCGGCTTACTAAGCGTACTATTCGCAACACCATCACCCATTTTGAGACCCAGCATTCATTATTGGATAATATTCGACCGAATAGACCACGTCCAGCACGCTGTGAAGAAAATATTGCGGCCGTAGCTGAGAGTGTACACGAAGACCGTAGAGAGTCGATTCGGCGCCGTTCGCAGCAACTCGGACTGACGTATGGAACGACTTGGCGCATTTTACGTCAAGATCTTAAATTGAAAGCGTACCAAATACAGCTTGTGCAACAACTGAAGCCGCTCGACCTTCCCAAGCGCCATCGCTTCGCTCTATGGGCTCTTGAAAAGTTTTGGGCCGGTCGATTGGCCACCAAGATCGTGTGATATCACACCGTTAGACTTTTTCCTGTAAAGTAAAGTCAAAAGCTTATGCCGACAAACCCGCTTCGATTCAGACCTTGGAGGAAAACATCACGCGTGTCATTCGCCAGTTACCAGTCGAAATGCTCGAACGAGTGATCGAAAATTGGACTCAACGGATGGACCATCTGCGACGTAGCAACGGCCAACATTTGATAGACATAATCTTCAAAAAATAAATGCCAAAGAATGTTCTTTCAAATGATAATAAATATTCTCCATTAAATTTGAATTTTCTGTGTTTTTTCTTTAAAAAAGTAGGGAACCTCGAAATGGATCACCCTTCACAACTAGTGCCTTTATAGCTTATGGGTGAAATGGCATTTGGTGCAAAACAGCCCTCCTTGGTGCAAACAACCTAAGGCCAGGACGATGTTGAAGTGAATCAATCATTTGCCTTACGGACCTATCACCTATAAGTTTTACCGCACGATTTTTTTATCCTATGCGGTAACTCCAAAATGAGCACCTGACTAGAAAGCTTATGTATTGAAGGCCTTGTTAAACGCCTTGTTAATTGTAGCCAGATCAAAAGTGTTAAATAGTTTCTTGCACTGGTTAAAGAAACCTAGACATTTCGCAGCGTTTTTGGCGACATCGAATATATGCAAGTTTCCCAAACAAAAAATATAACTTTAAAAGCAAAAAGATATGACCCAAAGGTGCATTTTTCCAAATCTAAATCAATACGTTCCAATTTAAGAAGAGCCCAAACAAAAACTTGGGATATTTCCCTACCTGACCTGACCTCAAGGTCAAGTATCTATCATTTTTAAAGCACCAAAACATTTTAAAAGACCCCCGTATTAAAATTTGTACCGATAACCTAGTTCCCATGGTTGGGTAGGCCCCATTCGGCTCATCCTCCCACTTTCTAAACCAAAAGATTACTCAATTTCTCCATTCAAAGACGAACAGACAAAAGCCGCTTTACTACCGTCAAGTAGTTTGACACCCGTGAACGTAAAAAAAAGAAACAAAATTGCATTAAAACCAAAATTACAAGTAGCACGCTACGCTCCAGCTCAAATTCAGATTGAGATTCAAGATAAAACAATTTTAATAGAAAAATGCACACTTGCGCAACAACAGAAATAGTTTCCCACATTTTTATTTGTTTTTTCGCTCTACTATCTTACTCAAGTCTGTATGCGGTTGAGGTTGATGTTCCAGTGCTTGCCGCTGCCACAGCCAAAGTCAGAGTCAGAGTTGTGACTGTCAGACTGTCACTTATTAATTTGGAGGCAATCATCGTGTTGCATGCGCCACATGACCCTGCATTGGTTGTTTTTTATCTCCGCTTTTTTTTCTGTTTTAGTGTTCGGGGAAACTACACTCCGCTCATAAAAACTACCTATGACTATTTCTTTTTTTTTTTTTATCTGTTGGACAAAACTACTAAAACATGTCTTTGACTGATACTACGATGAATGTGGGTGACCTTGAGGGTTATTTTTGTAGTCTTAGCTTAGTACTATGTGTCCCACCATCAATAAAGTGGTTGTCTCTGTTTTTTTATTTTTTTGATTCAAAAGTGAAGAAAATTCCAATAAAAACATTGATAAACATTTTGTTTTTTTTTTTTGTGAAAATCATTGTAATTTACTTGTTAATTGCGCATGCATTGCATGTCAGCCGGTTAGCTCTGGTTTCAGTTGGCCACCATATCATGAGTTGTTAGCAGTTTAAAGAAAAATTATTACAAAAAAAAATAAAATAAAACTTGTAAATGGAAATTTACTGCACATGAATTTAAGAAACATTTTTTTAAGTGAGTAGGTTAGGCAGCATTGCATGGATAGATACTGTGCGTCTATGCAAGTGCGGATTAACTTACGCATATAGTCATAGACTTGGGGATAAGCCGCAACTTAAAAACAATGGTAGCAACTAGTTTTCTTTGAAAATTAAAATATTGTAGTATCTACTTGAAAAAAATGTTAACAAAAATTTCAAGGCAGGAGACTCCACCACCATGCGTCGTCGGTCGCCGTGCTCCTCACAGTACACTCAGCTCGCCATACTGAGAGTATCTGCGTGAGTTTAGTTTTTCATGTTTATTTGAATTGGCTTTCGCTGTGTTTATTTGTTATGTTGCATTTTGTTGAATGTTTTTCGTGTTTAATTGGGACTGATTGTTTTTAAGTGTGGATAAGTTCAAGGGTAAGCACAATTTCATTGACTCCTTTGGAGGCGTTTCGGATTGAATAGTTTATTATGTTGGCGCAATGAATGCGGATGGAATACATCTATCTGTTGTTGGTTTTTTATTTGTAATCCAGATGGCGGCAGTACTGAACTATGTCTATATTTGTTGTTCTTTTTCAAAGGAATGATGTCGCGAAATTGGAAAAAGTTTTTAGGTTGGTTACTAAAGACACTCAAAAATAGTCAAACCAATTGTCAGATTGCAAACTGTCCATTTTTAGGAGTCCTTGTAATTTTATTGTGATGAAATAAACGGTCATGCAGTTGAACTTTACTAAATTTTAGAAATTTGCTTTCAAAATTAAGAGCTTTTCTACCAAAAATTAGGTTCAGTGGTGAGGCGCGTACGGCTATAAGTAAAATTGGAGCGAAGGTAATCAACATGACATTATCGAAACTACGATCGAAGTAGTAGTCGGTCTTTCGTGCGTACATTTTCAGATATGTTAAACTAGCTCCGCTCCAGCTTCGAAAGATAGGCCGAAGACCAAATCTTCACACAAAGACAACTCGAGTAAGAAACCAATGAATTTCAAGTAGTGGTGCACCATCTAACCGAAATTCATCGTCTAAGTCCCTCCAAATCTGATCTAGCTATGTCGTGTGACCTTTGAAAAGTCGCAGTGTAATCATTAGCTTCACAAGAGATTAAAACTTTCGAATAAGTATCGGCTTTTGGCAAGGAGTTGCTGCGCTATCGTGTGATTTCTTCAATCTTGTTCTTGGGTAATACCGAGAAAGGTACAAAAGGCACTTTATTCGACAAATTGGTCCATCTCCTTCGGCGTAGCAAAACACATGGGTTCAAAATTCCTGACTCGAAGGACAAAAAGTTAGAGCATATAAGTTGTCAGTTTTGCTAATCAGCGCCGGCAGCTGGACGAGAAAATACAAAAGCGAACTCTCTATGATATGCAGCTGGATGTGGATGTCCAAAAAATCAAAATACGTCGAATGTTATCCTAACGCCCAGGTTCGAGACGACAGGGAAGATCAAATCTTCATTTAAACGACCAAGCCATCGCGAATGCCAAAGCGCTTTTCCTTGATAACTGGAAGTAGCATACTAGGGATCACTAGGGATCACAGTGAATTTAGCAATTTATTTGCTTCTATCTGGTTGAACATATTTAGTTTTACTATAGGACCGTAAACGTGAAGCCACTGCCTTAATAGAAGGCTCAAAGGCTCACAAGCGTAATAATCAAATATTTGCATAATGCTCTCCTTCCCGCTCAGAGCTCTTCTATTTTTCTGAAATGGCTGCGAAAGAAAACGGAAAACTAAGACAGCAATAGCCTTTTATCTATAGCATACAGTCCGGAATGAGGTCTTTTGCTAAATCTTTTAGCATAAATAAAGTAAGAGCCAACTACCCAAAACAAAACCCAGATATTGGAGTTTAGGAAATTAGGAGGTGTAGTTCGGAGTAATCTGAAAGGCCATCAAAAACCAGCTTGCCAAATGCGTTATGCCTAGAGTGGCCAAAGTGCCATTCGGGATATCCGCTCTGATGGGCTACTTTGGAACTTTGGCAGTAGGATGATGAGCTTGTGGTTACTTTTTATCATAATATTTTAAGAAACGAGTAAGCCTTTCCGTAAAAGAACGACCGTTGCTCAGTTGGTATTGCCAACTTATGGATCACATAAAAGCAACAAAAGAAGCATCTGATTGGCCTCAGTAAAGGAGTGATACGAAACCGCGAGGCCTGTATATGCTTTTCTATGTGAAGTCGGAAAAAGGCAGAACAGTAAGGATGCAGTGATGTGGGAGTAATATGATAGAGATATTTCCTGATTAATCATTTCTGGTTTGACTGTAGCATGATGACCTTCTGATGGCTCAAATCGCTGAAACCAAAAATGTTCTGGTGTTGTTAAATATGTATACGGCAAGCCGATCTTTCGCGACTGCGTATACAAAAATCTATGTTGTATCTCTTCTTTGAACATGAAAAGTTTGTTTCTTTGATGTGAAGGATTCAAAAGTGATGAAAAATATATTTTCGCACACACAGTAGTTGGAGAAGCTAGGCTTTGGGTCCCATATGGACCATTAACGCCAAATATTTATTTCTTTAGATTTACATTAAGACACCTCCCATAAGTTTGGAAATAAGAGTAATCGTCATCTGTCATCATCGTTTTGTCAAGAACCAAGTTTTTGGCAAACGAATCATCTCTCTTGAGAGGAACTGTAAAAGGTTTTCAGAATTATGCGAGGCGAATACAGTTCAATGAACAACTTTACTCGGCTTATACCCATAGGCTAATCTAGCCATCTATAAAGGTTAGGTCCTTACGAATTCTGCATGATTCGAAAACACATGCATTATGATTCTTTTAGACTGAAGAAAATGTGGAATACAATAAAGCAGCAATTCTCGTGATACAATCGCTTATTTACGTTTTCGTCTGCATGCGGTACGCTTCAATTTGATGGATTACCCATCCTCGTACAAAAAAACCACCTGTTTCCTCTTTTCAAATTTCATATTTACAACAATTTAAGTGTGCGATGAAAAAGTAATCACTGTATTTGAAAAGCTTAATTTTAATTTGTTTTATTTTTCTTTCGCTGCGTATATAAAAAGATAACTAACTCATTTTTGCAAAAACCATAAGCTGAGCTATGCAATTTTCTTGTTTGTAAAATGTTTCGAAATCGACGGTTTGTGTGCGGTGTTTATTTGCTTAAAGAATGTATATTTTGCTTTCATGTAGTCGTTCAATTAGAAGCTCATTTGCGTCAATCAATCAAAAATATTTCGTCAAAGCGAAAGGAAAAAGTTGGAAGACAAAACAGTTGTTTGTCACAAAACAACTCGACGCGAACGCACCAAAGTCCAATCCTAGACATCCATCATCGTATTATTCCTCCTGAGAAATTAATCGACGGGGTAAGTGGTACTTGTTTGAAATAATGTATTATTCGTTTGTTTATTTGTTAAGCTAAATTATATTTTCAAACAAAGCAATTTGAGAATACTACATACATACTCGCATTTAAGGAACATTTTTAGGGGCTAAGATCTGAATTTTTCCACTCAACCCCAACAATTCATATTCATTTCATAGACGACGCGAAGTGGCAGTAGAGTATTCGCGTTTTATGCATTTAAAATCGCATACAACACAGCTGCTGCTGCTGCTGGTGTTGGAGTCGTCGGAATTCAAAGAGTTGTGTTTGACAAGGTTCCGCATCTTTTAAATGAAAAAATACAAAAAAAAACCCACAAAATGAATTGGTTTTAATGGATTGATATATTTTAGTAGCACATAATGGCGAATTGTTTCCTTCATGGAATTATTGTCGTCAAGAGAACAGCAGAGAATTCGTTGGGGATTATGACGAATGGCGATGGCTGACGAGCGTTTGGTTTGAATAGGTCAGGTCAAGTAAATAAAAACAACAGTCTTTCTGTTGATAATTAAAAGTATTGACGTTCCAATGACGCAAGAACGGTTTTATGTGAAGGTAACTTGGGGAGTAGTTAACAATATTTTATTGTTTTTTGAAGCAATGCAAGCAGATGGTGTGGTAAATAGGTTTAAATGGAATTTTTTTTGTGTTGGAAAAATATATATTAGTAAATTATTTTAGTTTACTAATGTCTAAAGCCATAATGCATTTTGAAATATTTGACAGTTCAGTTTGACCTTAACCTTACGTATTTTATTAAATTTAACAGCCTTTAAAACACCCCGATGAACATTTCGAATGCCGTCAGGTCAAGTAGAAATAATGGCAAGTGAACACAACATCAATGCATAGCTGTCATTATATTATCGGTATTTCAACCAGAAGTTTTTAATCTAAAAAGCCAAAGTGTGTTATGCCAGCAATGACCATTCAAATACATTGATTCGTACGTTTGTCGCTTAGCACGAATTTACTCCACCACGCTACGTTTGTCCTAAATACATTTAAAAGGAATGGAACACATGTAAATTCTGCATGCGTCGCAGTACTGCAAGTTGTCTCCATTTCTAAATCCACTGCAACCTACAATGCCACCACAACACAAAAGCAATATAATATAAATAATAACGATTTGGCACCACTAACAACAACGACATCGGCTGAAAGCCAATGAATGACGTTTAGGTAAATATATGACAGGCTCCATTGCATTGAAGTCAAACAAAATTGCTGAACCTGAACGTCATTCTTTGCCTCTTAGCTAATGTCGTTGTATTTAGCTATAAAATCAAGAGATTTCAATTATTTAAATTTATATTATATGGAACGGTCGGGTTCTGGAGTCTTTGTGGAACGCGATGACACACGACTTTACAATCCCTTTCGTTAAACATGCATCTGTTTTCCAAGCGCAGATTTTTGCCATCCTAATGGCTACGCCCTATATTGTGAACTACAGGTGGAGGGCTCGAGGCAATTGCATCTGCAGTGATAGCCAACCTGCATTAAAAGCGCTTCTAAACCCTCTTACTCAAGCATTCTCTGAATTTGGTCGGAAGACTGAACACAGTGAATCTTGTCTGGGTACCAGGTCACACTGGCATCCAGGGAAATGAGATCTCGGATGAGCTTGCTAGGCAAGGTTCAGAAGAAGTTTTCTCAGGTTCCGAACACGTGTTCAGTCTGCCTGCATCTTTAGTCATGTCGTCTTCTTGGGTTTCTCGTGAACACAGATTCGGTGGCGCGATTGCGGTGGATGTAGACAGACCAAACTACTGCGCCTGGACATTTGCAAAAGGTCAGCATCTTTTCTTCTATCTCTGACGAGAATCGACTGTAGGCTGCCTGTAGGCGTCCTTTCGGGCCCCAAAGCTTTTGCTAAACACTTAAATGTGTTGGGCTTAAGTGACACCACTACCTCTCCTGCTTGCGGTGAGGAGGATGACACAGCAGAACACTTTCTGTGCAGTTGTCTGGCCTATGCTCGCATCAGGTGAAGGATTTTCGGGGTGAGTGCCGAACATCTAAGCTCTTCACCACTGTAGCTCCTTCTCGTTTTTCTTCGATAGGCGGGAAAACTAAGTACATTATTGTAGGATATCTTCAGCTTTATTAATGATGAAAATTTAACTGATTGCTCAACTCCAATACACTGTTTACTCATTCGTTAAACTCAATTTATTATTAACAATAATTTTTAGGATTTATCTGCCGCGTAAAAACTTGATCAATGATGAAGGTTTTTTAAAAAGGTTATAACTTTTAAATAATTTTAATTGACCGAAGAGGAAGAGGTGTTTTGTATAAATTTTCGTTTTTTTCATTGCAACATTAAAAATTTTGCTAAAAAATTAACGTAAATAGCTTATCCCTTCATAAACTTCCTGAGCAGAATTAACTTGCTTGAAGCGCACAAAAAAACTACATAAAGCAAGAATTAATCCAATACTTGGAAAGTTATGCATTCAAAAAGAAATACAGGTTTTCAAAACCAAATATGTTGAAATTAATAACTAAAGTAAGAAAAGACATTGTTAGGACCAAAAAAGGCTTGCGCATTCCTGACAGAAGTACAGGTCATGACTACTATCAGATACAGGGATTGTAATTATACATAAATAATAATTACACTATTTTTAATAAACATATAAAAAAGTAATAACAATTTTTTTCACTTTGTCGCAAAAACTAAAGTCTCTAGGTATTAAAACAGAACATCTAGGTGGCCAAATATTTTTACCATATCGATCAATTATTCTGACAGAAAACTTCTGTTCCAAAAGGTCAAAGGCTTTGAGACTAATATGACATGCAGCGCCGGCTATCGTTTTCCTTGGAATAATAAAAAGGTGAACTATTTAAAAATAAATTTTAATAATTTGTATAAGTCGTTGTCAAAAAGGCTGCATAATGGTTTTAAAACCTTCAATTCAAAAACACTGTTAACCAATAGTTTTTATTTAACATATTTTGTAAAAAAGTTTTGAACATTTGCTTTTTACATAAATTTTCTTTTTCAGCCTTCTTACTCTTAAAGCAGGCTTTTTCTTGAAGCTTTCAGGATTTTTGAATAATTTTGATGGTAACCCTAATTGTTTCGATGTACTTCAAACTATGTTACTAATTTTCTTTGTTATTTTTGAGCGTCAATATATCAGAAGAGCTTTTTTCAAACCGATCGCCAACCTCCCGGAACCTGCATTTGCATAATAGATCTCTTTAGAAGCTTAAAAATAAGTTAAAATAACTTGCAAGCCTACAAAATGTGATATCCAAAAATGGAAAAAAAATACATCGTCAGAGCATAAGTTAGTAACTTTAATGAAGTTCTTGCATTTAGGTAAATCTATTTTAGAGACAATAACTTACTTAATAGCCGACCAAATTGGCCATTTTTAAATAGAAATAATGTCCATTGACCTAATGATAAATTTCGTGGACCTTATGTCATCTCGCTGAATAGATCAAATTCTTCCGCTGGATGCATTTACCTTAAGACCTTCGGCTGTGGCTGTTGAAAGTTGAATGTCAATAGTATTTTATAAATTCTGTTCCACATCCATTATAGATATAATATGAAATCTTCTACTTTCACATCATCAATTGTTCAAACCACTGAATTGATCCTTCGCATTTAAACATTTCATCAAACTCCCACAAAAGGGACTGTCACGATTCACTTACAATTAGACCATCAATTTCATCAGCGTCCATATTGTCCACGCCGGCTTAGTGAATCAAGTAGCAATTGCCTACGCATTCATTCAAATTTGGTTCACACCAAAGTTTCATACGAAACCAGAAAATTGACCACAAATTAATTTGTTCCTGAAATCGAAATGGGAAAATACAAACAACATGTTGTTGCTGTCTAGACTAGACAATGGCCATAATGACGCTCGTAAATCGATAAACCAAGAGAAAGTGGTGGTGGTTGTTGGTTGTTGTAGTTTTGATGCCCTCTTCTATATCAGACCAATATATTATTGTTTGTTTGGCCTTGAACTTTGAAAATTTCTACTTTGAAGCGAAAGCATTAATGCAACTCATTTGCATCTCTGAATTTTAGATCAAGACATTTGTGTTACTAAGATACATACAATAGTTGTAATTAAATTTTTTTTTTTAAATTTTGAACTCACGAAGTCACGTTTTTTATATTATTTTGTTAGAATTGTTTTTTTTTTAATCACATTGTGTGTTCGAGTGGAATATGCGAACGACGAGTACAATATGGGTGTATTAAAATTGATGACAATGGAAATTTATTCTGCCAGTATGAATGATATTCTAATCACGTAATTGATTCGCCGCCCGGTCACACTCGCACCGACCTAAGGGTACCTACCGCAATTGCTGTTTTAATGTCCATCGTTACCACTTTCATTTTGATAATTGATTGACTATAGTGTGTGGTAATTTGTGTTTTTTTATTGGTTCATTATTTATTTGTTCTTTGCTTCAATTAAATTTGATTGCGTGAAATTGCATGATGAAATTGACATAATTTTCCATCCACGCGACATGTTAAGAAAATATGACTAGTTTTGGAATAGTAGATAATGGATAAAGTATAGTGCGAGAAAATGCTTTATGTGTCGAAAGTCTGAGATGATGTTCAACAGTTTTTGAAAAGGCACTATAGACACATTAAAATAAATGAAAAGAGCTAAATATTAGGCGTAAACGGCCATTAGCTTCTCCAACCATTGTGTGTGCGAAGATATATTTTTTGACGCGACCGAAAGGGCCGATTTCGAACAGTGATTTTATTTTTGAAAAGCTTTTTTTGTTCAACCATATAGTACATATTTGCTTTATTTTGTTTTCGACAATTTTAGTGTAGCCATAAAGTAATCAACGAATGCATTCTACGCATGCAACATATACTCGGGTGCCAAGGCAACAACAAAAGTAAAAATATATAAGGCTCCAACTATCAGCTAACCGCCAGGGGCATGCGCTAAACTGTGCCTAGTCTAACGCGTTTTCAACCAGTCAGTAAACTTGTTTCTGATAGTCAGAACAGTCAGAGGATTTTTTGCGGACTAAAAATCAGAGCCATGCGCATTTCGTAAGATTCTTTTTCAGTCAGTTGCCTTGTCTTGTTCTTTTCAATTTAGTTTAGCTTAGACTTCATGTAGCTTTTTTTTTCGGAGGTTGCTGCTATCCGATGGAGCGCTCAGACACAACTACAGGTCCATTGTACTACCATTCAGACACCTTACATTAATGTACTTAGTTTTCCCGTCTTTCGAAGAAAACCGAGAAGGAGCTTCAGTGATAAAGAGCTTAGATGTTCGGCACTCACCACGTCAGCCCCGAAAATACCCCACCTGATGCGAGCATAGGCCGGACAACTGCAGATAAAGTGTTCTGCCGTGTCATCCTCCTCACCGCAAGCAGGACAGGTAGTGGTGTCGCTTAAGCCCAACACATTTAAGTGTTTAGCAAAAGCTTGGTGGCCCGAAAGAACGCCTACAAGCAGCCTACAGTCGATTCTTTCCGAGATAGAAGAAACGATGCTGACATTTTGCCAATGTCCGGACGCAGTAGTTTGGTCTGTCTACATCCACCGCAATCGCGCCACCAAATCTTGTGTTCACGAGAAACCCAAGAATCGATTGAAGACATGACTAAAGATGCAGGCAGACCCAACACAGGTTCAGGTCCTGAGAAAACTTCTTCTGAACCTTGCCTAGCAAGCTGCCAGTGTAACCTGGTACCCAGACAAGATTCACTGTGTTCAGTCTTCCGACTAAATTCAGAGAAAGCTTGAGTTCTAGCACTAACTTGGACGAGGTAAGAGAGTTCAGAAGCGCTTTTAATTAACCTTGGTTATCACTGCAGATGCAAATGCCTCTACCCCTCCGCCTGTTATTCACAATATAGCGCATAGCCATTAGGATGGCAAAAATCTTCGCTTGGAAAACAGATGCATGTTTACCCAAAGGGGTAGTAAAGTCGTATATCATCGCCTGTCCGGTATTGGAGCCATCCGTGAAAAAACGATGGCATTCAATCCATGGTTCAGAGTCTGACCGAAGCCATTCCGTTACCTGTGGAAAGTTGATAGTACCAAAAACCACCTCTCTTTAAGCGAAAGATGGTTTTTAGCGTTTATCCCATGATATATAAGTCAAGGGGAGGAAGATTCATCAAAGCATCTAGAGCAGAGACCGGGGTGCTAGGGAAGGCCCCTGTGCAGCCGAGACAAGCCGTTCTTTGGCTTTGTTCTTAGTTCATGTCTTTGTTTTGTGGAGGCAGGTACTAATGAATAGCAAATCAATAAAAATTTAAAGGTTTGCATGAAGTAATTTTCATTCATTAAGGCATTTTGTTTACTAAGATTGTTTTTTGCAATGACGCAAGGACATAATTTCAATTTTTTTTTCTTTTGGGACTTAGGTATATAAATTATACATGAAAGTGAGATGTTTGTTTTTTCTACTTCGCTTGGCCATTTAATTGAGGAAACTTAACCTTCTACTGTAGCGTTCACTAATGTCTCTAAAGCTTGTTTGGTGACCCACAAACTATAACAATTTCTGCGGATAATAAAAAAATAAATAAAAATCTCCACCTATACAGTATGTTACCATCTCATTGCTCAGCTAATGGACATATTCTACAAAGGAAATCACTCCAGAATCTAGGGCCTACCACCAATGTTTAACCCAGTTACCGACGATTTAAGGAAAAACCTTCAGTATTGTATTCTTTGATGTCTACTTTAAGGTGTCTAGGACATTTCCCAAATATGTCCTTGGAACTTTTAAAAAGGTCATTGAAACCTTAAAAAATGACATCGTAATAAAATTACCTTTGAATCGTTACGTTTCGAATCTTCCAAATCTATATCCATTTCCAGGACTTCAGCGTACAACTACACCCGATTGAGTTGTAAATAATACTAAAATTTCAACTACTCACTTAGTGGTCAGATAACTGAATAAAACGTTTCAACATGCAAAGAAATTTGGGATTAGGTAATGTTCGATCATGCGCAGTAAAAAATCACAAACTAGTCAGGAACTAATAATGTTTTTTTTTCAATACTGGATACTGAATTAACGTGATTCTGTGGAAACAGTCAAAAAGCCGTTTCAGTGGTAAAGAACTTAAATATTCAGTACTCTCCAAACATGGAGATAATTACTTGCGACGTTTTGAATGGTCACTTAAGCTTAGCACAGAACTAAATAGAACGTCAGAAAGCAAAAAAAGATACCGGCATCCCCAACACAGGATTAGGTCCTGTGAAAACTTCCTTCGAGCAAGTTCCTGGTCCGAGTTCATCGGAGATGTAAGAGATTCAAGTCAGTCTGCCGACCAAGTTCATAAATCTCTTGAGTTGGTGCATAAACGTTAAAGGGGTTAAACGAGTAGGTAAGGCCATAAGTGTAGCTACAGTGTCACTGTCGGTATATCCGTGACATACATCAGTCGTATCAATAACTTACACTTCACGAGCATGAAACTTGACAGGTTTTAGAACCATTCTTCTTACTTATGATAACATTCACCATACCTTGAAATCTCCAATATACTGCCCCATCATCTACATAAGTACAATTTCCCTTTTAATGTTTACAAAACAAGAAGAGGATCAACCAGGATGCCATTTATATATGCAGCTGCAGGAATTTTCTAAGCAACTATAATTCAAGTGTTTAAGTAGAGGATAATGCCAAGATGAATCCATATCGACACCATTTCGAAAGTACAAAGTTCCTACACAGAGCCATCTAAGGTGTAACGACTAAGGCATTTTTGACACTGTATCTTAGCCAACCCCAAAAGCGACCTATTCTTGATGGAAATCAACAGCGATCATGTGACATATGTATCCATATTTTCTGACTGTGGGAAGGCTAATGCTACGTTTCCACCGAGCACTTAAGCAAGATTAAGATTAATCTACTCTTAATCTACCTTAAATCTTAAGATTTACCATACAAATTAAAAAATAATCTTGAAAGAAACTGGGTTTGCATGTAAGCACAAACCGATTGTGAACACACTAAATACCAATTTACCATACCTGTATATGTCAAAAGTGACGTTGGTTGCTGATAATTGAGAGTGTGGAAGCAATTTGACAACCAGATGTTGGACATTTTGTGCCAGAGAGCGGGTTGGGAGAAAACCCCATTGTTAATCTCCTTTTTTTCGGTGGAAACGTGTTAAGATTTATTGTTAATCTTTTGCCTTTAATCTGCAGCATAAGGCATTAAAAGCTGGTTCGCCGCCGTGCAGATAAACTTGTTCAAGTCTAAACCACATTGGTTCCTCCATCCGAAAAAATAACCTTCCCAAATAGGTACTAAAGTTGTAGGTACTCAAATAGTTTATAAGTCAAAGTAACATTCTGAATTACATTCACCATAAAATGTGCTTTGCCCTCAAATCAGAAAAGTTAAGCCTATTTAGCAGATTTGAACTAATTCACAGTTTCAGTACTTCTTCACAGCCACATACGAATTTTCCCATAAAAAAGTCGTTCACTAAATATAAATTAAATCTGAGCAATTCAGCTACCACTGACAAGTTGTGCAATAAAAAAAATGACAGATGGCACACGCACAATTCAGCTCCATCATTGCCACATTCCTCACGTCGGTCGCAAGTAGTCGTTTTACCACTATCTGACTGCCTTTGATTCATACAGTTTGTTCTTATCTTTCGTAATGAATGTCATGGTCACTGTGAGAATTCCAATTTATTGTACCATACTGTCTCAATGGCCTGACAGATACATGACATTGCGTTGATAAGTCATCAACAATTCATTATTTTCATTTAAATCTTAAACGCGCCTGCCTACTACCTACTACATTTCCATTGACATAGTAAATACATTCTTCTCTTTCTATACTGACAAGACAGTGAAAGTCCCATTCTCTAATAGAACCTTGAAATATTGAAACTGACAGAACAAACATTTTGACTGACAAAAATTTCTCTACGACTGTCACTTAAAAAACCATTCATATTGCCATCCGGGTCTAGCTTTATTGTTTTCCCACGTGCAGCACGTGTTTTGGCCAAATATGCGAATAAATTTATTTTATAGAATTTATAATTTGGCCTTCACCATAAAAGGGACTAGGCGACAGACTGACACATCATTTAAACTATACGAATTCAGCTGACATTTTTAAACTTTTGAATTAATATGTTACATGAACATGTCTGCTGTTGCCCGTTGTAATCGTGACAATGGAATGCCATAAGTATCGTTTTACACATTTTAAATCCAGAGAATGCATTTTTAATCGTTTTTAACAAAAAAAATTCCACTACAACAAGAACACATAACCAGAACAGCTAATTAACTTATACAATGACCGGTCGTCCCCAGAGTGATTTCCGATAATGGGTTACGTTCGTAATCGACGAGTAACCTAATTATTCAGTAGAATGCGAAGTTGGTTGCGCTTTAAAATAGATTGAGCAGCAGGCTGACGCCTGAACGTGCTATTAAGTGGAATTCAGTGATTTAAGGTAACCGACAAAGAAAAATAAGCGCGTTTTAATAAATCTATCTATCTATGCGAAATTTTTATTTAAACAATATTCAGAATGTGTGCACGTTTTATTAAGTAGAGACAACAAAAAAAAATAAAAGCACGTGAGAGTTATTTTTTTTTTAGTCGTGCATTTATTGTTCCACTTGGATGGAGAGGAAGTGCAGTTCCAGTTGGACTAGCTGAAAATGTGTTGCAATGCAATTGAATAAATTCCCACCATTTTGGGATTCATTCTCTGTGAATCCAGTGAAACGTAGCAATAATCTTTTGAGTTATTGTCAACAGAAATATTATGCAATTTAATTCACTTTTGGTCGACTGATGATGATGTTGCAATGCAACAGAGGTAGGTGGTGGGTGTTGGCAAGTTCAATTCTCCGAATAGGAGCTGTTATTTTCTTTTTTCGCATGCTTGTATCTCACGAATGATTATTTATTTTAAATGGCGTTTTGCGACTCGGAATGGAAAATAACTGATTTAATACTTAAAGCTATTTACGCACTGATTTGTTGTGATGCGTTTAATATCAACAACTGCGTGCTGGAAGCATTAAAGGAAAATTTCCATCTATTTCGTTAGTGGAACGTTGTTGGAAAAATACCCTAGGGAACATATCAAACTAGGTATTCGTCGGGTAAGAACCAACTGCAAAAAAACGGTCCTAGTGCGCTATGAAATATGGTTACTACAAAGGCTTGGCAAAACAAAGGCATTCAAGACTTTCAATGCTTTTCTGTGCAAGTAACGCTTTCAAGAATGACAGTTGGTAGCTTAGTGTTGACGCTGAAAGATTTCAAAAAAGGACAAAAGCTTAAAATAAAGGGCGCCGGCATAACATATTACAGTAAAACCTGTCAAGTTGACCACCTGCCGAAGATGGCCAGTGTACAGTAAAACCAAGAAAATTACATACGTATGTTCCAACAAATACCTCCATATGTTGGCCAATTTCCACCTGTCTATCTTGGAACTTGGACAAAAATTTCTATATTTGAGTTCATCTTTCGTACTTAATAACCTGCGGAAGTTGGCCATGGTCGCCCTTCCGGCGTTCACACTTTTTTGTGTTTCGTGTTTAAGAATACACCGAACAAAATGTACATAAGGACATTTTTGTTCGTGTTAAATCTTGTAGTGATATTTATGACTTAATTTCTACAGTTTGCGAATGTCATCAGAGTTTCTCTGGCCAAAAATGCCTGCACCACAGGTGGCCGACTTACGCAGGTTTTACTGTAATAAATTAAAAAAAACAATAAACAGCAACAAAACCGTATCATTTAATTGGGCCTACACTGGGAATGGCTGATAGGATCTTATTAATTTTTGTTTAATAATTAGATTTTCACATGGAGCAGGTTCACGCAGCGCTCAGTAGGTACATTTTATTTTTTTTGTAGATATTTATTGGATTTTTGTAATTTTTAATTTTTCGTTCAATAAAGTATACAATCTGACTTAAACTGAAAAAGGGCCCATTTTGATAATTTCTGATAAAGTTAAGGGTAAGGGTCTTGAGACTTAAAAAGTGGCCTTTTGTCTCCTAAAAGCCCTATTTAATTGAAACTACGCACACAGTGAATTTTATGTTTTCATAGCAGTCTTAGTCTTCTCAGGGGCAATCGTCTCTTACTCAAATCTGTCCAGCAAATTGTTGGCTAATGTGTCTGATGGAAGTTAAAGAAAGAACCCTATGGTGGGCGCTTATAAAAATTCTAGTCGATAACCAACAAAATCACATTCAAACATCGGTTTCCCGATGGGGGAAAGTGTTTCTCAAATTAATTGAAAAATGATATACATATGAAGACCAAATCCACATAATAAGGAATCTGATGATCGGCCGTGGTTAAACCGTAAGGCAGTATTCATTTTTTGTGGTGGCAATCAGGTTATTGTTTCATTTGTTGATTCGAAATAATTAAGTTAGTCTGGCGATACCGAGCTAGTCACTTGATAGTATTGGCTGTGGGTGGTAAAGGTTCAATCGACAACGGGGAATGCCTCACATTAAGTCTGGATCTAAACCATAATTTCTATTCCTTTTTGTTTCGATGGTGTAGGTATACAAGTTCATTTGTCGCCAGTTTCACAACCATAAAACTTATTCTTTGTTTTCGTTTTACTCTTTTTATGTCCTTTCATTTGTGTCGTGAATTTGGGCCTTTCAACACCTCACCTCGGAAGCTATAAAACAGAACACTTTATATTGTGAAAGAGAGAGAAAATAAACATATAGGCAATGGTAACATAGCGGTGGTGGATCTATTTCACCCGTCACAGCCGGGTTTCGGTTTCTTATAAAGCGCTATCATTTCTGAGTTACTAAGACCCACAAAAATGTCTTACGAATTTAATGGCATTTCTTGAAAAATGTTTATGGATTAGCTCTTAATTTAAAATTCACTGTTCACAAATGTTTACCTAATAAATATTTTGTTTTTACTTAAATTTGTATATCTGCGGAACTTATTTTATCGGGACTGTGCTGTGCGTGCTTACTTTTACTTTACTTAAGCTGACTCCACAGCGCGTAGTGCACCTTAGGCTCAAATTTTGTATACCGAGTCGGTGTATATCTTCATCAGATTGGCTACGTCACCGGAGATCAGCTCTGCATTTGATTATAGTTCCATCTATCAACATCGACGTTCATTCGCTCTAGATGCCCTAGCCATCTTAAATGTGGAAAACGTATTTTTTTTTTACCGGGGGCCCGTTGCTGTACACATTGTATTGCTTTAGATTGTATCCTCTGTATCCTCTATACGCCTGGGATACGGTCCATGCCTCTGCACCATAGAGCAATGATCGGTCCAAAAAACATCAATTAGCAAGACTTATTTTACGCATGATTTCAGCACTGATGTCATTTGGAGGGCTCATAGCACTGCCCAGGCAGACAATTTCACTCAGTTCCTCGAAGTTATCTGACTCCATGTTAGAAAAGGCACCACTAAGTTTCTACCCATTATGATGAAGTCGTCGGCATATCCAAGATATTGTGTTGATTTTTGAAAGACAGTGCGAATTGTGTTTGCCTGAGTTTTGCGCATTACTCTGTCAAGAAAAAATTTGAAGCCGCTATATGAAAGCGCGTCTCTTTATCGTAGTCCTCCTGTCAAAGTACCGAATATATAGCGACTGTAATTGCTTCTGTTAAAATGTTTGTCGGTTTCACATAAAAGTCATGGCCTTCAGCCTTACAAGATTAGCTCAAAAACATTTAATCGTTTGAAACACCGACACTTCTCCAATTCTGAATTTTATCGAAAAATAAACTCCAGCTATCAATAAGCCAAAGATGCTTTAAGAGACTCCATAAAAAGTGACCGTGACTCCATATCGAATGCAAGATTACAACATTCCGGCGGACATGTTTGGAAGAGTGGTGCAAAATTTGCTTTAAAGAATCGATGGCATTGCGTCGATTGCATTTTAAGATATTTTGGCAGAACATTTTCGTTATCTATGTTCATTGCGCAGTGATAAGTCATACTGCTGTTTAAGGTTCTTAGTTTATATTTAGTTAAATCAATACAATGCTCAGATACCTTGTTATATAGCTGTTAGTGAATTTACCACTAGTTGGCATATACTGACGGGACTGCTAACATCCTTTACGGAAGACACGAAGAATTAACCTTTTGTAACGTTATGCCAAAGATGATCACAAATCAAATAAAATGAATAAAAATATAGAATCCTCCATACAATAATAGCCAAGTGAATTTTCTGTTCTCTGCACTGAGTTTCCGTCGGATCCAACATAACTCGGAAACTATAGCTAAAATTTGGAACATAGGTAGATCATGGCCTAAAAAGGTGCAGGAATACATTTTTTAGTTTCAAGGCCGAGGCGACTTAAAAGTACTTTAAGCTTACAGCGCCATCTATGTTTTGATATTTATGTATACATCTACTATAATAACCTATATTTTCTGAGTAATTGATAGAAGGGATTTGCACATGCTAATATACGATCCATTCTTCGGTATTATATGATGGGACTATTTTCGAAACATAAAAAAACATAATTGTGACATTAATCCAAGTTATGTATAAAAAAATAGCTCCATCTAGAATATAATAATGCAGAATAGAAGCTTAATGTATCGCGAGTAAAAGGGGTTGAAAAGCCGTACGACATTATTGATTTTCATACATTAATAAAGGATATGCGAAATTTTTCTAATAGGCTGGAAGTAATTAAGTAATTGAAAATGTAAATTAGCGGGAAATCAGTTTGTAAAGCAATGCAATGCGTTTGTAATAAATAAATGTTTTCTTGTGAATTATTTTAAATAAATAACGACGAAAATGTGTTCTAAAAAAAATTGTAATTCCGTAGAAGAAACGGAGAACATGGTTATGCATATGTTGAATTTGCAATTCAGTCGAAATTGCTATAGCGACATTCTCTAGGACCTCTGGTTATTAAAAAGGGTGATTTTTCAAGCGTAGTTTTTTGTAAAATCGAATAAAACACTCAAATTTGCATCAAATATTCAAAATTTGTCTTGTAATCGATAAATAGGCCTTTGCCATTTATAGTCAAGAGGCGTTTAGTCGCATGATCTTAGCGGCCAGGGCCATTTCGAGAGATTAGCTGCTCACCAAATTCATCCTTCAACATTTCCATTGTTTCGCGTGCTGTGTGGCATGTGGTACCGTCTGGATGAAACCACATGTCAACCAAGTTCAACTCAGCCAACTAGGGCAAAATAAAGTCGCGTATCATGGCTCGATATCGTTCGCCGTTGACCTTAACGTTTCTTCAACGGTCGTCTTTGAAGAAAAATGGATCGATGATGCCACCAGCCAGTGGGGTTTACCACACCAAACTGTGGTTTTTTCGGGATGCATCGGTTATTCTTGTATGGCATGTGGCTGTTCATCACTTAAGATGCGACAGTTTTGCTTATTTGCGCATCCGTTGAGCCAGAAATGAGCCTCATCGCTGAACACAATTTTTCGATAAAACAGTGGATTTTTCACAGAGCACGAATTGTGATAATGAGTTTCAATAATTTGCAATCGTTGCTCGTTTGTAAGTCTTTCCATGATTAAATGGCAGAGTATACTGAAAACTTTTTACTTTGACAGATGATTTTTGGACGCAATTAGTAACCAGTGCTGAAAACCTGAAAAACTTAACTCCTAAATAATCACCCTTTACAAACAAGTTCGTAGATTTCGACTGACTTAATATCAATCAAAGAATTTACTTAGTTTCCCACGAAATATTTGTATTTTCTCAGCAATGGAAGAATCTGTCACGGGCTAGGCCGGGCATTCGGCTGGTAAATAAATAAATTGAGAAAAAAAATGCGTTTATCTTACAAGATTAGTCAATTTTCTGTTAAAAATCTACTTGGGATTATAGATTGCTTACGTTCGTGCCAAAAACATAGCTTAACAGTTAGGTATATATAACCTGTCCCTAGAAAATGGAGCTGAATTTTATGCTTCTTTAAGTTTATCGTGGATACGTGGATCTCTGGAAGTCCAAAAAAGTTAGTCTCACAACTCCGTCAGTCGGTCTGTCTGTCCAGAGGGTGATCTTAACAAATTTAGCACGTGATCAATGTTATGATTATTAGAATGTCATTTAAAAACGCAAAGGTTCAAGAGCAACTAACTCATATCTGATATATATTTACAGAAAATTACCAACAGAGCACTAGCTAAATCATAATTCGAATCTAACTCTTCCCAATCTCAATGGTTCATCATGTGTGGTGTACTATCTGTACATATTTATATCTGCGCTTTCAGACATCTCTCGAATATCTGATTCATTCGGTTTATTTCCACAATTTTATTTTTACGACCTCCACTGTCCGCATGCATGTCCAATTGAAACAGACCTCAGAGTAAGGGCCATTGAAAGAGAGCGAAAAAAAAATTCCACAAGAACTCGTTGAGAAGTTCATCGTCAATTCAAGGCAGTTTGCATCATGACTTAAATGATTTCAATTTTTTTCGTTTTTTTTCATTAAATTAGTTTGTTTTATTTTTTTTTTTTTGACGTCCACTGCGGGGATCTTGATGACTACCTCTACACGAAGACACCCTTTAATATTTCACACAAATTCATACATCCAATGGACATGAAGTCCAACAATGTGCTAATAAATTTTATTTGAGTCATCAATGCCATTGCACAGTATGTATGTATGTACGTCGAATGCGTTACTCTTATACCGAAAAACTAAATTTGTTCCTTCGTTGAAAAGACATATTTTGTTAAACTGTTTGTCTGCCATAAAAGTTTGTCTAATAAAAACAAACAGACACATTTGCCTAACTGTAACAAAAGAGTGTAATTAAATTATTACGCCATAAAAGCCGGCTTCTCTAATGTGTAATTCAGTTTCAACCTTCAGCCGCCCCAAACCCTCGACGTTATAGCTACTCTATCAAAACAATTCCAAATTGCAAACTAATATTATGCATCACAAACACACTTACAAATACTTACGTTGTTCATAACACAGCAGCGCAAGTTCGTTTATCCAGGTGTTTGACGCAAAATACGAGTATTTATCCCAGTTAAGCTTCATGGGTAAATATTTTAGTCTATCTATCTATGCGTTTTGGCCACTTAATGCAACTTAATGTTGCCGCATGAGATTTTATGGTAAGTTATTCGCACCCTCACCCTCACCACAGCAATTCTCTATGGGATTAATAAACAAACAAATATAGACGTACGCTTTACCTGTTGGGGATTTTGGGGTGGTTGCCAATACAACTACCCCAATATGTATTTTGTTTACAAAAGAGCTTAACAGAAATAGAGAGTAAGCTTCTACGAGTAGATAGTATAAATTTAATGAAATTTCACGATGATGATGGGATGGACTTGCCTTGCCTCAGTCCCCTGTTTCGCTTTCAAATTTATCTATTGACTGAGATACGGGTAATTATGGAAAAGTATCTATGTGAATTGACAGTAATAGATGCGCACGGTTATTTGACGCGCGCTATTTTATTGTGTGGAAAAATCCGAGCTACGATTTGTATCTTTATGACAAACAAATTGCTAGATAATTATATTGGATATCGTAAAAAGAAATAAAATAGATTTAAGCAAATTATATCTCGTGCAAAATTGGTGGCAATTCACCAGACAGACAAAAATTGTTTTATATTTTGTTTTGTTTTGCCATAATATGTTGTTGAAATTGGACTTTTGTTGTGAAATAGAATTTCTATGATGGTGATGGGCTGGAAATAATAAAGGTAAACGAGTATCTATGTTTGTTATACCAGCACGTGAAGATATCATGATGTTGGTCATAAAAAAATAGAAACAGAAAAAAAACCCATACTAGGCCTCCTAAGTTGTAGCTGCCTGACACGTAAATTTCCAGCCAAGACGTATAATGTTAAAAAAAAAAATACCCCTGCCTGATGGTGAATTACCAAGCCATCAAAGTTTTAAACTTCTTCCATTTGACCTAAATCCAAGGTTAGAAGACGTGACTTAAAATTTCTCTTTTGGTTATTTTTTGCATGGTTTGCAAATAAAAAGTTGAGGTTAACCACTGTGGCGTGATGTGGTAGCTGTGCCAAAAAATAGGCAATCTGTTTTATTTGTTTTTAGAGACAATAATTGTTATATCTGAGAATAGCGTGCTTATGTGAGAACTCTTTCAGAACACCCCTTCAAGCTGTTGTATTAGTTTTTTGTATACCCTATCCTAAGGGTATATTAATTTTGACTCATAGTTTGTAACACCCCTTAAGATTCGTCGTAGACCCACAAAAGTATATATATTTATGATGAGGACTAAAACCTTAGACTATTTAGCAATGTCCGTCCGCCACCAATTTATAGGCCTTTAAATTGAAGCTAGAAAGCTGAAATTTGGAACATATACTCCCTAGCGTCCCGAAATGGTAGAGTGTAAAATTATTTTTAATACGCCCAATGCCACGCCCACAATTTAGAAAAAACTGTTTTCAAGCTGAAGTTAGAGAAATATCTTAACAAGATATGTAGGATACTACTCACCTTTACAAGTTTGTCATATAAAGTTTTTGGCCACGACTACTTTTCGGAGCGTTTTTTCCAAAAATATGTTTTTTTTTATAAATTTTATAGAATGAACTAGAATGCTATCCATCATCTTCTTAACGCTTTTTTCTTTGCGGCATATAGTGATCTGGACACGGTATCATACTGTTCGCCCCATTCGGACTGGGCGAATACTATACTCAGTCCAACATAAATTGGCAGTACACGTCTTATGGGGAAGCTTTTTAAAAATCAGTAGCGTGCAATACTTTTCTACCATACTAAATGAAAGAACCCCCTCATAAAGTGATTACCCTCCAGTGAATTTCCAATTGCATCTGTCGTAGGTCCACCACGTCTTATTCAGCGCACATATGAGTGTGCACTGACCTGTGGCAATGCCCATTTAATTTATGTGCATTTGGTTACTCGTTCAGCTTTTCTTTTCTTGGGTTTCTGTTGAGGAGCTTTAGGTTTAAGAGCTCTGAAAAAAAGTTCTTAATGATAAGTGTTATCGTGGAGGTCTTTCCTTGATCTTTGACACTTCTTTTAATGTTTGGAGAATATGCTAAAATGCAGTTACAAAATTTTGTTTTGTTTAAGGAAAAATATTATTTGCGTTTATTTTATTGGTTAGAAATGGCTTTAAAATTATCCAAAGACTTAAGTGCCGAAAAAAACTAACTTCCATCTCTCTGGTTCCATAAAAAATTCCTTGCACTTCTTGTGAATAAATATTAAGCCCTAACCTATTCCCGTTAATGACTTGTGCTCCCTCCTAGAACGTATTTCATCAACAATGAGAGTGTTTTCCAAGCTAATATCATATTAAAGTATCTGTGATAAGAAATTCAACTTACGATTTTCTTAGAAATCGAATTTCAAAAAGGCAAGCTCTGTACTCGGCTTCTGTAACGTAGGTCGAAGTAACTTATACTACGCCCCTTGTCACCAAATGAATTTTGTTCCATATTCGTTTGGTCTTCCTACTCATTTCTGATGCAGATTCCTTAGATCCCAGGGCCTTCCTGGGACTGAAAGGTAAAATTTATTTTCTATGATGTCCGCATTGAGCTCATGAGAATACAATCTAGTAGTTGATCTTATTTTTGTACAGCACCACCTGTTTTTTGACTGCGAATATCGATGTATATATCCACCCGAAGTCCTGCCGATCCCTTTTCGAGGAAGAATCCCCCAGGCGGATTCGTAGAATGCAGTAAAAGTGGAAAATTGTTGATACCTCGTTCCTGATCAAAATCTCGTTGTCTAATGGAGGCAGGCCATCATCAAATATTTTGTCTCTAAAAAAAATTCGACCTCGACTGGCAATAGCCTGAAATTTTGTAGAATAAACAATGAAACAACTGGCAAATTGGCTGACAACTTGGCCTCGATGAAGAAGTGATCTAAAATTGCGAGTACTGAAGTTTATTTACATCAAACCGATGAACTCTGCATGTCGACCGAGATATGACCCCAAAAAGCTTGCCAAATAAGGGAACGAGAAAATGTATTGTCCAAAATCTTGCTTTACCAACTCTTCATGTCTGTGACCAACCTTCTACCGATTTGAAAAACTTTCCTTGGCATATTCACGGATGTTCGTTACTGTTCCTTAAGGTTTCACCAAAACAAAAACTTTAAGTGATATTGAGACGATTTGAAGCGTTATAAGCCTTTCAGCCCCAAGTTAAACATTTCATCACTGCGAATCTTAGTCCATCACCAACATTTTTATATACACACGTTCCAAGAACTAGCTACATGTGCAATCAGTCGTCACCTCTCCATTGTACCAACAAAGTCATTGAAACTTCGCAATTAGGTGCTTCATGGTTTTTGGCACAGCTGAAGTTAGTTGATCATCACTTTGACGCATGTCCCGTCGCACCCAGGTACCTGTGTGGGTACAATTTCGACATAGCAGCAGCCACAGTGTCTTGTGTCACATGTTTAACTGTAAAATTTTCCATCGCCTTCAAGTCATAGATAGCCGCAACACCATCGCTTTGACGTCAAACGCAAGACCTCGTCCGCAAAAAAAAAAAAAAAAACGTTTACTTTCCGCATGTGGTCATCATCATCGTTTAAATCATGGAAGATTCCCTACTGATTAGGATTAAAAGTGCCTTAACGCTGTCTGGTTCTCTAGTTTGATGTTTGCCCACTTAATTGACACGAGGAAGACCTTAACCGACTTGGTAACTGGGTAGATTCTTTATTTTCAGAAAATGGCACGCGCCCTCGCTTTATTTATTTTGATTTTTTTTTTCTTTTTTTTTTATAGATGACTAAGCAAATTCAAACTTCTGCCAAGGTCGGTGAATAATAAACAAAAAAAAGACAGCAAAGGAATTAACCCAAGATTATTCAGCGGATCAAATAAAGATCATAGTTCCTAGAAGGTGACCCGTTAAAGTTTTTCTTCTCAAATATACTTTAGAGCACTTATCAGTTCAAAAAGTATACATAACAAGACACACCCTCCTCACTATCGCATCGACTTCAACCCTAAAATGCGCTTACTGTAACTGATAAGCGGAACTAACGAGCGAAAATCACTAACAAATAAGGTCAATCTTGATATGAGCTTTCTTAATTTTCATTTGCTGATGAACATTTATTGTTTCTGCCATGGAAATTGTTGACCATCAGTCGCTTTTAAAACGAGTCTGCAAGGAAGACAGCTTCCTGAAATAGTCACGCCCAATATAAAGCATCCGAACCACGCGTTATTATTTCCAATTTCAATTTGCATTTTATTTGCTTAAAGCATTAGCAAGAGACGTCTTTATTCGGATACAGTGGGGACTGAAAGTTTTCAAATAAAATTGTTCATTTTATCATAGATCTTGGGAGATCCAACCGCACCCTAAAATGCTGGTTTCAGATGGTTTTTCCACAGAAGTATGTCTCCACCAATTATTCCACAAATCAATCATATCGCACTTCCTTTGACATTAATACTCCTCACTCAGTAAGTCAATCTGCAACTTTTACTTGTCTCAGTTGAAACAAAAAAAATCCACTATAACGAGCAACTCGGATTCGTATTTCAAAGCAGAAACAACTTAACCCTTGGATTACCATTTTTAACGAGTTATCCCGAATCTAACATAAAACCTCTGCAAAAGGATAATCTGTCAACCTGCAAATGGCCATAAAGCAAAACCTACCTGATATGATTCACCCAACGAATGTGACACGTGGCACAGTTATATGATACACGACGTCACTGTGTGGATACCTTTCGCACACCAACACTTCATTAATCGATTTAGCGCCGTAAAATGGGGCCTTCAAATAAGTTAGGGGATTTTTGCGGGCATCCACAGTATAATGAAAGGTATCAAATGGTGGTGCTGGTTCGATATCGAATGTCAGATTGGTAAACTGTTAAGGACAAAAAAAAAACATAACCTTTTCCATATGAAACTGCTGAAACACACCAACGAGGACGTGTCAACGAACCGTAACGAAAGTCTACTTCTTTATGCTTCAGCTATTTTCCATTGAGAAGAAATCACACATTAGAGAGGCTTCAAATTAATTTATTTGCACAAATTACTCGCATCAAAATGTACATATAAAGCCCTCGTCGGAGACGGCAATCTAAGTGAGGAGAGTTCCTTTTTTTCTCTCGCATTAAAAAAGCAAAGCACGTTTTGTGTTCGCCTCATTTAGCACCTAGTTGATGGCAAAAAATCAAAATGACTTGACTAGGCTCACACTCTTGTTTGTGCTAATATTTGTTTACTAATATCGGATACAGTTGTGCGGAGGAGTTGATGGTCGTGGTGGGTTGGAATGGGTGCAAAATCGAAAACAAAATGTAAGAAATTAAATTATCTTAATGTTTAGGTAGGCAGTAGGTAGGTATGTAGTTAGGCAGACGCTTCCACAGTCATTGCCTTCTGGCGGTCATAATTCACACTTGCTTCAAAACCGAGAAAAAAGTGCGCATGGATTAGATGTGTACGTGGCAATTGGTAGCTAAAATCATTCTAAAATTTAACAAATTAGCTACGCGAATGTTAGGTATTTACACTCCATACCGGGCTTATAAATATTTCTGACACAAAAAGGAGGGAGCCATACTTTTCTGAGCGGCAGATTTTTCAGACGTTTCTCATGATAAGTTATAGGTACTCTTGGATGTTTGTCAAACTTTGACAAGCGAAAAATTAAGATGCCACTGTGGAGTATTTCAAACTGTGACCCCTTTCTCAGCAGTCCAGCATACTATCCACTCAGCCACTGCACTTGAAGAAGACGCTATTCTAAGCCTACGAGGTTGACATTCGTGTCTCTACAATTTATTCGGACTTCGCATCTTAATGTAAAGTTAAGTGAAAGCTGTCAAGCCGAACTCGCCAAGATTACCACATTGTGAATCGCAATTCGGAGTGATTAGCTATATTTTGATACCTTTAAAAGACAATATTATTTGTTTAGTCGTTTTTAAATCGCAAAACGAATACTTCAATGCTCCATTTTAATGTTAGCCATAACTAGCCCCTAGGATATAACAATGTTTTCGGCGTAGCTTTCTTTCCAATATAAGATACGTTTTGTACAATGATTCGAACATACTTTTATGTTTAGTCCTCGCCTACGAAGCAACCCTTTACACTGTCTGATCCATTCCTAATATTGGACACTTTCGTTTACGGCTAGCATCCTTAAATCCTTTTTATGTTTAACAAATTCATATAATCAAACTGTGGTTTGAGTCCAGTAGCCAAGTTCTGAGCTTGAGAACATGGCCACTGGCCTACTGGTTATATTAAAAGACAATTTCGTGCCATAAAAAGATGTTGCTCTGAAAGCCTTTGTGGTGTACATTAAAAATGATTTACACATAGTTGCGAATCAAGGCCATAAGGGGAACCAAAACAACCCCGATTTGTGTACAGCTTCTTAATGTCATTAAAAATCTATGATCTTAATAGAATAGCTTGACGGCGCTTGTCCTTAGTCGCGGATTAAATAACTTAAGCAACTTAACAAGCTCCTAAGCTTCTAGTTTTGAGCAATGAATATAAAGGGTGGGCCATCTAGTGGTTTCTTTCTAATCATAGGTTATTTTGGCACTGACAGCTTTTCCCACTAAAAATCTTGACAGAATGTCAGTATCATATGTACCTCAGTATCATACCTCCGCGGAACGAAATTAACAACGTTGGGAAATATTGCAGCCCAAACAATTTTTTTTTTTTTAAATACGTTTTGGCCGAAATCAACGCGCCTGTTGAACGCAAGTACATATGTGCAAAGAGTTCATGAGACTTGCATGCTAGTGGACAAAACTCATGGTCCCTGTCGTCGTACGGTATTCACAGACAAGAATAAAGCTGTTATAGCCGAGATTGTGAGATTCAATTCACGAACATGAACTCGCCATTGATCTCAAGAGCTCAACATTTCACGCACTAGCCTGAGAAGAATTCGGCACTACGATCTCGGATTATTCGCTTACAAGGTCCAATTGAGTCAGCAGTTGAAGGCGCTGAAATTAATGACATGGATTTGGACGACCTCTGGATCATGCAGAATGGCACTCCATCGAAACATCCCATGCCACAATCGATCTTTCACTCGTGCTATCAGCCGTCTTGGCGATGTCAATTTGCCGCCTCGGAGCTGCGATTTGACCTCTTTGGACTTTGTTTTTGCTCGGAACCATGAAGCACCGATGTAATGCCAATAATCCGGAAACGATTCAAGCACTTAAGGTAATCCGTGAACTACATCCCGAAACCATGAACAAGGTCTTGGAAATTTGGAATGACAGAATGCGCTACTGCGAACCCAGCTGAGGCAGGCACTTGAAAGTCGTTTTGTTCCATAATCGATGAGAATATTTTCTCCTAAAAATAATTTTGTTCATTTAATTGCATTTTTAAAATGAGACCTGCATTTGGCCCATCCTGTCTGCATCTAATGGAGGTTTTCATTTGTTGGTTTTTTTTGTAGATGCCGACAGTTTTTGAAATGATTTGATTTTAAAAAAGGCCTTGTATTTGGTACCAAAAACTCTCAAAAACTGCTACCTTTTTACTTTTTAATAAACTGTACAGGATCATTTCAACGTGTAAAATAAGCTAGAGTGATTATTTTTAAAGTCGGCAGTTGGATTAGTTTAAGCTCTATCGAATGGTCATGAGTTTTTCGAGTTTCTGTCAACCCTTCATTTGTCGTTATATGTCAATGATCTTCCTTCGCTGACCATGTCAAGTTATTCAAAAGTTGGCAACTTAAGATTATAGAAACACTGCGCAAAAAGAGTCACTACTTAAGCAAATCGTTAATAGCGCTTTTTTTTAACGCCATTGAAGTCAGTCGAATTCGTCACTTTGAATGCTTATATTTACAGCTGCAGAATAAGAAGCTGTAAGGCATGTAGCTTTAAGAGTTCGTTTGATGATTTTGAAGGTCAAGTCAATTGAGGTTTTCGGCATTAAGCCAATTATAGGTGGTCCCACCGAGAAGTTGTATTGGCAGCGAAATATTTGTACCTTGCTTACTTTATATCCGAAGGCAGATATGAGTATTCTGGTTAATTCTCCAACCCACTAAATTTCGTTGAAGCTTTTACAATATAAAGGGTGTTTTTTTTAGAGGTTGGTTTTTCGAATAGAGCTAAAACTGACATTTGGTGGTAAAATCTGGCAACTCTAATGTCACTTATGTTCAGTTTAGTTTGCCATTTATTCGTGAACAGGTTGACAAATGAACAACGCTTGCAAATCGTGCAAATTTATTTCAAAAATAGTGGTTCGGTTCGCGAAGCTCCGTTCATTATATGGTCGACGTAATCGTCCAGCAGAGCAATTAATTCGGTTAACCATGGATCGTTTTCGCACTACGTTTACTCTATGTGATAATATGCATCCGCAGAGACGTCGAACAGTGCGCACCGAAGAAACAATTGCCGCTGTAGAGCAAAGTGTTGAAGAGGACCCGAATGAATCGATTCGCCACCGTGCACAGCAATTGGAGCTTTGTCCATCAACTTTATGGCAGATTTTGCGCAAAGATCTCTTCTTACGACCTTACAAGATCCAGCGAGACCATGCAATGCGTCGTGATTTTGGTGTTTGGGCCGAATATGAGATTGATATTGATATCATCGCAAAAATTTGTTCAGTGGTGCGGCTCATTTTGGGTTGAATGGCTACGTCAACAAGCTAAATTGCCGCATTTGGAGTGAAGAGAATCCATATGAGACCCTTGAAACGCCATTACATCCACAAAAACTGACTGTTTGGTGTGCTCTATAGGCCATACTTCTTCCGAAATGATGCTGGAGAGTCAGTTACCATTAATGGAGACCGGTATAGAGCCATGATAAACGACTATTTTGTTTCCGAATTGGATAGCATGAATGTGGATGAGATGTGGTTACAACAAGACGGCGCTACATGCCACACAGCGCACGTCACAATCGATTTATTGAAGGAAACATTCGATGAGCGCATAATTTTGCGGAATGGACCTGTCAATTGGCCACCAAAATTGTGTGATTTGACACCATTGGATTATTTTCTTTGGGGATATGTGAAGTCGCTCGCCTACGCCAACAAACCAGAAACGTCTCTACTATCTTAGAAAACGAACTGACGTATTTTTTTTTTCATCAAGTTTTGTTGGCGCCCACTTAAAATAAACTCTATAATTAAAAAAATTTCAACGACTGCAACTGACCTTCTGGTTTATCACCTGGAAATCCCCCAACACCGTGATGGCTTTACATCCATCACCACGAATGTTTCTTCATCACTACCCTGCCCAAGCTGCAGCATACTTTCTTCGAAAACAACAGAGAGGGAATTCATTATTTCTTGCACTACCAAAATCTCAATGGCAATCCCTCGAATTATATGACCTGCAGCAATGCACAAGGATATTGCGTTCACCTGCTAAGAAACTCCTTTTTCCAGGAACTCAATTAGAAGCTACATCACTACTATAAAGCTCAGCATTGTAAATCCTCTTAATTACAGGACATCTCACTCTCTCTTTCCACCTTTGAGTACTTCTTAGTGCCGTTGGGGTGTGTGCGAAAAGAAAAACTCCTCTACCAAGATTTCTTCTTAATTACGATCATTAAAATTCCATGAAGGATATAATTAATCTCAAGGCAAATACACATAGCATGACAACGACGGTCTAAGGTCGCGCACATACATGACATGATGAGACATTTATCCTCCTTTGGCACCAACACACATCCACCCTACATCAATTACTTTGTGTGGTGTAAAATCTCATCGAAATGCATTTAAAACGTCTTCAAAGGTGGGCGAGGCAGGGTGAGTAGCTGTGTGTGCATTTCCAATTTTTCGCCACCCAACTACCACGTCTTCGGTGCGGCTTAAGGCGAGAACTACTCTCTGTCTGTTTACCAAGAAGAATGTTGCAGCCATTATGGCGGTTCGACGCTATCTTGAGGAGAGCAGCCGCACTGGTGTCCCGTTTCCCGCTGGGAGTTTAATGTCTTCAACATACACACAAACACAATCCTCGAAAGCAATTTAGTTTATATAGCTTCGTTCGTGTGATATTAGTGCAGGCGTCGCATAATGCATCGTCATTTGCTTTGATTCTGTCGCCATGTGTAACACTTGCACTCGAATTTAATCTCAGAACTTGACTTGGAGTAGCTATATGTATGTGCTGTGAGGTGCGGGGTTAGCTGTGTTTACTCGTCGCGACGACACGATGACAATTTCTCACACTGACACTGACACATGACTAAACCCAATTTGATCGGACGCTGTTTGACGCGGGTTAATTGATGCAATAGCATTACGACACATTGTGGAAAGTTTTAAGCATCTAAATTGATCGATCTGAAAGCACAGAGGCAGCTCGGAGAGCGGGATAGTTTGGATTCAACTAGAATCAGACGCGCAGATGGCGCACGCGTTCACTGAAAGAAGACCGCTCGCAATGTTTACTTTTCACACGCAAGTGGTTACAGTTTTTTTCCGTCATTTTATTTTTATTTTATTTTTGGTAATTTATTGCAGCGGTAGTTTGTTTTATGTTTGACCTTTCCACTGGGCGGAGCGGCGCGGCGGTTTATTCATGTTCATGACAGAAGTCAAGTTTGTTCAAAGTCATTGCCGTTCATTCCGTTTCTTTTGCTTTGCTCCTCTGCTTTTATGTTGTTGGTTTTGTTTGGCATTTTGTATTCTGTGGAAAGAATGGACGTTTTTTTTTCATTTTGGTTTATGGCGTGACAAGTTCATGGCTGTCATTATTATTGACCGTAAAATGCACATACATAAGTGTACGCAATTTGCACGGTTTACTGTCGAATTGATTCCATATATAAAATAGTTTTGGGGATTTATGTATTTGTTGAATCTTAATAGAATTTTAACTTTAGTAGGGATGCTGATAATAGTGCTTTTTGAAGCTTAACTTAACAAGGATTTTAAATACTATAATGGGGATTATTGCCTCTAGACTTTCAGAGATTCCAACAGAGATATATTAATAATTGTAGTGCTTCAGCGTATTGTGTATATTAAGCCTTCTATCGTTGGTATACTTGTTTTTCTCCCCATTTAAAGGACGAGGTTTTGATCAGAATTACATAGATCGCAACCCTCCCACTTTGCTACATTCCTACTGGTCCGCTTATGGTGCTCACCGGTTCGACCTCAAAAAATATGCAGGCCATCCCTTACGCGATTATAAGGGAACGTTGATTGCCATTGCCTTTTTGACGGGGTTCGCAGGATCCCTTTGAACATGACAATACCAACTGAGCCGGTCGTGCTCCAATTTTTTTCGGGATGTGGTCCTTGACGTAAACGCTTCCTCGGATTTTGGAACATCTTATTCGATCAGGCTTTGTCCCTCCTGCTGTCATGCGAAGCATCTTTATCTTACTTTGCCCTTTGCTACTTTTTGTACAATTTCTTAGGCCTTCCTTTCCGCTTAGGGGACATTTCTCGGTCACAGAATATGGCCAGGTTTTCCTGCCACTGTATCCACTCTATGCTTACAAGATGATTGATATCGTCATCAACAGTTACTTCGTTGTTTATCATCGATCCCAGACACTTGGGAACCACCACTCAATTCAAATAAATGTCTGGAACGGGGTGTCTTGAATCATAGAATGGGCAGTACAAATAAACGGTTTTTTTTTTGGCTAATACGATACCCATTCTCCTCGTGCTCGTTGCAAGGAAGTCTGCTCATCACAAATGATGGCTCCATCACCAGCAAAGAATAACAGATGTAATTTACGGTTCATCACTTTAAAATAATAGTAAATGCAATAAAGAGCAAAGAACGTAAGACACTTCCCTGGTGCACACCGAATTTAATTGGGAATTCATCGATGAATCCTGCGGGATATCTGACTTTTAACCTTGCTACATGTCCATGATCATCTGTGCGTAGGTTTCAGGAACTCAGCGCACTTAACGAAGAAGTCCATCAACGTCGATCCTAAAGAAGTACCTGATGATGGAAGTAGGTACTTTACTCGACACACTCTGAATACCAATGCACTTCTCTGTAGTTTAAGCGAATAGTTAGCTCTTCTACTGCTAGGGCAGGCATGACGTCAGAATGTTTATGATGGCTTGGTGAAATAACTCAACGGGCTTTAATGTCTTAAGGCTACCTATGATCGAACGGCCTTCCGCATATCCCCCTTCGCTTCTCTTTGGAGCCTTCGGATAACTGGCGACAAATTAATCCGGAGTAACTAGTCTTTTCTGCATAAATAGGATGAGTTTAGATGGAACTTTTCCCCAACAACAAAGCAAAAAAACAAAAAGAACTAAGGAGTCTGCAGTGCAAGGATCGGGTACCACAGACTCTATAAAATCAATTGACAGAAAAGAAGAAGAAGACGAGATAGCGACAGTTGTTCCATTACAAGCTATAACCTCTCCATAAATGCTCCATTTGCTCTGCGAGTCATAAATCTTAATGCAATTAATCTCTTCTTAGCTCAGACGCGACAGCAGTCCACAAACAAAATCTTTTTGTCGAAATTTAATTGAGTTCCGCGCAGCAGTCTACATACATATATATTTTTGGGGTACCCAGATTGCTACCCGAAAATTTATTCAAATTGACATTCTCAACATCCGTGACTCGTAACTATCAAAACAAACTCCATTGTATAATATTGATTGCTTTTTGGGTGACAATTCACTTTATTTCTCCATTCTAGATATGCATGAATGGCTATCCTTTTCCCATTTGCAGCTAACATCCATTGAGCTTGTTTAACCAAAACGTCCACAAATAACACACATCCGAACACTTACTGGAATCGGAAGTGTTATATCAGATTTCATGACATCCATTCATGTGTTTGACAATCGTTTTCGAATACTCAAGCATGAATACAACACACACACACCCGTATATAGAAAATGGTACCTCCTTCACATTGCTGATGTATGCCATTAAATAATGCATCTGACAAGAAATCAATCTGACTCGATGTCTGAGATATTCTATGTTTGGTTCGGTTGTTGTAGCTGTGCACAGAGTATCTATACACCACATTGTCCTTACAATAGACTGAATTCCAGCTAAGAAAAAATAAAATAAACAACAAAATGGCAGCTCGAACAAGTTGATAGAATAGGCGAGGAGAAAGAGAAACTTCATGCGCTGCTGGGTAAACATAATTTCCTGTGCTGTTTAATTTTGTCCAAATGAGTCCGAGCTTTCTACCCAATATGTATCCACTTCTCCCCACCCCCCTCAACAACTGATCATATGTGAAATGTTTACAAAGCAGAAACGTTTGCAAGGATACCATACAAATATCGTTCATTGAATGTTTCATTATTGTTTTCTAAGTGGACGCAAACTCAACACAAAATGACATTTAATTTCTTGTTAAACAAAACTTAAATCTTTACATTTAGAATACGTGCTTAAGGACATACTTTTGACAATTCGATTATCCCAGCTAAACTGAGTATTTTGTGTGCGTATGCAGATGAGGATAATGATAAACGACACGATAACGACATAGGGATGCGAATTTTGAAGATAATTACTTTAGCTAAATCCAATCACGTGGTGTATACACAAAGAAGGCAAACAATTTGCAAACAAAACAAACCAAAAAAGCAGAGTTCACCTTCTTTATAAGGAGCTTAACGATTGACACTTTTCTCATAGGCTAAGTGTTTCGTCATATCCTTTGGGTAAATATCCTTTCTTAAACGGTTTGTTGTTTTGTTTACCTGATAAAAATTCAGACGCATGACCTAGTGAAAGATACGCATGGGGGTGTTGACTTTAGGTGGGTAATGTGGTAGAAAAAAAAAATCAACACTTTCCGCCTTCACGGATTCTCGCGTAGGCGTATGGCGTAGGTATGTCGTAATGACTCCAATCTTGAAGGCATTATACCCACTACAGGCGATTGGTTAATGTATGCCAAATTGTTTATGGGCATCGATTGGCACGTGAAGTGTTCTCGTGTTAGTCCTTAATGATTTTTCGACATTTTGATTAAGGACTTGTGTACATGTTTCGCAGCTTTGGAACGTCGCTTCATCATCACCGTTGGTGAGGACATCATTATTAGATACGTCTGGGTGGGATATTTGACTGAGGTTATCTGGGGTGGAGGCTTGAGTGGTGTTTACTTTTTGGGAGAAAATCAGGTTATAGTTGGTTCACTGCTACCTCAAAAGTGCATCTTATATGAATCTGTAGACAGACCTTATGAAGGCCTGAGCTGATCAAAGTATCATTATTTGATTTAGAGATTTGGTTTATGACACTTGGCTTTATGTCACGGCACAGTGTTGCAGCTCTTTTGTCTTCAACCATTTTTCTCGCCTCAACTCCAATTCGTATTTCAGCAAAAAAAAGTAGGTTTTTCATTTATGTCTAAAAGGATTCCGAAGCGGTCGAGAAGTGTCTTCCCATTTCAATCATACTCATTAGGAAAATATCTTCCGATAATTTTTGAAATAAAAAGTTTTAGCTGAAACACAGGTTGGAATCTTTCCCAAAAATCTGTGAGGACAAAATACAGTAAAGGTGCATTATATATGTAGATACCTTGAGTATTCCTCAGCTGAATTCATTTGATGGTTGTCACGATGAATTTGGCGTCCATTATAAAGAGGGCTTCGAGGAATTTTCAGCTCAACATTCAGTTCATCATCTAATTTTTTTTGCAGACTGCCAGACGTTGTCAAATCTAGCACCGATATGATCCCGGCGACTAGAAAGGAGCAGAAATTGTGTTCTTTACCTGTGTAGTGCTGTAATTTTTTTTTTTAAAAAACCCCTGCCTACTTGGCTGACACTGCGACCTAAAAGCTCTAGGACTTCCCTAGTGAATACCACAACCACACAAAGCCCACCAGCTTCCTATAATATTCCCCTTACTTAAAGTAGAATTTCCTTGTAGAAGTTGGGCTTAATTATTCGTTTGGATTGTCTTAGGACACTTTTCCGTTGGTTTAGATGAAGTTGTTGTTCCCAATCGGTAATTAGTCTTAAAGCAGCAGCCCAATTGACTCTGCAGTAGGTTTCTGGTCCTAAGAACGAAGATTCTGATCCAGCTTTAACCAGCTCGTCTTCAGATTCGGTGCCTACAATACCAGGTACCCATTCAAGTTTGACTTTGTCATGCTTGGCTAGGTTTTGCAAGGCAAAGTATAAGCACTTTACTATCGCCGAATTTACAGTGTGAGATGATAGCGCCTGTAGTGCTGCTTCACTATCCGAGAGGTTGTGAATTCTGGGTCACATTCCAATTGCTATCGAGACTTTGATGTTGGGTCCAAAGACACCAGCTCTAACTCCCGTTTCCATTTTTGATCAGTCGGTGTACCAGATCAGATTTCTCGGATCTAGTTTCGGGACACTATTTTCCCACTTAGAACGCTCTAATATTTCAACCTCGAATAGTTTCCCAAACATGAACTCCCTAACCATAATATCAGGGATGCAGTAAAACGTGTTCATGTCAGATATCAACCGGAGTCTGGGTTAGAGATTATTCATCGCCTAAAGACAATACTGACACAATAAACTGTGTTTTATTGAAAGTTGTTGAGACTTGTACACTGGAAAATTGTTTCCAGAGATTCTACAATTTTGAGAAGGTCTAAAGAAAATTGGAGTACACTTCCATGTTGGTGGTCGCACATGGCGATGTGGGTGCGCACCCCAAGATGCTTATACTTTTCGTTTTGCATAAGATTTGAAGATAACAATTACATCCTTCACAACTGCCATACAGCGGGTACTTTGGAACTTCGCGAAATGGAGTTTTTGAGCAGCGTTTTTGGCTTCCTTCTGAATCTCCCCGGCAGCACTTTGAACTTCGGAAAGCATAACGGCACATCCGTCTGTTTCTATTCCCACAGACTGTTGAAGTGGATGTTTTAGCCACTGGGACAATGTAATTTGGCCAATGGATTTGCCAGTTAAAAACAACTCGTTAGGTGTTAAAGTTCCATCCACCTTCTCTTCGGCAGTAAGTACATTTCTGTTTTCTCTTCAATCTTCTTCATCGGAATCATACTCGTCGCCAGCATAGGCTAGTTCCTAAAATGGGGTGGGTTTAAGTATGCAGACGAAATGATTGCTGCTAATGATGATCAGGACTTTTCGAATTGTCATAAGGCATAAGCGGGGCAGCATTGTAAAAATTTTCCTGTCCCCATATTTGTTTAAGCCCGGACGACCTTACAAACCGTCGAGGTACCTTGACTGAACAAACGAAACTTACTTGATGGCAGCTCTTCCCATATCCGCATTATCCGTCATTAAGATATCGCTTACGCGACTTCTACTCGTAAAGGTGTTACATTTATTTAGAAGCTACGTTTTTAATGCCTGATTGCTGCCAATATAATATTTAAGCCCTAGCCGGATGTATCACGTTTTGCAGTTCTAATGGAGAAAATTAAAATAAATACAAATAAAATGAAAATCACACGTAGGTACCTAACAGTTTAGTTGAGTAATGTTGAACAAAGAGTTTCACTGATAACTTTTACTATAAGTAGATGCACTTTTCAAGAGAAGTAGGTCTTCACAGTATCTACAGCTGCATGACACAGTGTTATCTCTGGCCGCCCGTAAACAAGAAGCATCTTGCAATATTTGTTTTTGTTTCTCTCTCTCTCATTATGAAATGAGTCATTATAGTCATTTTATTACTCTTGCGATGACCCATTTATATGATGCAAAATTCCATCAACAACAATTCAAGTCAATTCAATGTCATAAAGCTAGTGTAATCCTTTTAACTGGAGCACACTATCTATAAAAGAAAAGACGCAACCGACAAAAAGCAACTTCAAAGTGATGTCACTCATATTATAGATGATTAACAGCGAATGTCCCCACACGTTTTTGTCAACAGTGCTGGTGGTTCTTAAATATTCATTTAGTTCCTTCAATAGACTGAAATTAATTACCGGCGCGCGGCCGATACAATACTATTTCAAAGTGGGTCAAAGTTGCGACCCATCGATATTTTATGTAGTTTTTTTTTACTCATAAAACTATTTTTAAATATAAACAGAAATATTGCCTTCACAAATTTAGTACACCACCATGCCAGCGAAATTATAATAAAATCCAAATTTAGATACCGCCAGTCTAAATCCAGCACTTACCTATTTAGCGAACAATCTTCTTCTTCAATTTTTTATTCTTTTTTCGATATCCTAAATAAAATATCAACAAAACCTATTCTTAGATATAATGATAATTTTCTAAAAGAAGCATCAAAAAAAAGTGCACAAAAATGTTTATCGGTAACAGAATAAAAAAAAAATGTAAATAAATACGAAAAGCATTTTATGGAGAATCTATACCCGCAGTCGTTGTTTATGTAAAATTAGATGAAATGAAGAACTTTACTCGCAGCGGAGCGCAATTGATTCATAATAAACAGTCTCGCAGCCATTCATAGCCAGGAAGAAATAAACATGAATCGCTTATTGCCGACAAATTCACATATAGAAATTTCATAAATAACCAAAGATTGAAGGAGTAGGTTTGGGTCTCGTGGCATATGCAAATTGTTTTCTTGTTTTTTTTTTGTTTAGGAATTTACATTACGGAATGCCTGTAGTTTATAGAAGCGTTTGCTCTAGAGGAGACGTGGATTATGGTGTTCAGTAAAAAGGTGGCCGGACGGACGCATAAGTGCTTCTTTATCTGCTGTGGAAATATTTAATGAAATAAGCTTTAGGAGGGTCGATTTTTAGTATAGCATCATCAATAAAATAGATGGACCAAAACAAAAGGCGAGCAACTGAGCGTAGAACATTCAGCAATGTTTGGACCTGCATCTTTTCATTTTAAAATTTACGGACATTCCGTACCTGTTTACCGAAAACCATTTTTGAAGATGGAAAGACTACAAGTTCGTTCGTCCGTATGGCATTGGATCGCTGCCCAATTGTAACAATTTTCAAAGATTTTCGAACGAAATAACCAAAATATTAAATTTGTCATTAAAAAAAAAACCCTTCCAAATGGGGGAATTGTTGAGAGGATATTTCGTATGTATCTCCAGTTACTCTTCGTTTTTTTTTAAGAATAGAACGAAATGAAATAAGTTATAGCTAAAGCGCCGCAAAAAGTGGGTGTGGAACGAGCTACTGAAAAGGTTTTTGTATAGAAATGTGTCTTTAAGGCTTGATTCTCTCAACTTCAGACTAAAATTTCCGCCTCTATTAACAAAATTTAATCCTTGGAGCTAAATTTATAGCCTCAAAATTTTTAACGAACAGACGTTGATTGCACCCAAATGCTGTTAGAAATGGGCATGACAAATTAAAATACGGAATTGAAAACTTAAAATGTTGGGTAGGTAATACATGAAAATGCGTAAGAATAGCTGTAGCGCCATTTTGATGCCACCACTCAAGAGGACCTTAGGATAAGGGGTATTGGATAAGTGCACTCAGATCCACCCGGTGGAAAGGTAGTCAAAGAATGTTTTTTTCCAAACGGCCGGCATCTAGCTTTAGCCAGAGCCGGACTTTAGCATAGGAGGTAAAACTGTGGTGGCGTCATTGCAGCTACGGCAATGGGGGTTGTGGCAAATGCCGAGCCTGGCAGCATGGGTGCCTATCATTAACATTATTGCAGCTATGACAATGGGTGTTGTGGGGTATACCTAGCAGCGTGGGTGCCTTCCGTCTCGTGGCTTTTTATTACCGCCACCAGTCTAAGGACATCCATACGCGTTCTGTGTATGAGGTTTTGGGTTCTAGATTATTTTATATTTGGCCAAGTCTTCCTAGAAGTGACGCAGTTTGTCAGGTTCCTTCCCCGCACTTCTCGACGAACTTGGACGTAGTCCTGCCTTAGATGAGGGCCTTAATTGCGGCCTGACTGTCGACGAAAATGGATATGTTTAAATTTATTGTTGTAGGTACTATTTAGAAGTAGCTTGCCTACTTCCCTAATCGCAAAGGGTCTGGAATGACACCCAAGTATTATGCACTGGGGGATAGCGATAGAAAGTTAGTGGTAAAGAGCATCAATCCTGTTTTGCTTGGGTTAACGCCCAGACCCCACTTTGCGGCCTAAGCGCTAATCTTACCCAGCGCCCTTTCCATGATTTCACTATTCACGTAAGGTACCATCATAGATACCAGTACAACGGATACAACGTCATCCGCATACGCAACCACTTTTAAGCCGTCGCCGTCTAAATTCGACAGTATTTTGTTGAGAACCATGGTCCATAGCAGAGGCGTGATAACCCCACCTTGAGGTATACCACTGCTGACCGATTTAGTTGAGAGGCTGTTACATAATTTCGCCTGAATAATCCTTGTTCTTGGCATGTTGTTCTATTGGTTTTCAATCAATCAACTCTAATTGGAAAAAAGCCAATTCTCTACGACAATAAAAAACAAAAAGTCCTCAACTTGGTGAACAAAAATTCTCATCATAAGTAGGAAAACTTGAGCCTTATTCAACTCTACATGGGCCTAAAACTACCAATTGGATTGGAACGCTTATAAACTAGGTTCCGGAATGCGTTGACAAGTGTCAAATGTAGCGCCTGGCGGTTATATTCTGTAGATACATAGAAAACATCAAAGCATCAATAAAGCTCAAAAGATATGTGTCCAAAGTACCCCCTGTTCTCGAATATCTAAACAGCAGAAGCAGAATATCCTGCAAAGCAACTCTCAACTTCCGCCTCGTGGCGAAAACTCACATCTTAAAAATATTGAAACAGAGATAGAAACAGCATTACAGAGAAATCTCTGAATAAGGAATATACACTAGCTGCGTGTCTAGACATTGAGGGAACATTTAACAATGTAACAAAATAAGAGCTCATTAATCTACTCGGCCAAAGGAAAATAAATGCCAGGCTGGGTTACGCTGACCTAAAAGTAAAACTAAGGCCAAACATCAGGAAACAGGAGCAATGCAAGATCCGAATGGAGTCTAATTTGAGGTGAAAATCACTAAAGGAAATGTTACTTAAATTACTTTCTGAATATAATTAAAGTCTGAGAACGACAGATCATTTCTGTGCTTTAACGAGGACACACTGAACGTCTCTGCCAAGGTATCGTCCATAATATTGAAGAACTAACCGAGGACTATTTCTGGTCCATAAGTGTGGCGAGGAAAAGGCAGCTCTAACCTTACCCAAGTCACATAACTTTTGAGAGCTCTAATAAGCAGCACTGTATTGATTACTAAAAACGTAGGAAATAGTCCTCATTCATCATTTGAAGTCAATACGACCAACGTGTTTTCCAAAATAGCACAAAAATGCGTGGTCGAGTTTATTCATTTACAAAGTTAATAATAAATCAGACAGATAGCAACTGCCAGAGGAGAATCTGATAGCACTTTCCAAAGAGCTGTTTTAAAACACTCTTTAGTAAAAACACAAAAAATAACCTACACAGCAGCGTATCCCAAAATATTTGACCCTGGTTGTCCCTCCTTGATTGTACGAAAGTAACTACTTAACACTTAGCCAACGGTAACAGTTTTATACTCATTATTGTTCAATCCCGGACTTGCAGTACCACAAGATCTTTTTCAGAATTTTCCCTAAAACTTTTATTTCGTTTTCCTTCACCCCACCCCACAGGCCGCCCTCCTAAACCACACCCATCAATCAATCAGTCAAAAGCAAAATCATCCTTCGTGACATATTCGTAATTCCTCAGACTCTACGCAACTTCTCTTCCTTTTAACGACGATGATACGCCGATACGTCTACCTTAAATAAATCAATGTTGATGTTCAATTAGGTACGCTCACTTTTCCATTGTCATCGTTCATCTGGCCAACAATCTTGATCTGCGATTTTTCCATTTAATTTTCCGTAATCCCAACTTTTTGGTTTTTTTTTTTTGTATGTAATTCTAAAAATATCATAGAAAACCTAAGCACCAAACTTTCAACGCCGGAAAAAAAATCAGTCAAAAAGTATCTTTTAATCCATTTGTTTGCCATTTCATTTCCCGCGCCGAATTACATCATAACGACAAGTAAACAAAATCCATCAACAAACCAGATTACTTTACAACTTTTTTGCCAGAAACAAAAAAAAGGACACAAATCCAAAAAAGAAAAATGAAATAACAATCACGTTTGACAAGTCCTTTCGGTGGCTGTGGCTTTTGCTGCTAAAAAGTTGTCCGCAAACAAAAACAAAACCACAATATTTCGACAGTGTTGTTGACCACAAAATAAAACACATTCAATAATCGAGAAAAGGACAATAAAAAAAAAGGAATAGATTCCTGCTCGTCCTTTTTTCAATTTGCGGCATAATCTCGCTAGGATTTAGTTTTTAATTGAAAATATCTGCGCCTCGCGGAGTGCAGGGATTTTGTTTCTTTTTTTGTTGACTTGAATGGATTTTATTTGCTGTTGGCTCGCGGGTGAAGTGAATTTTATCCACTCTCTAGGACGGACCTATTGTCTAGGCGGAGAGTAGGCAGTCGGCATTGTCTCGACTCAAAATTAGTTCTATCGGATAAGCGATGGATTCATTTCAATTAGAATTGGATGACTGCGGCTTATCGCTTTTAAGTGGGTTGCATTCTTAGGGATGATTGGAAGACGTGTGGGATAGAAAAGACATTGGTTTTTCTTTATTGAACATTTTGGAAAAACATTTTTTTTCTTATGTCACTACAATGTTTACAAATCCGTGCAAAACAACCCATGAATTAAGTGCGAAGTTCGTTAGATCAAAAATGTATACACAATTCGGGTTAAATTGTGTTGTTTATTTACCAATTCGATCCAATCGAAGCAAGGTGTTTATATTTTTGTTAAAAAGATATAGCTACATATAGAAAATATTTTGGAAAGAGTTATATTTGCTTGGTCACGGAGTACTTAGCACATATTTCAGATTGCTTTGTCAGTGTGCTTTCGCGGGGAACCGAGTGTGACCTTCACTAAAAATGTGCTATAGCTGCTTGTGTTACCAATTAGAAGCTATAGATGAAAGTGTCTCATCGCCGAAAGATTAATAGAAGACTGAGTATGCGTGTGACTAATAACCCCGCATTGAATGGAATTTAGGAGTGGAATATGTAAAATTTACAAACTTCAGCAAGGGTTTATTGCTTGTCAACTCTTTTAAATTGCTCGAATTAATCACGTGATCATCAGCTGTTCACTACATATTTAAGGTAAGGGATTATTGAGTCAAATTAAGACGTTCAATATCTGAACCATTCACTGCTCAGACTGGAGTTCCTCAGGGAAGACACTTGGGTCCTATTTTCATAATTGCCTTTATATTTTAAAATAAGCTGACGACATGAAAATTTATAAATCTGGTTCACAGAAATCTTTTCCGGGCCAGTGTGTAGATTCACGAGATTTGATGTGAAAAAAACGGCCAATTATGAACCCAACTAAATGGCAACAGATGGCATTCTCAAAAAGGCGTGGGCTCTCTAGTTTTCAATATGACAAATCAGCTTTGTCATTTTGATTTTTTTTTAAGGATTTTGGAGTTTATTTTGACCCAACTCTACGAAAGGATTTATAGAGAGGTGGTCCAATAATTTGACGACCATTGTTTCGTCCGCCCTTGCTTCATATGTCTGAACTCCCGAGTTAAACTTAAAGCATTAAACTACTTCAAATAGAAAACCATGTAATAAACTGATGTAATATTTCTTAAGCTGCTTATGTCCGGCTTTCCATTACCTTCAACCTTATGGAGGTACCCACAACTAATCTGGTGTGCCTCTTGCTGTTTTCGCTTCTATAGAGTTAAGTCTTGGCAATTCAAGACCAAAGAATGAACTTTGGGTTTTTAACTGCGCGGTACCCGGCCTAATAAGTATCCATCCCTATATCTGACTTCCTTATTGCGAATTTGTGGTAATTTCCCGGATAAAGAAAACAGAAAAAAGTAGGTAATATCAAAATATTCATATTATACTTCATACTGTATTTTAAGGCCGAAATACTCTTTCCATAAATACGTATGTTGGCAATAGTAAAAAAAGGCTCAGAAATGCTAGGAAATATGAAGGTTGACAGATGAAATATGATATGTTTAAAATGAAAGATAGTAATAAGTGACAGATGTCAGCTAAAAAGTAATAAATTTCATATAATTTCTGACAAATGACAGATTATAGGTGAAAATATAATACACATAGATTAATTTGACCCTATATAAGTGGAATAAATGAAAACAAAAAATTTATATATACTAATAATTTAATTTTCCTTTAAAATATTCAATCTATTCTTTAATATTGGTTTTCTGTGCTGAGTTCTAAAATGGGGACATTTTTAATACTTGGCATTTTTGTATTCCCTATCCTATGTTAAATTAATTTTGACAGATAGTTTGTAACACCCCTTAATATTCGCCGTAGTCCCTCTAAAAGTATATATATTTATGATCAGGACCAAAACCTACGACTATTTAGCAATGTCCGTCTGTCCGTCCGTCAGTACGCAATTTGAATGCCTTTAAATTCAAGCCAGAAAGCTGAAATTTGGACCACATATTCCCTAGAGTTCTAAGATTTTGATACGCCCACTGCCAGGCTCCTAAAGCTAAAGTTAAAGAGGTAGAGTGTTGCAACCTTTACAAAGTTTGTCATAAAATTTTACTTAATTTCAATTTTACTTTTTGCTTTTTCCCTAATTTTGACGTAATTTCCTGGCATTTAGGGAGCAAAAATAAAAATACTCCTAAAGGATTCGTGGTACCAATTTTTACGTCTATTGACGAACAGACGAAACTAGTTGGCTTGAAGTGAATGAGGACAAGACTAAATATATGATTTCAACAAACAAACAATCTTCTGTCCACCGATTAGGACAAAATGTCACTCGGGGTAAACATCAACTCCACAAATGACATCTTAGTGGAGATCCGTCTAAGAATTACCCTAGGAAACCGCTGCTACTTCGGTTTGGCAAAACAAATGGGTTCAAAACTCCTAACTCGAAGGACTAAGTGCATGCTCTACAGAACCCTTATTCTGCCAGTTCTGCAATACGGCGCCGAGTGCTGGACGATAGGCAGAAAAGAAGATCTAATACAAGAAAGAAAAATTCTGCGGCGGATATTTTGTCCTGTTTACGAGGAGGGCGAATGGAGATGTGGATCTAGTCCGAAAACTTAAAAACCGTCGATTACAATGGCTCGGCCACATCGAGCGAATCGACAATAGTGCTCCGGCCAAGAGGATCTTCAAATCCCAACCCCCAGGTTCGAGTCGACAAGAAAGACCGAACCTCCGTTTTAAAGATTAAGCGCTTGATCTGTACAACTGGAATCAGCGTGCCAAGGATTGCAGAGAATGGAAGGCAGGGATCCTTTACGGGTCGGGAGTCCGATAAGTATAGTAAGCAGTAAACTATATTTTTTGGACCCAAAGCGGGTCCCTTCGTGGGTACCAACAGAAACTCTGAAAAGTTGTTAACGCTATTTGTCAACTTTTTACAAAAGGATAAGGATTTGAAACCTCTTATTGTACTGGTAGCTTTGAACTCGTTCAATTAACCACTGCGCCAAAAGTTAAAGCTGGTGCAAGTTAAATGAAACTGCAATAGGACAATTTAAATTTAAATTGATTGGATATGTCCCTGCATGCCTTCAATTAAGTCGTCCCTCGTTAGTTGGTACATCATCAAGTGTAAGCTCAAAGGACAAATGACTCACTTTTAACCCATTCACCGTTTATATTTAGTAATTCAATTACATTCCAAAGCTCATTGCATCCAATTTAATATTCACAAAGGAGACACAAATTTAATTTTCCGTCAAAGGCCGTGAATGTGGATCTAAAAAAACCAAACCCATAAAAACGTGTCTAGCTCTCTCAAAAATTCAATAACCTTCCATAAAAGAAATGCACAAAATAAAATAATACAAAACAATAAATCTGCCTGCTGCACCATTAGCAAAAAAAAAACATAACAAAATCATCCATGCACGGATGCATTTTATACGAAATCAATTTCCATGCAATTTAGATCGGAAATTGAGTCAATTTTTATTCGAACCAGGACGAGGCGAATGAAGTGGAAGTGCACAGTTTATTGGCATTCTCGATGCACTTATGAATTCACGTATCGGTATTCCGCATGAAATACTTTTCGTGGTGTCCGGGCGGCAAAAGCAATACATAGTTGGGGTAGCACCTAATGGATTCAGATAAAGCCTTCCAATAAACTAAATTTTAAAGTGCAAACTTGTCAATTGAATCCATTATTTTTTTTCCCCTGACAAAATAACTCGATTGTTAAGATATGCATGTCAACAAATACCTATATCTCCGTGTCCGTGTCATTCGATTCGATCTATCGATAAAACAAATTCCGATTGCAATTATTTAATTGGAGTAGGTAGTCTCATTTATTGCAAACACGTGGAGACGTTTTTTTCCGCCGCCAAGGACATGCCGTGATTTCGTGACAAGAAAAGAAAAGTACTTAAATTCGTTCTGTGCCCTATATAAAATAAAATCCTTAAAATAGTCTAACGCATGCTAGACAATTAGGTCATTAGATAGATAAATTTTTAAATGTTCTCATGTGGCGTCCATTCCGCAATTAAGAAGCTTTATGTGTAGCTAGGTCGATGCGTAACAAACAGAAATTCATTTACACAATTAGACGAAAAGAAAATTCCGATAAACAAATAATTACTTCAATCCATCGTGGATTCGTGAGGCCTGTCAAACGTTTAAATATACAAAATGGAAATTAGAACATTTTTTTGGCAGGAAGAAAACACATTTTTACGAAATGAGTGATTTAAAAGTCGGCGCGCAATTTTTATGCTAATTGTGATGATTGAGTGATATCGATTTGTACGCAGTCAGCACTGATAAGTCATGGAATGGCATGAATTTTGTTGTAGTAGGTAGGTGATGGCCGCCGCCGCCCCCAGTCAAAACAGACACGGTATATGGTGTTACATGATCTAGTGATAAGCCGCCAATGAACGGCAAGTGTTCTGAGTAATAGAGCTAGTAGAGCACCATTGATAAGCAGGGGTGGCCTTATCTGTGTTTTTTGTTGTTTTTTTTGCGCTTTTTAAAAGATGATGAAACATCGAGGGAGTTGATCAATCAGCGGATGTTGGTTTAAGCAGGTTGAAACGAAATTTAAATTAAAATTATTTTTATTTTTATTTTTATTCTGGGAGACTAGTGACCGAAATGTTGCAAGCTATTAATAAAATAGCATGTACCTATTATCTTTTGCGATTTCCGAAAAAGATTTCAGATCAAAGATCGCAAAATTTCGAAAGCGGCTGATGCGAGTTTTGTGTCCTAATTTCCGTTTTACTAGAAGTTTCAATAGAAACTTGAAATGTTTTTGAACAAAATTTCGTTCAAGAGCTAAGCAACTAGTTAGGTACTATTACCCTGTCATCCTTGAAGTTTCATAGAACGCCATGAAGCGTCGTGAGCGATTCAACCGTCTTTACAGAGTTTAAAGACTGAAGTTCTACTTTTTATCGTCTATTTTGCTCATACCAATTTTTTTTGCATTTCTTCGAATTCGAGCGATGAGGGATTTAAAGTTCCACTTCCTCAATAAGGAATATTTTTATTGTAAGTTATATTGATTTGAGACTCTGCACTTTTGTTTGAAAGAAAAAAAAATTAAGTAATAAGTTTTTCATAATTCTTTTGGAGGGGCCCCTCTATATCACTGAAGGAGGGAAATTGTTTTAAAATATTATCTTAAACCTTAGAAACACGTTGCATTTTGGGGTTAAAAGTTAAATGTTATATAAGCAGCAAAAGAAGATGTTAAATCGGAAAGAATTTACAATAGAAATGTTGTGCAACGTTGAACTGTAATATATAAATTGTTATCTCGAGAACTCTGTTGCACTCAGTTCTGTAGAATTTTAGTATATTTTTATAAAGGTTTAAGTAAGTGTCGCAAGCCAATCAAAATGGTGGAAATTTGAGCTTTGAGAAAAGGGAAATCAACACTGGTAAGAGGTCTTAATAATCACTAACTCGGCGAAAGAACTTAAGATCTTGTGGAAACAGCACTTAATATAGTTGAAGGGCTCGCAGATTAAATAGTGCTGCTGACGAGTTTCCACTTCTAAAGAGAGGTAATCGTAAAGAAAAGAATTAATAAAATAAAAATATTAGGCGTAAACGGCCCATACAGGACCTAAAGCCTAGCTTCTCCAAACATTGTGTGTGCGAAGTTATATTTTTGACACGAATGTAAGGTTCCTACTTTGATCATGACACTCTTTTGTTGCAGGATATTGTGGCTTAATTTACAAGTGATTTACTACGTATTTATTGAATAGCAAATAACAAGTAATAAAAGACGATTCACTTAGTACCCGTAGAAGGTAATATGATTTGGTGTACCCCAAGCGTCTGTATTGGATCCCATTTTGTTGTTAATACATTTTAAAGAAACCTATTCACCAACGCGCAGTAGAGATAGTATGTAGAAAGAGTATGAAGAGCACCCAAGTCCAGTCAATGAAGAACCAGCAGCCTTGGACTATCAGAAGTATCTACAAGAAAGGCGACCATCTGCCTTGCAAGAAATACCGAGGCATATCTCAGTGCTACAAGACACTAATCGGCGGCACATAGCACTGTGGCTTCCGCGACGGAAGATCAACCGCAAACGTGTGCGAGGAGCGTAAATGGAGGAAATTATTCAACCGCGAAATCTATGAACTACACCAAGATGGTGATGGTAGTCCAAACATTAAAAAAACAAAAAAAAAACCTTCAACATCATTCGCTCCGCCTAATCGAAGGTCTGCACAACAATGCTCCAGGCAAGAGTATTATCGAATCTCAGTCCCCTGCTATTAGTTTACAAAATAAATGCATCCATTGACTGACATTTTAATAAAAAAATCCTTTGACACAAGAAAGGACGTCAACCTACAAATTTTTAATGCGAAATTCTCAAAGCAGCCATTAGTCGTTGGTTCTTTTAAGTTATTTCAATTCATCAAAGTCACTGTCAGCAACAGATTTAACCTTGGCTAGCCTTTCCCTTAAATCAGGGTTGTAACTGCTCCCAGCTACAAGACCTTCGACTTATGAAAGTTTAGTTCATGTAATTACTCTTGTCACTATCCATTGCTGTTGTGCTTTACCAAAAAAAGATGTCACTGCTCAAAATCTTGCCAAAAACAAGAATCAATTACTCCTCCTTTGTAAGTAATCGATCAGAAATTTATCAAAATTAACAAATTACGCGGAGCTATAATAATACATCTGTTTTTTCCAAAACATCCAAAATATCAACAATACTGACGGTGCATATTTTAAGAGTCAATTATTGAAAATCCGCAATCGATTTATGCTAAATAATGTAGCCCACCAAGGAATCCAAACAATCCTACTGTGCCGCTTCCAGTGCCAGCGCCACTGCCAATGACGTATTTTTTTTTTAATTATTATTAATGAAATCGATTACGGTATATGTACATCAGAGTCTGTTTTCAAGTTCTAGGTATCCTTCATATACATATTTAACTTTTACAGTTCAAAGACGTTTAAGTTCAAAATAAATAACTAGTTCGTGCCTTCGATGAGAAATAACCCAGTAAGCAATCCGCCCATCAACCACCAGCGCAATTGACGGATCACTTCGGTAATATGTACTCGCTGAAACGTACAATGTCTACTTGCGATACAGAAAAAAGAAATGGTACATTTATTATGGTCTTGTAAACATTGTAAAAAATATTTAAATTTACTTTAGCAAACCACACGTTTGCCGCGCCGCCCATCGCGCCATCAACATGCGAGTTTGTGTACACATCAATTATTATCAATGAACGCCACCAAGGTGTGAAAGTCAATTAACTGATCGATTTGCGGTCTCACCGGCTCACAGTTTCGTCAATTTGTCAGAAAGTGAACGAATAAGGAACTTCATGGTTAAATGGTCGCGAACACATGGAAAGTGGAAAACATCATTCATGGCTCATCAATTTCGCGTTTTTTTACGAAATGAATTTTCTAAAAAAAAAAAAAAAAAAGTTCACACTCAACAGTATTCTGAGGTTAAAAATTGAGTTTTGGATCATTGTGGAATGTATTGACGTCAAATGGGTGTAATTTTAAGTTAATTTAAGTTGTGCAAAATGGATTTTTTCCAAAGCGGAAACGAATTGAAGGGTTGGAGCTGCCGGTCTCTTTGTAATAATTTTGTTCTATGTTTGTTTCATTTCGGGAGGAAATTGCCTTTGAATGATACAAAAGGATGTCGAAGCCGGCAGTTGAATAATATATATTAGAAACAAGAAAAAAAAATCTGAGCAATAAGCCTCTCCAATTAGCGAGGTCCTTATGCGCGCCACCTATACCAATGCCTTTCTTTACCGCATTGTCCGACCAGATATTTTTCGGTTTGGCCTCGTATACCGCTAGACCCATTTTTGCCGCAGCAACAACAGCTCGCTTTTTTTCTACAAAATATAGTCAATATCGTCAGCATGTGCAAGTAATTGAAGAGACCTTTCAAAGACCGAAGCGCGTATATTGGCTTGTGAGTTGTGCATAGGTTTGATGTTAATAAAGTTACATGACAGCGCGTCGATTTGCATTAATCCTTTAGCCTCGGTGCAGCAAGCTTTCTCCATTATATTCCTGTACAAGCGGATAAGTTTCACACGGATGCCAAACTACTGTATAGCTCGTGGCTATAGATGCTTTAAGATCAACAAAAATGAACTTGTTCGGTTTTCTACAGAATCTGTCTAGAGCTAAACCTTGCCTGGCCAGCTCATCAGCATATTCGCTTCCATCATATATGCCCAGAAACACAAATCAAAGTAAGCAAGACCACTTCACGGCATTCAAAGCGATGGCCTGTATTGACTGAAGCTATAGCCTTTATGGTAGCCTATCTGTTTATGAGTAAAGCTATTTTTTTTCACGGGTTTAAGTACTTCCGAACAGTAAGTCTGGAAAACAGTGGCAGTATACGGAATTCTACAGGACTTTGGGATGTTACGACACTCAGAGAACACACCGAACACACCCGCCCCGGCTCCGAAGCTACCATCTTGCCACGCTAAACTTGTAGGGAATTTAACTTTAAGACGTAGTGCATTGGCGGTGGGTTAGAAGTTGCTTTCGTGACAGAGAAAGCGAAATATTACTAACAGACTCCCTGAGTCTAATCGCTATACTATCTTTTCTAAAACCTCGCTCTCTGGACTTTAAGGCATCGACTAGCTTTTTGCTTTTTTTCCTCAAACAAATAGACCGATATTTTCGTGAGAAAATTCATTTTCCTCTGGCGTTGGAAAGCAATGTTAAGATGCTTTATTAAATCAAGTTTTAGAGCGGTTTTGTAACGTGATCTAAAAATTTCCGAGGAGGATAGAATGGGATACGAATGTACCCAGGAAAAGCAAATTTTTATCTATCGACAGAGTTGGATCTAGATGGACAAGTGCTCGACTTTTCTCAGAGGAACTAATCTGTCACTGCTGTATAAGCCTAGAACAAACCAGATCGCTTACCGGTGACATATTAAAAATTATGTCACCAAAGTATGATGAAAGCCAGGCAAACAAATGTCAAAGATGATGAAATCAGACAACGCTCATGAAAGTTACTCCCAAGAAATTGATGAACTTTCTGATCTCTTTAGCTATAACCTTTCTAAGTCTGGCTGGCTATACAATTCTGACCATGAGGGAGAAGAATGCCAACACCTGCTTTTCTCCAGCGAAAAGTATCAAAATGAATCCAGAAGTACCTAACGTCAAGTCTGCTTTGACAGCTAACAAACTTCACCTATCCTGTGGTACCCATACTCCAAGTGGTACTCATTGTCAAGACTTTTAGAGAGAAATAAATAAAATTAAAGCTTGTGGCTTGGTGAGGTCTTTTGTGGTCTGTCTGCGTTAAGCAGAGAGCTATGTTGAGCCTCTGAGCAATCCTTTCTTGGGACTTTACATTGTTTATAAATAATTATTTTCACTGCCAAAGCCACCGTTAAAGACCTCACATATCTCTTCACACCATGACTTGGTAGTTAGGTGCCCACTAATCGACCCCCATTGCAACTTTGATTAGACCCACTGTCTTATTGCCACCGTTGGGACTTAATGCTAATCTCACTGATAAAAAGTAATTATGGCTAGAAGTGCGACTTCTTACTAAAAGCAATTTTCACCAACACTTAGCATGATGATACATTTTCATTCTAGTACACCTGTTTGCCATGGCAACAGTTAGTTGTCAATTTGACCCAAACTTGACTGAAACACGAAAGTCTGCGTCCGTCCATATTCAACCAACAAAATTCTTATCGTTCGTTCCAAAAAAAGATCCACCAGACTAGCATTTGATTAGCACATGAATAGAACAGCCCCCCCTGTCACCAAATCAGCGAGCAAGACATGATTCAGAGACAATTTTGCCGCAAAAGATAAGAATAAAAAAATGTTCCATCTGTCGATCACCTCATTGTGGTAAGCAAAGCAGCACGCGTTTTACATTATCAGACCATGGCTGGCGGCTAGAAAGAGACCTCTATCAGTGAAAAACACAAGCTCGCCACCACCCGCTGTGCTATTTGTCACGAAAAAAAACAAAACAAACAAATAAAAGAATAATTTTTTCTTAGACAAATTAGCACGTATTGTAAGGCTGACGGATGCGATGAGAGCATGCAAATATTAAATTGTCTGTAGATAGGTAAATATTTTATTTTTTGTCATTTATAGCATAAGTGGATGAGGATTAGAGCTGAAGCAATGGCCAATGGAATTGGTCTATTGTTAGACTGTGGAAAAATGCTGAATTTCAATGAGACATTCAAGTTATGAATTTTGTGTTTTTTTATTTTTGATAAATGCGGCTAAAAGTATCTCGTAGAGATAGCTAACTTGTTGTCGGTGTATTTAAATCGAAATGGGGTAAATATTTGAAGAAGGGTCTAATTGGTAGAGAAGAAAAAAAATTATTGCACGTTTCACGTGATAAATGTGAATAGGAGATAGCTAAGCCTGCTGAATGGCGCCATAAAAAAAAAATTGTTTAATTAGGTTAAGGTTGGGATTGAGAATGGAAGAATGGATGGGGCTTTTGATGAAAGTTGCAAATTTAATTTTTCGTTTTTTTTTTTTGGTCTGTTACATATTTTTGTTTCAAAATTTATGCGGATTTTAAGTTGCGATAATAATACAAATATTGGAGTGGACAACATTTGTTTATCTCGGTACTTTTCCGACAAACAACAGAGCCACTCGTGCAGACGAATCTAAAAAGTGAACAAATAAATTTTGCTAAAGTGGACAAATATTTTTTGGTACAATAAAAAGGTGAAATACACGACTAGGTCGTGCATGTTTTTTAAATTTTTTTTTCGGTTCACAAATTCCTAAGGTTATTTGTTTGGTGGCCAAATTTACATTTGCTGAGAAATATGGGAAGCTTTGTACTGCATGGAACTGTCAACATGGAAAATTTCCGTGGCAGATTTATCGCCGAAAAGCTAATAAATGTCATCTTACCAGAAATTGGCATAAATTCCAGACTCGAAGATCAGTTTTCGTTCTGATATTAGAGCATTTAGATGTTATTTTATTCGATAAATATTACACGTAAAAGGCCTTCACCGGACCTAAAGCTTATCTTCTCCAACCATTGTGAGCGCGAAGGTGGATTTTTTGACACAAATCGAAGGGACCGGTAGTTTAAAGCCGATTCCGACCGGCAATTTCTTTTTGAGAAGCGTATCATGACAGTTATTCCCCTTGGATGTTTGTCAGACATTGGCAAGAAGTAGGACAACGAATAAAAACTTGTATGTGCTGCGCGGCGGACGTGAGCCTGGGTCCCGTTGTTTAGTATTATAACGCACGTAACCACTAACCCACCGCAACCGCAAATCATTTTGAATATAATACCTGATTTCAATTCTCCAAAAAGTGACTGCAATGGCTTCAATTACTCAAGATTTGGTTGAAGTCTTCGGAAGAAAGCAAAATTTACTGCATTCATTTAAATTCATTGGTGTCTATTAGAAGTGTTATCTTGGTGAAATCACGGAATTCAGGGGCTCTAAAGTCTTCATACAGCCTGAAGTGTTTAAATTTAACGTTCCCTAAATTTAAAGACTTCAAAGTAATTTAAAAGACTTCAGCCAACTAAATACATTTAGTTAATGCTAAAGACTACTCCAAAGCGACTTTACCAATAAAAGCATTCAAAAAATAATTTATTCTGAATGCTTAAAATTTATTGACTTCAAAGATTTTAGTTTAAAAATCTGAGGTCGCAATAGCAGTTTTGAAATGATTTAATTTACCGTGACTTTTGTGACTGATCGCAAATTTGTTGATCCTTTATTTCTTCAAAGTTTTATTGGCTGATATGTTTCCCCCTTATGTTCGAAACATGAATATGCAAATTTTGGGTTGTTGTGTTCAATCTCTTTTTGATCCTCTATGCTGTTCGGGACCTGTAAATTAGCGGGCAGCGTATAATGACCAATAGTTGAATATGGAGCTATTTGAATTTTCAAACACGATTTCTATTATCAACTTTGTGCATTCTTGGTCCAAGGGAACAAGCTGTTCTGAAACTTCTGAAATTCGTTTAGAAATCTAAACAGAAATGTTGAGATAACCTGATCTCATTGGTGAACCCTTTTCCCTTTTCATTCTCGCTCGATAGTTCTTTACAGATAGAATATCCCAAATGTCATAAAATTTGATACAATTTTTTAAGCTTGCTAGTCATGGGCTTCAATTGATTTACTACTTTATTAGATTTACAAAGCAATTCTTCCTCTGCTGTTGTTAATATTTGCTTATATAGGGACCCTATAACTTTTTTTTTGAAACAGGAGGCAAAACATCGAATGTAGCTTCGGCTGTGTGGCACGTAGCGCCGTCCTGTTGAAACCAAATGTTGCGAATATCCTCCTCTTCAATTTTTGGGAACAAAAATTCGTTCAACATGGCCCGATAACGATCGCCATTGACTGTTACGGTCACTCCTTGTTCTTGTTCGTTGTTCGTTGTTCAAGCGTATACACAACCATATTCGTTCAGCGGAAGGATAAAACTAATTATCTGTCAAATCAGACATGAGCTAAGTGTTACCATTCGCGAAATAAGCACTAGTTGAAAAAAAAACGTTAGATGGCGGACTTTTTATTTTGGAAAATTATCTAACATTGTGTGTGCGGGATGCACAACTTCAGTGTAGAGCTATTCTTTGAGCTTAGAGATATTTTAATGTTACAGAGGAAACTTGTCTACAACATCTCTTCAGAAATCAAACAAAGAAATGCACTTACCAATCGCTGTTTCTTTGGTCTGGGGATGCAACTGTGTATAAGTCCTTAATAAACTCTGTCCTGCTCAATGGATCTGAATCATGGAATCTTTCTAAAGCGAATGAAGGTATCGGTTCTTCGTAAGATATTTTTTCCCGTCTGCGCTGAAGTTTTCTTGAGAAAACGATTCAACGCGATATAGACCTAACAAAATACAACGCATCGGGAGTTTAAGATGGCTACAACATGTGCGAGAGCAAAGTTCGTCAAAAAAACGGAACAGTGAAGAACAGTCTCCTTCCTGCTAGACTTAGTTCCATGTGAACTCATTGTGGTACCCCTCAGTGGGAAATACGCCGGTGTTGTGGCCTAATTTCTCAAGTCGTCCTGATATTTCCAGAAACATGTAAAGAGTAGAGGGTGGGACGTCTGACAATTCCTCAATGTTTTGGAAGAAGAAACTTCCAAGTGTTCTGTTCCTCAAGTGACAGAGATAGTGAGGGGTGTCCCTGTAAAGTTCTTTATCGCCACAGCCTCTTCAAATGTCGTCAAAATGTCGTCATCCTTGAGATTTTGTTTCACCATGTGGTTTCTTAGAAAATTATGGCCAGTTAAATCACAAACCAGCTAAGACAGCGACATTCTTTAAAAAAAAAGATTTTAATACTACACTCATACAGGGCAATTTATTTTGAGGTTTGATTTTCAATAGGCTTTTTTGACAGATCAGGCATAACTCCTATCAAACTGCTTTGTCATTTTTGTTCAGTATAGTTGGGCAAGTCATCATGGAAAGACTCACACCACAACAGCATCTCCAAATTTTTGAGTTGTATATCGAAGATCAGCGTTCAAAATCCAGTGTGTTATAGTGAAATTTTGTTCAGTGATGCAGCCAATTTCTGGCTTAATGGATACATTAACAAAATTGCCGTATTTGGGCTGATGAGCAACCCGAAGAGTACCAATGGTATGTTGTGGTTTATGGGCTGGTGGAATCGTATTTCTTTAAAAATTAGGCAAATCAGAATGTTACTGTCAATGGTAACCGTTATCGCGTCTTGTAAACGGACTATGTGCTTTCTAAATGTCAAGCCAATGGTCTCAGTAAGCTCTGGTTTCAACAAGACGGAGCTACGAGCCATACAGCGCCTCTAACAATGGACTTGTTGAGAAATCATTTTGCTGAGCACTCAATTTCATGTTTTGCTACAGTAAATTGTCCGCCTAGATCGTGCGATATCACACCTCTGGACTTCAGAAATAAGCCAGCTACGATTGACGCTTTAGAAGGCAACATTACTCGTGTTATTCGCGAGATACCAGTCGCTACGCTTGAACGAGTCGCTCAAATTGGACCTTCCAGATGTAGTCGTGGCCAACATTTACATGATATCAATTGTTCTTTTAACAGATAATAAAAATTTAAAGTTCACTTTCAAATGTATGTGCTTTTTTACATTATAAATCAAACCTCACGATGAATCATCCTTTATAACATATCTTTAAGCTCTTTATAAACTTTGGAAGATGTATTTTTTAAAAACCTTATTCCATACAATCTGTTTTTGAGTCTGTTTTCTGACTGCCTGAGAACCTTACTTAAGCTCCTAAGTACTTTGAAAATTTATTAAAGGCGGGATAGGGTTGTAGCGAGCAAGCTCTAGAACTATTGAACTTATGCTAAAAATTCTTTCAATTATAGGTAGCCACAAAAATAGATTACAACCTTTCACCTTATTATTCTGATTTTTGTTATTTTAATTTTGTTTAAATATTTAAAGGAACTAAAAAGCAACTCAATTCACTCAATGAGTTCCCGAAAATCTCATCAAAAAAGTGTTCTGCATACTGAAATTGTATGCATTTATATACTGTCTGGGATAAGATCTTTAAGCTTACTTATTCCGAAGCAAAATTAAACTCTATGTACGACCATTGTTTCACTACAATTATGTCGGGTATTATGTTGCTACTTAAAAACGCCATAGTTTCAATTTATTTATCCGCTTAACCTTGTGTTCATCTAAACCCATATGAATTGAAATTATCTCCTGACGAACCTTCACCTTAATTTCTTTTCGAAAATATTCATACTCTTCCTTAATATTTGCAATTAGTTTTATGAACGTACAAAACCTCCTTAACCTTATACACCGGTAATTACTTCCGCACTTAAAAAAAAAAACAGACACACGCAATTATAAAAAAGAGGAGCAATCTTACAACCCCCAGCAAGAGTTTCAGATTTCATTCATGAATAATGAAGAACATGTTTATGAAAATAATTTTACTACACTTATCATTGTATACGTCTTGAGTTATCCATTTAAACATATAAAGTATTTCCCCATTCCACCCACACGACCCCCACGTCCTCCTTTACCGCACTTATGCTTCAAACAGAAACTAATTAAAAACATTTATGATCTGTGACATTTTTCTTTTCTACAAAAATACACACATGAACAAATAATAATAAAATCTTACTCGGAATATTTTAAATATTTTGTTTGTTTCTATCTCTTGTCGCTGATTAATGAGTTTTTGTTCAAAAAAAAACATAACAACATATAAACAAAATAAATGACGGATATTTTAAAATAGAAAATATGACAGAATATTGTTTTTTTTTAAATATCTTTGCTTATACACCTGTCCTTAGGTTAAGATATTTAATAAAATATTTAAACAAAAAATGTATATAATAAATCGGTTTGTTAAGAACAAATTGTCAAAGAATTGACGTCAATTAATTAATTATATCTTTTAGATTTTTTTTTCTTTCATTCTTTAAATTATTAGTTTGTTAGTTTTAAAAGCAATTATTCATTTTAAGTTCTTACAAATTTGTAAAAGAAACAATATTTACCTTTTGATGTTTATTTTGAAAATCTGTAAATTCAGAAAAAAAAATGAAAAGAGATTATTTTTTGAAGTATTTTTGTTTATATAATTTAACTGAATTGAATTTGTTTAATTTTCTTAAAAGCCTGGGATCGTGTGGCTCCGAAATGTTTGGGAATTCCCCTGAGACTCAGATTTTATGTTGGAATTTCCTGCGAGATGTTCAAAAGATGAATTGCATGAGAAGAAAATAAAATAAAACTTCGAGTTCATATTTAGCTAGCTTAGCCAACGCTATTAAAGGTTTCATTATTTTTAAAGTTTTTCATATTTGCGCATGGTTAAATGATTTTTTTTAATATACTCAGTATTCTACACTCAGAATAAAGTACAGGACTGCGTCATACGAAACTTTCTCGGTACATGAAATGCGTTTTTGAACCGCAAAATGAATCGAAAATGGATTTAAATCACTTTTTAGGTTTTGAAAATTAGATTTTCTCAAAAACGGCACCTAGGATTTTGATGTAACATTGTACATTGGACATTTTTAACATAATTGTACAAAATACAAAAAATTATCAAAATCTTTAGAGCCGTTTTTGAGAAAACGAATTTAATTTAAATTTACGAAAATAGTTATATGAAAATAAAATTTTAAAAAATTATTTAAAAAATCGAAATAAATTAATTCGACTTAATAGTACCTATAAAAAAACAGTAAACATTTTTGGAGTTCGGTTTGTTAGTTTTTGAGATATTGGCGGTTTTATAAATTAACGGTTATCGATTTTTTTTTCCAAAAACTGAGTATGCAGTGTTTTTTGTCCCATCCCAAGTATCCTTAGTAAAAAAAAAAACTAAAATCCTTGGAACCATTTTCTAGAAAAATAGTGAAAACTGATTTTCTTATAAAAAAATTGTATGTTAGGTACCGTTATTTCAAACGATAAAGCAAAAAATAAAAAGATGCCCCGAGATGTAACCCAAAAAACTTAATATACGAACGTTGAAGGAAATCCGACGGCATTGGCGGACCCACTTTTTTTGACTTAATATCATCTCTCATACTCAGTTTGTGTTCAATATTTCCGCACGATTGCAATAACTTTGTCTTTAGTATACTAATGTATACGAGAAAGTTAAAAAAATATGGTGCAGTGTAAAACTGCTGGATTTCGGCAGACATAAGCCTTGTGCAGCGTGAGGATATACAAGATATGTCATCCCATTTCTTGCAAGAACTATTGAGGCATGTCCTACCTACATTTCGAATGTATGAACTTATCGTATTAAGTCTCAAACGCTTCTGAGACACTTTAATGGGCAAAACCACCGAAGACCAAAATCTTTTAACGAAATTCAGGTCAAGACGCACTATCTTATCATTGACCTTATATCCGCTTATGATGGAATTCTTCATCTGGAGCTGTGTATGGCGATATCCGAATTCAGGATCCCGGCAAAACTTATAAAGCTTAGCGTGACGCTAGAGAACAGTTCCATGCATTGCTACAGCAGTTCATCGTCTCCCTAACATGCCATGGAAATTTCGGCTTAAATTAATACGCTTTTCTATTTTGCTCCTGAGCAGATAGTGTGCAGGGTAGGCCTCAACACGGAAGGCCCTACCTTCAACAGATCTATTCACTTACTGGGAATTTATTACTTTTCAGTTTTCACGAATAGCGACAAAATATGTGCTATCGAGAACAAAAATGCATCTGACCACCGATAAGGACAAAATGGATCCTCGAATGAAATCGGAGTGAAGATCTGTAGAAGAACTACATAGGAGCTTATATTGGGTTCTTTCAAAAGAAAAATTCTTTGAAGGATATTTAGTCTTTTGCGCAAGGAGGGCGAATGAAGAAAAAGATTGTCTCGGTCACAACGATAGAATAGATAATAGCTGTCCAGACAAAAGGATTTTCGAACCAACTTAGAAATGCTTAGTCTGGTAATTACTTCTACAAGCCCAAGGAATGAATTAATGCATGCCCTTCGATAGCAACCATTACTTAGACCGCGTTTGGGCTTAACAAAGAGAACAATTATAGTACCTAGTTAATAAATCTAGTATAAAATTGCGTCATTATTTGTAAAATCTAAACATGATCTTAGTACAAGTTTTGAAAAAGACGCAAAGTGCAAAAGCTCAAAACAATTTCACAAATTTTGAATGGTGGAAAATGGTGCACCAGTAACTGACCATTTCTTTGTCCATGATTGCAGTTCACCTTAATACTCTTGTTTGTTTTAAATAAGCTCGAATGCACTCTCCAGATCACGGAGCATTGCGAATTTAAGTGTCCGTAGGTTAGATAAGGATATTTTGCAATATCGTGTATGCAATGTCACCCAAAGGCCAATAAATGTCCTACCATGTTTTATCCAAGTCCAGCAGAAATCAGTTTCCAATGGTTCCAATGGTGTTGACGAGCACCAAGATTGATTTGGTTCCTGCCAAAGGAAACGAAAATCTTCGATCTTTAATCAATGGGGCCCACAGGCCTCTCTCGCATTTATCACATTGAAGCTGATCACTTTGAGTGCTGCCTTACTGTCCAAACAAATAATTATTTCCATTGATGGTTATTTGATCGCTAAGACGGCCTGAGCAGTAGATCAGGCATAAGTCTATTCTGAATAAAGATACCAAGGTTTTTCGTAAAGAACTCAGTGGTTAGTAAATTTCTATGCCCAAGTAGATTCTACTGAACCTGTTATATACAGTTAACCAATCATTGGTAGGTACCTTGTTGAGAGTAATGAAAAAAGGATTCTGTGTGAACAGCCTTCCACCAAACAACGAGTTTGTGCATATTTTTTTAAAGCTATGAATTCAAAAACGCGAAGAAGTCGTCGCCTTGAAGTTGATATTGTCATGTTTAACCTTCCTAGGTTCCTTCAACGTTCCTACACAAACGTGAAAAGGAGGCAGACCTAAAACGTCATGGATGCAATACACATATGCAATAAAACTATCATTTGACTACCCTCAATGATGAAGTGATAAGAAATTGAGAGTAGGAGAGAAATTTCTTGACGTCAAACCGGCGAACGCCACAAGCAGACCAAAAAGGATGCAGTAAAGTGAGATGGATAGTCTTGATAATAAAATCGTCCATTAAAATGGGCAAAAGATTAATCTGAAGTAGTTCGAAGTTGGTCAACCATCTCAACTTTCCAATCATTTGAATCTGTATAAGACACTCATCATGCAAGTGTTTGTCAAAGCAAAGAACGACAGAGGTATCCTTGGTCGTTTTAAAAGCAAAACTGTGCACATGATTCGCAGATCTCATTCGGATTGAAGGCCTTATGAGGAGGAGATTTTTCAGAACAATGTTTTTAGTCATCATGTCATGTGAAGTTCTCAATCTAGAGCGACAATACACTTATGAAATGCTTCAAATGGACCTCGACCAACACCCGTATTTCCCAACTGAAGACGGTTGTAAGTCAACGAAATACCCAGAAAATGCTAATTTGTTTAGTCCAAGATCGAACCCTATAACGACAGTGCCACCTTACAAGCCTAATACGATTGAAAGGGTCCGGGACTCGACGGTATCCCAAATAGAGCCCCTCAAAAATCGCAATTAAAATACGGCCCGAGTTATTTGCTGAAATGTTAACGCGCGTCTTCAGCAGAACTTTTTTCCTGAGCCTTGAAAGAGTCAAATAGATGTCCTTCTGCCGAAATGAGCCATTTTATTATAGTCCTATTTTTCTACTAGACACGATCGGTAAAATGCGCTTATATCGAGAACCCGCACCGCTATAGAAGGAAAGCGCTGGAAAGGTGGCACCAAAGAATACTGCGCTGGTATTACGCTTGATATAAAAACGCGTTTAATTCAGCGAACTGGGATCGTATTATGAGCTCTCTCAATCGAATTGAAATACCGGCCTATCTTCGTAAAATTATGAAGAGATACATTTTAAACTCTCTCTACTGCTCTGACGAGGAATAAAAGACTTTCAAGTTACTGGCGGCGTGCCACAAGGATCGGTTCCAGGGCCCGTGATGTGGAACGTTATGTATGACGAAATTCTGCGACTAGCGACTTCAAGAGGAGCGTCTTTGCCACTTTGGCCGTGGCAAAAACTATTGAAGAGGTCGAACTGCAGTGCAACGAAATAGTTGCAACTGTACGAAGAAACTGTTAGCTGAAGCGGGTTTGCAACTCGCCACACGACGGACGCAGTACTTATTTGAGAACCGATAACTCTTAAAGTAGAAAAGCACGAAGTAGTTTGGGGGCTATTGACGCTCGTCTAAGCTTTAAAAATCTTCTTGAGTATGTTTGCAAAAAGTCTTCAAATACTGTTAGCGCGCTTTTAAAGCTGATGAGTAACATCGGGGACCCGAAACACACCAAGAGACTTGTTCTTGCAGGAGTTGCCAGTTCTGTTCTGATGTCTGCGGTCGAAATATGGTCGAGTGCAGCGAAAGTTAAGTCCTACGTTTGGGAAGTCAAATCCGTCCATCGTCTTGCCGTTCTTAGAAGGGCATGTGCGTTTCGAACAGTTTCGTACGATTCTATCTTCTTGCTTACCTATCAATATACTTGCTGAATAAATGGTTAGATAAAAAAGCGAGAGAGTTCGTAATGGTCGCTCGTAGTATAGCAACCTGGCAACAACAATGGAGCGAATCGATCAAGGGAAGATGGCCCTCCGGATAATATCAGTGATCGATGTATGGATTTAACGGCAGCATGGCGAAATCTACTTCCATTTGACACAGTTCTTAAAGAAAATAGGAAAAATGTACAAAATTAAACTTTATTTGTTAAAAAACCCAACAAGACATTATAGATAGACCATCATTCAAAGTGTGCTCGATGTCCATATGAAACTTCTTTCAAAAGAGCGCAACCATCTACTGCAAATGTAGATGACTTGCAACAATTCACATTTGGTGGCATAAGCCATAAAACAAAAGTATCACAGTTACCATTCAAGTTGGCAAAGTTCAAACGACAATCATCATAAACTCGCACAAAAGTTCTCTGTCTCCACTATCTCCACCAAAGTTGAATCCATTTCCCAACCGTTGTTAGGACAATAAATTTTGCAGCACTCTTCCGATATTTCTGCACAATCCACACGTGTCATTTGAAAATTTATCACAACGTATAGTTGTTGCCTTTTTAAACTTATTTTTATGAAAAGAAAACCAAGTTAACTACGTCAAGGACATCCGACCAACGAATCATGAACATCCGCTCTTCATCTCCGGACTCCGGATTCCCATAGCGAAATCTCATTTCCTCCAACAATAACTTCCTTCGCAGCAGATCGAAAAACCCGGTCAGAGTCCTCTGAATTCAAGTCACCTTCTATCTGTTTCTTCATCCGTCATTTAATTAAATTCATCTCCAATAGTGTATGTTGTCTTGGGTAACATTTACGTTCCACATACGCTCCCCCCCCCATCCTTCCTTAGTCGCAAGACGCATTCAACGAAAACAAGCAATTTTTCAAGAAACTTAATGTGTGTCCTCCAGTGGGATGCTGGTACGCGCCATTTCATCATCATTATCCCGGAGGGAGAGTGACATCGACATGAATATCTTCTCGTCATTAAGCGGTGACTTTGGTTCTCATCTTATCCATCTACGACTTTACGACACCAAAAGATGCTAAACGTTAAGCTACAGCTTGATCTACGGTTCAATAATTGCTATGCCCCAGTTGGGATGGGTGTGGGTGTGGGTGTGGGTGTATTGTTGTTAGCTCATGTACAAAATAAGGTGTGGCACGCATACAAAGGAAGGTCTCTTATGGCTGTGGACTATCGATAGGGTTCTTATGGGACGATCGATATTCACTCATTCAATCCCTTAAAAGACGTCAGCTATATAAGAACAAATGAGTCTACGCTATTAGGATATGAATGCACCCAAAAGTGTGGCGTAGTGTGGATTGGGGTCGCGGCTAACTGCACTAATCCTGAATGAAATATGCGATGGCTATTGAGACGAATGGGTTGTTGCACCCTCGAAATAGCCAGCGTGTCCTCGATATGGATTAAATCGATTTGCAAATGCACACAATTTGACACCCAACCACAGCGGCAGAGCAGTGTAGTGAGTGTGCGTGAAAAACGAGAGCCTGTTGAATGCCACTTGAAAATCTGTGTCGATGGACTCGTACCAAATTGATGTTCCTTTTTTTTTTTTTGTTTCCAAGCGACGAAGCTTCGACAGTCAAATGAACACGGCCAACAACTTTGACCTGATTTTTCAATTAACCCAGGGGACGTGTGATGAATGGAACACCGAGATGCCATAGGTCGTCTTTTGAAAATTGAATAAACGACTATCCTGGGGTATAGTCCACCACGGTTAGGAGTTGAAGTTATGTGATACCATTTCAATATTCGTATGCACATGTAGATAGATTCTTAAATCGTAGAAAGTCTTTAATGGAATCTTCACATTTAATGCATTTCTCGCTGATGTCAATAAGCTAAGCGCCTACGAGGCGGAGTGTTCTATTACAAAATCGGCGTTAATTAAATTTTCCCATGAAATTGCTATATCGATTGGGAAAAGGGGGGATGCATATCCTTTCATTTAGTGGGAATATTCCTGGAAATACGAGTAACTAGGTCAAGGGAATATTTCAGCTGGTTATAGTGAGAATTTTTCGGGAAAATCAATTTTAAAATCCAGTGATGAATTTTAGGTTTTAAAAGTAGTTATGTGCATATCGTATTTTTGTGATCCTTTATGAGGGATTTTTTGCGTTAGTTTGATTGTAATTTTTTTACGTATATATATATATGTGTTTCAAGATATTTTGATTAAAGGATTGACTCAACTATTATACTTTGCAATACTCTATGCTGTAATAGCTTTCACAATGGATTTCAGGCTATTGGCAAAACATTTGTTCGGCAGAACAGAAATATATTATATATATATTAAATATCTTCTAAGTAAATAAATTCCCAATTTGAACCAAAAACATAAGGTAAGGCTACATTACGCGTGGGGCGAAAAGTATGATATGACCCTATCCATATCCCTATATGCCCCAAAGAAAAAAGCATTAAGAAGATGATGGATAGCTTTTTATTTCATTCTATTAAATTAAAAAAAAAAAAATATTTTTTAAAAAATCGCCCCCAAAAAGTGGGCGGTGTGAGATATGTTGGAATAAATATTGGCTAAATATATATTTTTTCGCTTTCTATGAAAATTTTCGAAGAAACCTGCATTTTTGTGAAAAACGCCCACAAAAAGTAGGCGTGAAAAAAAAACTTTAAATGACAAACTTGTAAAGGAGGGCAGTGCCTACATATCTTCTAAAGGTTATAACGCTCTATCTCTATAAGTTTAGCTTTAAAACGGTTTTTTTCTAAATTGTGGGCGTGGCAGTGGGCGTATTACAAAAAATTGTACACTTAACCATTTTGGAGCCCTAGGGAGTATGTGATCCAAATTTCACCCTCCTAGCTTAATTTAAAAGGCCTAAAAATTGCGTACGGACCGACGAAAGGACGGACATTGCTAGATAGTCTTAGGATTTGGTTCTGATCATAAATATATATACTTTTATGGGTGTGCGACGAATATTAAGGGGTGTTACAAACTATGTGTCAAAATTAATATACCCATAGGATGGGGTATAAATAATAGAAAGAACATAAGGAAAGGCTACAGTCCGCTTGAGGCGAACAGTATGATACCCTATCCATATCCCTATATGCCCCAAAGAAAAAACCATTAAGAAGCCCCCAAAAACTGGGCGTGGCCAAAAACTTTGTATGGGCGATATATTGGAAAAAATATTGGGTAAATATTTTGTTAAACAGTTTTTTTCGCTTTCTGTGAAAATTTTCGAAGAGAACAGCATTTTAGTCAAAAACGCCCACAAAAAATAGGCGTGGCAAAAAACTTCATATGACAAACTTATAAAGGAGGGCATTGCCTACATATCTTGTGAAGGTTGTAACACTCTATCTCTCTAACTTTAGCTTTAAAACGGTTTTTTCTAAATTGTGGGCGTGGCAGTGGGCGTATTCAAAAAAATTTTACACTTAACCATTTCGGAGCCCTAGGGAATATGTGGTCCAAATTTCAGCTTCCTAGCTTAATTTTAAAGGCCTAAAAATTGCGTACGGACGGACGGACATTGCTAGATAGTCTTAGGATTTGGTCCTGATCATAAATATATATACTTTTATGGGTCTACGGCGAATATTAAGGGGTGTTACAAACTATGTGTCAAAATTAATATACCCTTAGGATAGGGTATAAAAAATGCCTGAACTTAAAAGAAAATATTCCCTGAATTTTCGGGAATATAGGGATTCATACTGTTCGCCCCAAGCGGACTGTAGCCATTTCTTATGTTTTTATTTCAGTTCATTTCTATGTAATACTGTCACCAGGTATCTGTCGGTTCAGTGACGACTGCGAAGGGCCGCCTGGCCTTATTTCGTTTTCAAAATTCTTTATGATTCGTGGTATGGTGGTGGATTTAATGGTTACGGAATATGGGGAGCATGCTGCCCTCCTGAAACCCCCCTTCTTAGTTTCGCTGTTAGATTTGTAGTACGCGCGAGTATGGCTATATGCAAACTTTGTTTATATCCAATAAATCTTTGCATATACCCAACCTCGCACCTACTCCAAATCTAACAGCGAAACTAAGCAGGGTGGATGCAAAGGGGCAGCATGCCCCCTCTTATTCCATTCTACGATTCTTAATAATTGAGATATCATAAATAACTTTATGTCATTATGAAATAAAGCCCACATTTTGGGGCCTTGTTTCATTTTTTTATGGGTCTTAATTTCTTGGGGCCTTATTTCCTAAAGCCGTATTTTCCCAAAACTGATTATCTATTTTTATTTTCTGTTAAAAATTGAATTTTTATGACTTAAATGAGTTCTTATAGATTTCTAATGAACGATTTAAATGACGAACTTAAAAAAAAAGTTTGCCTTCAGTTTAAAAATTCCCCAAAAAAAGGATTGTTTGTTACCTGGTCCGAATACTGTCCCATCTGTCAAATTCAAAACTTCAAAAATTAATTTGGCGGGCATATTTTGGTTTTTTAAGTGGAAACAATAATGGAATCAATTGCAATTGCAATTGCAATCGCTGCAATTCATGAAGAGATACAAATAAAAAATGGCGACGCATATAACATTAGGAGGAAACAGTATTTCCTTGCAATTATTTAATTTGTTTTCATTTCATTAGTATCTTTCGTAGATTAAGCAGAAAAACAACACAAACAAGAAAAAGACACTTTTAAATATATGTTTCAAGGACTTGCAGCGGAGCTGTAGCTAGGCGTGTTTTTCATAGCCTCGTCTATGCCCCAATCTGTCGACTGAGTGAAGCTCTGAGACTAATAGCGGAAGGCGGCTATTTTTAGTTATCGGCAGAAAAACTTTTCGCAGAGAAGGACAAAATAGTTCAGGTTTTTTTGGGGGTGGTGATACAAATTTCGGCGAATTTCGTAGCAGTTTTTCCACTACTAAGGGAACTTATGATAGATTTTTCGGGATTCGTAGATTTTTTTCCGATTACAACGTAGCTCGTGATAGTGGTGAATATGTTGTAAAAATCGGCGAGAATGAATTGCTTCCATGAGACATTGGTCGAATGTAAAGTTAAAGAACCTTAATTAAGTAAGGAATCGTTGAAAGCTGAATAATTATTAAAAAACCTTAGTCTGTCCTTTTATTAGTTTTCAGTTTTCTTTCATTATAGCTTAGTCTCTATTTCACCTCAAATCAGCTGAAAATATATTTGAACCAATCAAATGTCAATATTTGCAATACTTGACGCTACTTCAAGATGGTCAAACGATAATGTATCCCGAAAGAGAATTTTTTAGATATATTCAGCAAATTGGAAGCACACGGCTGTAACAATTCAACACAATTTGAATTGCCATCAAATATTTTATCCTCCAGGAGCCTTGAAGGACAACTAAAACATGACAATTTGTTCAATATTGTGTAACACGAAACGACCTGCTTGTCCCTGAACACTTCGACAACTGTAACAATGAAAGACGACAAGTGATCCTTGTGCCTCTAACAATACGCGACAATTGTCAAGACGCACTTACAATGAAGTGGTGCATCGATGACAGGTGAATTGAAGTATATTTTTCGTGCAATCTACCAGTGAAAGCAAAATCAACTGTCAGTCAACACCAAAACTCGATGGAGATGTAGACGAGATGAATGAACACTGTCAGCACTCTGGCTTCCTCGATAAATTTATCTATAAATAACTCTGAAAACTAAACATCAACAAAGCACACCCATCTGCTCTGCTGCACCCACATATACAAACCATGTTACACGACAACCTTGAACCTGCTCAGCCAAGTATACAACATCACGTTGCGGGCGGCTACCAATGTTTGCCAATTTATGATGGTTCAAGCACTGCAATCATTGCAACGCTTGACCGGTCATGAAAAAACCACCCTCTGTCGCTAGGTTCTCTGATTTGTTTTGAAACTTCAACGACGTTTTAAAACGAATTTTCAAAATTGCATTCTATTGTAAGCCGCAGATTTTCCCCGCCCCCAACCAGCTAAGCAAAAACTTCAGTTTCAAATACCCTCCGGATTCGCTGATGTTTGCAAGTTGAAACACTGGATAAAGGAAGTGAGTGTACTACTTCAGGAAATTTGCCAAACCTTTCGCAAGACTGGATGTCGTACCGTTCTCAGAACTGTCCACCAATTGACTACTTTAAAAGACAGCTATTTTTTTGCAATGTGGTTGTACATAAAGTACTTATTCGAAAGTAAACTCTGACTGGAAGTTGATAAAATTTACTGAATACAAATTCCAGTCTGCGGGTAACTTTTTTTTTTTTTTAAAAAAGCTAAAGTAGCCCAACGTTAAACAGCACCACTTCTCACCATCCATTTCCTGCCAAATTTGTTTATTTTTACATTTTTCGTTCAATGAGTTGAGTGTTTTATCTATTTGAAGAATGTTGATAAATATCTCATGGTTTGAAGCACTTTGAAATATGTACAAAGAGTCGGCCACAGCATCCCTTCTCTCGATTTACTTAGGCATTGTATTTTATAGTTATACCGCCCCAACCCCTTTCTATTCTGTGCCTACTTTGAAATATGTAATTCGAAAGCTTGCACAATTCTGACAGGTTTTGAATCAGCATTGGAATATTTATGTATGTTGCAATTATGGTTTTCAAGAATCTGAATATAGTAGTAAGGATTTTAATTAAAATGCTTTGTAATTGGGGACATTTGGAATGTCCTTTGAATATTACGTACATCAGGTGAAAAGGTTAAAAAGTGTAATTAAACATTCGAATTGTGGGAGTAACTAATCTGCAAATTTCAAAAGGTCCAGTTAAATGTTACTCACCGCATAAACTCTCAATAGGTATATAGGACTCAGAACAGAGATTCTATGACAACCGTTATTGGATGTTAACCCAATTTTTTTACTAAAAATCATGAAACCTTGTAAAAATAAAAAAGGCTTAAGGTCTGCTAAAAATAACAACAAGTTTCTCAATTTAAATAGGAACATCCCTTTAAGGATTTGGCAATTAAAGGGGGCAATTAAAATGGGCAATTCAAAAAAAAAAAACAATATATTCGAGGACAAGTACATTATTTTTTATTCCCTGGCTTGGGAATTAAGACCCCTTAAGTTACCTCAACACCTATTCATTCGGAAATTGCACAAATAACATTTTGACCTGTAAGAATGTTAAAAAGGATCACTTGATACCAATGGTTAGGAGGGCAGCTGTGCAGCAGATGCAATTTCACCCAGAGGCCATGAAGATCCATTGTGAGTACCCTATTTAAACATGTAAGGACATGTGGCTAAAACAAAACCACTTTGATCTGTTGAGAAATAGTTTTATGTCTGATAAAGGTACCCTAGCCAAACCGTCCAAACTTTCGAAGAACCGTACTCCCATGCGTGATGAGCGGCGTTCTTGTAAAGCAGCATAGAAGATGTTCCACGGACTCTATTTCCTCCTCGTCTCTGCAGTGTCTGCAGAAGTCATTTGCAAGGAGCCCTAGCCTTTCAGCCATGGTTTCCTATGATACAGTGTCCGGTTAATACCCCGACGAGCATCCGGATTTGACTTCTATTAAGAGAGACAAGGGACTTCGATCTTTTGGTGTCAACAACAGGCCACAGACTACGGGTTATGACGCAACCGTTTATGTTGCTCCATTGTTCCTTAGCCAATCAATAACAGTATAAGCAGTGTTGAAAGGCGGTAGCACCTCTTCATCCTCTAATCGAGGGTTCATATCAGAGCCGTATCTGGCCAATTCGTCCGCTTTTTCGTTCCCTTCCACCCCAACGTGTCCAGGAACCCAGCAGAGTAGAACTGAGAGATGACGTATAGCCCCGAGCGCCAAGAGGCAATCTATAACACATTTCTCATTAACAAAGCTGGAGCCAATTGCTTTAAGTGCTGCTTGACTGTCCCATAGATGGTTACTTCCATTGCTGGTAGTTCAATCGATAAGATAGTCTGTGCTGCTTTCTTAACCTCATAGATCTCAGCTTGGACGACACTGCAGTGATCGGTCAGTCGAAACGACTGGTTGATAGGAAGTCTTTCAGAGATTACGCCAACTTATACCAATACGTCCCATGAATGTATTTAGGGCATGGGTAGTCAAGTAGCAGCTGTGGAAACTCTATTGTTGCGAGAGGGCGGGAACCCTTCATGGTCGTTAAACACCTGACCATCGAAATTCCAGGTTAAGTTCTACTGAATGAATTGCCATCTTCTCTTTTAACCCATACACAAATGTTCATTCCTTATTAATGGTGTCAAAGCTTTCCATATGGCAACCAATCGTATGATCACCTTCCAGAGGTTGAATAGTCATTTTCCTTCAGAAGACTCAATTTTTGTAAAGGAAAGAAGCAGCAAGATCTCCTCCCAAAGTCGTTGAGCTTGGCCGAGCATAACTATCGTGCCTCCAGCCGCCTAGTGTGAATACCCGCCAACACCTAAAGTTTGATAAATCCAACAACTCTCCTACTACAATTTTTGGTAAAAGCCTGCCATTTGACCGAATTCTATTTTTCGAAATAAATTACAGTTTTTTCAAAAACATTTATATGACGCCGTCCGTCAGTCTCATTTTGGTAGTTTTCATAAATCGACTTTGAAACAATTTTATTCGTTACTGCAGCGGGAAAGGGAAAATTGTTGCAGCTCATGTCTCCACAAAGCTTGTTAATGCTGTTAGTCAATTTTATTTTCATTCTATTCCTCTGCTTGGTTTAAATTAAATTTAATTGCCTAAAAATCCTTTCTACGTCTTCATTCGAAATCGGCAAAACTTGAAATTGGAAAGTGAGCAATTTCGTGGAAAGGATTTTCACCACTAGCATCCTTATAATTAAACACCTGGTACCAAAATGACTCCGTGGTTTCGGTGTTTTTTCGTGGAGATGTTTCTCCACTGGCTGTAAACTTTGTCTTCAGTTAGGCTATTGATATTTAACTCGTCTAAAATTGTTGTAAGTGTTTTTTTTCGGCAAACGAATACTCTCGAAAGGATTGTTGGCTTACATCAACTTAATACAAAACTTGAACTATAGACCTTCGTGATTTTAACTTAAGCTTAACTTAAGTAAAAAAGGTTTTCGCAATAAGTATGAGCCCAAATGATGGTATTGACAATTATTTTCCTTGTCAATGTTCCTTAGCGTAGTTCTTTGATATGGATTAGCCGCCGGTCTTCTCGGCTATCTTTGTAAATATAACAATTAATGCGTTGCTCACGTATAATTATTAGTTTCAAGTGGCAGCAAGATAATTAGTCTATAAATTTGAAATATGAGTTTCCACCTAAAGGTTTTGCTAACTAATTTTTTTGTATGGGAAAGCCATGTAACGTTTTGATGGGCAAATAAAATCACATGGTAGCTATTCTTAATATTTTTCGCAAATCAATTCGGTCTTTAAAATGCATTATAGTCAGTTTTAGTAGCTGTGTCTATTAGTTCTAAAGTTTTATCATTAAGACTAGTGATATCTCAAAATCAAAAATATTCACTTTAACTTTATATAACTTGAGTTTGGGTGACGATTGACTCTTTTACTGTACCAATTTTTTCTCGTCTGAACTTTAGAAATATCGAATTTGTCTAACTAGGAAGCCCTGTCGTAGATAGAGGTGGCCTAATTATATGGCCAGACATGCTGACAATTGACTATGTGCTATTTATCTTGCCGCCACTGTAGATATTAAAGGCATAATTAAGGTTTGAAAATTCCACTCGTTCTGGCATAACAATTCAAACGATTACTAGGAGCTGAACTAACTGACTTCTGACAAGTTTTCAGTTTAATAACATAACCGGGTAAATCCATTCAAAGTTTTATCAGTTCTGCTGCGACTTTTCAACATATTTCATTTTCCACTATTCAAATGAATTGTTATGGTTAAATTAGCCCTTGGCGTTATTAAATATCACAACGGAAATTTTTAATTATATTTATCCCCAAATAGGTATAGGGTGTTCCAAAAGCAGTTCGGCGGCTAAAATTCGAAAAGGTTATAGTTTAGGTAAAAATGATTTGAAGATTATTTGTGTTAACTATAAAAATTAATAAGTGTTGTTCAAGTTTAAATTTTTTTTGTTTAATTTAAGCCACAAAATGTTAAAAAAAATTATTATTACCTACTTGCCATAGTTTTGTATTTTTTGTTTTATGACACCCTCTATTTGGCTATGAGCTTGACATTTATGTCAAAGTGAAACAGCGCGAATTCATTGTAAATAAATGCGAAAACTAGCATGGCCACTTTTCACCAAAAACATTCGTTGCCTTCACATTGACAGCTGTCATATTTTCTGCAACACATTGGAAAACACCGCTCAAATGCAAAAGTAGATCCCTGCAGCGCCTCCCTCAATAAATTGGGCTTGTCTTTAAAAGTGACTAATAGGAAAATATGTGATCGAGGGGTTTTCAAAACCCAGGTGAGCCTAGCAACACATCTAGGGCCACTCTATTAAAATTTCCCATACCAGGATATGTCAAAAGTGTCGCTGGTAGCTGAGAATTGAGAGAGAGGAGGCAATTTCACGACCAGATTTTGGATATAAATTTGAGAGCCAGAGAGCGGGTTGAGAGGAACCCCTATTTGTATCTCTTTTGCAATAATGTACTCAGAATGTCATCCGGATGACCGTCTGAATGCACCTTAAGTCTTTTATCGTGAGTTGACGCGGGTCTAGATCACCGGTGGAGTAAGAGAAAGATTAAAAAAAAAATATCAGAAAAATTGACATGTTGAACAAAAAGAGAACAAAATAGCAGGTCTAAAAACCACGAGATTACACAAATCTGACAACCACACAACATACAAAACTCAAAAGCCAGTGGGGCTTTTTTGAAGTCGAACCGGAGTAGATGGAAAGTTTTGTTCCCTCATTCCCAATCATAACATCATCGGCCCTATATCTTTAAAGTAATGTGTTGGAACACCCTGTTGGAATACCCCTTAATTGTTTGTTGTAAACGATTAATAGTCGTTTCCATTAAGAAAGTACCCATTTTCATTTAATGTAGTGTCACCTTCTCTCTCTCTGTCCTGTTTTTAATTAATGAGGTCAACACCGGTGGAGAAGACCAAAAAATAGAAGAAAACCAAAATATGTTGATGCAAGCTCTGGCTAAAAGGTTATTGTTTTTGTGTTGGACCATTAAGTCTAATGTTTTATTTAAATAATTAAAAGAAAAACTGGAAGAGTTTCCTTCAAGGATATTGATTATTTCTTCGGACTTTGTCTACGGAAGAAAAAGTATCACCGCAAAACCGCATTTTAAACTTTGTTTACTTAAACAAAAAAAAAACACATTATCCCGGTCTTCGAGTTCGTGTTTACGTCATTAAAAATGTAAATACCCATAGAATAGCGACATACACGAAAGGACATTCGAGTTGGCGCGTTTAAATGCCTTCGTATGGGGTAATTGGTTACGACATTTGATGTTAGACCGTGGGCGGTTTGTATTTGAACAAACTTTGTATCAATGATTATGGTTCGATTAAATGGAGGTTCTAGTGTAGAACTTTTTTGTGAATGAAATTGATGAATCTATTGTTATGGAAGTTCGAGAAAAGCTCATATCGATTAGGGAAAACAAAAACAAAAATTAATATACAGAAAAAGGATGAAATGAAACAAAAGCAATAAAGGGTTCGCAGAAAAATGGGAGGAGGTTGGAGATGCGTGGACTTTGTTTTTTTTTTTTATTATTAAATTCGAATAAGTAAATATTCCAACTTTACCAATAAAAAAGTAAGATAGGTACACACTTGTGTAGATCAAGGCTAGGAGTTTGAATTATATATTAGTTTTACTTTGATAATGACATACAGCAAGCTAGATTCTAAAAATTATTTGGAACAACAAAAGCAAAACTTTTGCGAATTGTGTAAACAATTTATTAAGACATCAAGGATTAAGGCTCATTTAAGTCCATTTTAACGAGTACTAACTACCTCAAAAGTTATTGATACTTGTGCTTTATGAAACCCGATAGCGTTTGTCTCACTTAAATGTCATGCAACTTCTAAGACATTATTGTGCGAGTGGAATTCAGTTAACAAAGCGCTTTCTTGTGACCGAAATCCGATAGCAAATTTAAGCAGATGGGGATTCATGTTTTTTTTTTTGCAATTAATGTCTGGTGACCTTTATCTATATTCATTTTATAGGTGTTTTCTAAAATCATGTTGGTTTAGAGCTATTATGTCTGGGTAACTTTTATACATTGGAATTCAGCATCTAAATCTGTCCATGGAATTTCAAAGCATAAAGAGGATCTTAAGTTTTAGGTAGACTTGCCTCTAAGTCTTGTATTATATTGTTTTCCGACTCAGATCCATTTTCGCTTATTTGCTAAAATTCTGCGTATAGCCGTGTTGAAAGGAGTTCGATGTCGAAGTCAACTCGATGTTTGGCTAGATGTCTTCAACTGCGTAAGCCGAGTAGATTGAGTTCGCGGTCGTTCTGTTCTGCGTAGTCAGTCCCTTTGTTATTTATCCTCTCCACATAACTCAGCCATTGCTGAATACGTATCTTTTTGCTCTGTGTCTTGAAGTTTGTGCTTAAATCCTCCCCATTTAACGCCGATTCCGAAAGAAAATTTTTAGAAGGTTTTCATGACCAACACAATAACGATTGAGCGAACGTTGAAGTTAGATCTTTATTTATCGCTAACTTCGTTCTAAGCCAAAAAGTCGTAATGATTTGTGAAGAACAGTATTCGATGTGTTGTGCATTATTTTCTTCAGTTGAAAAGCTGCGTGAACGCGAGTGTACCAAGACTACAAAGTGCAGAGTGCATAAGAATTTTTGATCTGGATTATAGTTCCCAAATGGACGTAATTTTTTGAAACCGATGTCTACCGTAAGACAATCTGCAGCCTATGCTTGTTGCACACTTATTCGGTTTCATTCGATTCGGCCAGTATTTGGTTCATCTTCGGTTCTCGGACAGCTCAAATTTTTACCGAAACTGAATCGTAATAGAGCCAAGAATGTGTAAACTCTGCGTGGACTTCCTCTGCAATAGACCAGAATTTACGCCTTTTTTAAATTGATTCGTATCGAGGGAGTTCTCGGTACTATGCTGTTTCTATTAGGTTTCATGACATACCGTTCTAATGGGATCTCACTTGCCGCCGGCAAAAGAAAAGGAACCGAAGACGGATGAACCGAATACAGACGATGCAGAGCTTTGGCTACGCTACCGATGGCGATTCCCACTTTATCTACAAAATTTACAAAACTCTTTTGGTTATCCTTTGGGCATTGAATTAAGCTGATTAAGATTAAACTCATCCTTTTTCTTTTGCATACGAGCGGCTGTGTCTAATGAATCATGAGGTTGTTATCTTTAGATGCTCTCAGATTCAATACCCCACAAGACAATGCTCTGGCGAAGAAGAGCATTCACGCCTAGCATTTTCTCACAGGACCGAAACCCAAGCTTTTCGAACCAATAAGTGTAAGAAGATATATTTTTGTTTAGACACGACTTTCACAAGCTGTGAGGCTGCAAATACAAACTTTTTAGGTGGTAATGGGTCGGATTTGAACATGCGATCACTCGTTTTTTCATTTAACCACTAAGCCACTTACGACAGATACCTCTTCACACATTGCTTTAAGATCTGAGATTTCTACAAACAAATATTCATAGCCTCATTAAAGCTTTTACAGTGGGAGAGGTCCGCTTTATACCGTTTTCGAAGATTCTAAAAATCTGACTTAGATATTTATAAAAGATGGTAAGAATCGCACAACTGAATTCTTTTCATTTTGTCTGTCGTCTTAGGATATGACTTGGTTAAAGAAGATCCATGTCTATTTCAAAGAGTCCTAAGAGAACCAAGTGCTATAAAAATTTAAATATGGTAGCTGCAAAAGTGGACAGCATTTTAGCTCGTTTTGGGTAATGAGGTTTGAATTTTTAAATATCACCCCTATCATTAAATCCAGCGAATCAAGAACTCACTTCACACATTCGATTCGCATTCACTTACTGTTGGCATCATTAAATCTGTACTACCGATAACAATTTATGTTTTTCGAAATTAGCTGTTTCGCAATTTTTGGCGCAAGCACAGGTCCTGCAAGTTGAAAACAGAATTTAGTTTTATCAGGATATTTTTTGGAAGATTGGGAGAAATCTGCTAACAAAAGGACAAAATGTTAAAGAGCATCTGGATCTCTTAGACAATAGAATTCATTATTTTTTCATTTTCTTTTTCTAAAAGATTTGTCGAATATTAATTTGAGTCTTAAGAAATTAGCTTGGGGAGATCGTTTTCTCAAATCGTTTTGCTTCTTCGTTTGCTTTGACAGGCCGTTTTCTTCAACTTCTTCTGATGACACCTTTCGACAATTGAGGGGACACCGTTGGAGGTAGCTCTTTTCCAAATGAACGAACACTTGATATGCCCTCAATAGATTCATTCGTTCAATTGTATCAACTCAATCACTTCTTCTTCGTAGGCAGTAAAACAGAACTACTTATTGCATGGTGGGGGACCTTAAGCATCTTATTGTTGAAGCCATCTGTTATTATTATTTTTTTTATAACATAGCAAATAGCAACAGATAATGTACACCCTTTTTGGGTCGGCCAATGCTCTTTAGACATATTTTAACATCTTCTCAAAAAAAATTCCGGGGCCTCTTTGTATTGTTTCTCACGATATCTGAAAACTGCTTGATTTTTGCTAGAAATTCCCTAAATTGGTCTCTATTTGTTGGTTATAGTCCTAAGTTGATCTGATTATTTGAACGAACTCGATTTGTTATAAGAAAAAATTACATTTTGTTAAGATATTTTTTTAAAGAAACCGCGCAGCACAGAAATCAACACAAATCCGTTACCTACTATTTTCCCGTGGATCAGAAATATCAAAATTTGCAAGGAGAAATTCGATCCCCTCGTTTTTAATGATCAAGTGAAAAATTAATTTACTTTACCGACGTGAGCAGGTTCACTGTGAATATTTTTAATGAAACAAATGTTCAAATTGTGTGGATATGTTCCCCCCGGCGAATTAAATGATAGGTGAGTATGTATTTTGCAGTATTAACTCCTCTATTCGGCATCCCTTTTAATGTTTTATTCTGAATAAAAGGTATGAATACAAATACTATTATTAAAAGACCCCACATTGGGCGCCATTTTTATTCTTCCTCTCTATACTCAAATATCTCAATGAAAAGTTAGCCGATGTTTTTGTTGAATTATTTAGCCACATATTGATAACTTATTCATAGATATACATAGTAATAAAGTTGCAAATGGCTGACATCGATTTTGCATCCAAAGCAACTTCACAGCTTTTCAAAAAGCACTGCGTTTGTGGGCAAGGGACTAATCTATTTCAAAAATTCATTTCGCTGACATATAGTGCCCTGAAACCCCTCTTTACTAACCACAAAATCTAAATAAATAAATATGCAAGTCCTTCCATAAACTAACAATTTTATATGATGTAAATTTCACACCCACTCGAAGTGCATTTGCTATTTTGTTGCTGGTTTATTTAAAAACTTATCGTTGACGATAATTAACATATTTACAGAGCTCATTAATATTGGATTAGTGAACTTTTGATGACATCCTTTGCTACCACGCCTCGATCACAAACATACGCCATCGCATCGCCATGAGTAAACATAAACACTTTTGCAAGGACGCCTCAGAAAGTTGTTCCCCCTTTCTGGGTGCTGCTTTTAGTATCGTTATAATGGAACGGAAATTTACATATCAAAAAGTTTCCATTACATGACATGCAGTGGTGCACCTTCTTGTTGGTTTTGTTGGGACCCCCATTGAGTGGTGCACCTGTAACAGGTTTTTCATAACTTAATTCCATCCTAAGCTCGACCTAAAATAGGGATAATCACATTAATATATTGGTTGTATGCCATAAGCTATCATCTTACAATGTCCTGTTTTTCTTTACTCAAACCACACTGTATATTGTCGAAGTCCCTTCGGCATCCTGTTTCGCATGGCATATTGCATGCTTTACTCAGGATGTCGCAGATGGACCATTTTCTTGTTTGCATTTCTTTTTCTGCGGTCCTATGTGGTCCAAAGGATTTCATTTCGCACATTTTTCACAGAGGACATAGAAGCAAAAACAAAAAAAAAAACCACAAATTGGAAACGGAAACCATCAAGGATGCTATGACAAACATTGCTCTATTGTGAACAGATGAGAAAAGTTGCTGTGTCGAGGGAGTTTCCAGGAAGACTACGAATATTAGTGTGTACATGACAGTGTGTAAATATTTTATGTCACTATCCTTGCGATTGCAATTTTTCGGTGCTAAGAGTTCGAGAAACGAACTTTCTTCCAATTCAACTTTGAAAGGATTTTTCATTAAAAAAGAAGAGAGGTTCATTTCCTTCCTCATGCACTGGTTGGGTGCTCTAGATAGCTTGTCATCATCGGCGAGGAATACCAATTTTATGTGAGTCCTTGAATGAGTGAGGGAAAAAAATTGTGTATATTAAAATGGTTGCAACAGGCTTTCGGGGGTGTCACATAACTATAGCGTAAAAGTTGCAAAGTCTGTTTCATATTGAAAGGAATTCGAGTGAAAGAATTTAAGTTGGTTTTTTGGTATTGACGTGGTGACACGCTGCATGTGTAGTTGATTTATGACGCAGGAACTGATTCTTAGGAAATACTTTTTTCTATGAAAGACGAATATTTGTTACGGGAGCAAATCCTGCAGCAGACATAAGGTTTTTCGTGGATAGTTGTGTAAGTCCTTTCTGAAACTGATTTCAAAGGGAATTGCATGGAATCTTATGACAATGGAATTGAAAATTTGTTGGTAAATAAATGAAATTTAAATGAAAACTATGAGACCTTGCGTGGGTGCAGTGATTAAGTGCGTTGGGCCGCGCACTAAATGGATCTTGAATACGTTTATAATGAAGTAACACAGTGCGGGCATTAGGCAAGTGAAGGATTAGGAAAAAGGAGATACCGATGTACTTTGGTTTTAAATGTCTGTAAGCTGAAATGTGAAGGAAAAACGGAGTGTGGTTGAGCATCCCACATTAGTATTGTAAGGATAAGAAACGAATCCTTGTATTTCACTGTCCGTAGGCTAAAGGGTGAACTAATGTGCATTTCTAGCATGGCGAGTATTGCGGTTGAACTGCTATAGGGGTGGAATGCAACTGGTTAATTCGTTTGAGCACTTATGGTGGAAGTAGTGATAAAACAACGATAGGCAGAAGACTTTGCGACGATGACTAAGAGAGTCAAGCGATCTCACAAGGTCTCTATCTCCAATAAGTTTTACCGCATGTTTTTTGAATCCTGTCCAGTAGCGCCAAATATGTAATTGGTGCACCAGACCAGTGCACCAGACCAGTGCACCAATTACATATTTGGTGCTACTGGGCAGGATCGTTAACACTCATACCAAGAATGGACAGCCTTTCGGTTTCAGCGATACAAATGCCATTCATGGATAATGTACCTTACCATTGCGGTTTTGCTTTTATGACAGAAAACAGCTTTGTGTTTTGGAAGTATTAAATTCTACTCTATTGGTTTTACCCCACTTAAGAATGCTACCAAGGTCAGAATTTAATGAGCTTAAAATACGTTGCCATTAAGGGTACTGTCATCAGCAAAGGCATGGATTGAATTAAAAGTAACAGACAGGAGATCATTGATCGAAAGAGTATCGGAGACAGAACGGAGCCTTGAGGACCACTGGCATTTTTTTGATGAGTTGCAGACTTGAAACCGAACATACAAATTTTAATTGAACGGTCCGAAGGGTAATTTCTAATGCATTAAAGGTATCAAAAGCAGGCATTTTCGACAAAAGAGCCTAATGCCAAAGTATTTCGGTTTCGCCAAGAATTGTACAAGATCAGCTATTGAAAATTACACTTCAAGGGGGCAGCCATTAAAATTTATATTATTCCTTATATGTGTGCAAGCTTCACTTTTGATTTGCACATAAACTCCTATATAAGAGCATATTATATGGACAAACACAGCTGAGTTTACATTTGCTAGCAAATTGAGAGACTTTCTTTCGGATTTGGCAAAGTAACACGCTCTATGTACTGGTGGCTGGCAAACAGTGCTAGTTATTTTAGTTATTTTTCGATTTCGAACGTTTTGATAATGTCTTAAGTAATTTTTAAGAAAGTTAAAAAAACGCCTTTTCGGAGGTCCAGGTTTTATGTTCACTAAAGGCTAAATCTGATTTGCTAGAAGAAGCGGGACAAGCGGCTTAAAATAATTTACAAAAGCAAGTCTCCATAAACTAGAGACATGGAGAGTCTAAAACGCTCACTAAGTCCATAATCTCGATTGTCATTTGGTATAACAAACGTTCGTTATTAATGGACTTTATGTAAAACCGTTTTCGAGTCTGTCGGCGGGCTTTATTTAGTTTCCATATTAGAGGCTACAACACCAGTCAATGTAGAGACCTCAAATTCGATGTTAATTAACATCGGTTAACTATTCGCTGTGAAATTATATGAACCAGTCTAGCTGTTTTATAGTCATGAGCTATGGGGGCGAGCCCAATGGTTCACTGTGTCCGCTTCGATTACCAATTGTTGGATATTCTTTGGTCCAGTCCACTTTTGGCCACACTTTATTTTTGTAGCGCATTGGCTGGCGGAAATAAGGAACTTCGCAAGCCGCGTTGGTATGTAATGGTTGTGCTATTCGTATCAAGAAAGCCTTATCTGGCCAACTCATCAGCTATTCTTGGACATCACTGTGGCCCAGAGGCGTATGCTGATATGCCATCTTCATACAGAATGTCAGTAGATATAAGGGATTTGATAGCTGCCTAGCTGTCGAAATATATGACAATATATAAATAGCAGCTTGCTGAATGTTCGTGATTAAGGAGGTTAACCCGTCGAGCATGTGGAAAGAAAACGTAGCACCAAATATGTGACAGGGTATGACATACCCGACAGGAGTTTGCGCGCGTATATTCTAACAGATGTTCCATGCTACACTGCGATCACTACATTATTCTCCCACGCACGCAATTCCCTTTAGCTACTGAGTGCGCCAGTTCCAGCAGAAGAATATTTTAGATTATATACAACTTTTTGTCTGAGTATAAGATAGCCTGCCTCCTGCTCGCCGGGTTAAGAGAGGCGAATGTCTGAGTGCTCCAAGAATACGCCGACCGCTTTTGTCTTAGTTTCTCTTTTGAAGCGCCATTGGGATGTCGATGCGGAAAAGACGGATCATGCTGTATCAGCGTTTCTTAGTGTATCTGCAATGCTGAGACATGCAACTTTTTGCACATGTTCCATCTTCAAAGCACAGCGAAAGCGTTATATATGGTTCGTGAAACTTTTTACTTCATCACAGCTTTATGACTTCCTAAAGTTCTAAATATCTGGGACTGTTAATTGAGCACAGGATTAAAGAGTAAAGGAGACAGAACATCTCCTTTAGGGGGTCCCCTACCGTATTACTTTGGTTATGTTTGAGTATATGTTCGGGACGGACCCGCATATGTTAACCTTTCGCAGGGTTTCCATAATCGACTCTGTTTCAACGCAGTTTAAATGTCGTTCTGCAAGCAATGGTTCTATTAAAGCGTATTAAACTTTCTTAAAAATATAAAAATAAAACAGTTCTTGCTTATTTTGTATAGCTTTGGATATGTAATGCTATCAAGAATGAAAGCAGGGACAACAATCATTAAGTTGTTTGTTTTTTTTTAATTAAAACCACTTGAATTAGAATTTGGAAGTACTTCGCTACATTTGTAAGTCCATAAAATAAAAGAAATAAAAATTATTTAGGTTCCATTTCCCCGTCCGCTATACATTGCGTAATATAGCAGATACCTACTCTTCCCACACTTCTTTCCGTGGGCAATAAATTCTATTTTCAGATTGAAAACACATTCAATTCAATGTGGAAACGTGTTAGATATCTACGTGTATGGATGGCAGTTGTTTTGTTACAAAACTCATAAAAGCTTAGAGCTGCTCCCAGTCGTTCCCTTCCGTCAAATACGTAACAAAACAAACCCAAAAACCTCACACGACAATTTATGGCCAAATGTGTCATTGCCGGTTCGTCCTCGCTGTAGTCTCATCGCACATAGTCATGTTCTACGAGTGGGTTATAAAATGACAGTTTACGACGGTAATTGCTATTTTGTTGCTGCCGGTATTTTTTTTTGTGAAATTTTATAAAAAGACGTAGCTATGTGAGCCAAAGAATCACCCATGTCCGTTGTTGTAATAATGAAAGTCCCGAAATAATTTATCTGCACTAAAGGGTATCTTTATTCTGTTGAGTGCATACTTGAAAAGAGTCATCATCATCGGATGTATCCATCAAAATTGCACAGTAAGCCATTGTTAGCATTAAAAATGTAAATTGGATTTCTGTTTTTTTTTTGTTAATTTTAAGAAACCATTTTGACTTGGCGTACGCATTAGGGATGTGCGATTTTATTTGTTTGTCATGTTACTGTGGCATAAAAGACATAAAGAGGACATTTTAGGAAGACATATTGTTGTGTAAATTGTTGATGCGACATGGGTTAATACCTCTATGTATTCATTCATAAAGATAAACATAGTCAGGCGAAGTTTATTGGAAAATATGAGCTCTTAGAAATGATTCCCCCTCAAGTATAAATTCCAAGAAGGATGCTGCCCCTAATTAAATAAAATTTGCGAGGGGTATTTCCAATTTCACCTCTCAATTAAAGTTAAAATTATGTGTTCCTCTTTGCTTTAATTACCACGAGATATTAATGCTAAATATCGATTGAAATCGAAAAAAATAATTTTGAAGAAATCCACGCCTATTAAGGATGGAATTAATTGGAGCTTAATTTCATTTTTCGAATCACGGTGAAAATCCTTACAAATTATGTTGTTAAAGTAATTCGATTGTAAAGATCTAGAGAATATTGTGGGGAGAAAATTGAGATGGTGAGCAATTTTGCACAGATTTGGGTCCAAGTCCCTTATCGCCTTTGTTAGTTGTCTTTAAATACCTGTGCTTTTCCAATAAGGACGAAACCTAACAAGCAGTTGAAAGGTACATAATAAGGGGATGTTGCCACATTAAGTGGGATTGAATGAAAAAGTGGTAGTAGTTGGGTGGGATCGGGAGCCCTTTAAGTAAGTAAATGAGTCTGTTATTGACAGGTTAATGTTGTATATTTTATGATTTGAAGTCGAATCAAAGGTTTGTTTTAATTTTGACGTGTTTCTTGATTTTAATCAATTTCTGTTTAAGATATCTTGCTGGCATAACAATGGCATAGAGGGAACCCATTTTCATTTCTACTAATTATAAACCAGCTTTGGCACTACCTCTTTCTAACCACATTTTTTTAGATAATGGTAACATTAGTAACTTAAGCCAATAAAACATTGATTTAGAAATAGGCAAGTAGATTTTTGAATCAATGGAATGTCCTTAAATAACAAACAAATAAAAGGAACTTAATAATGGTGATTTATAGCAAATTTTGTATGTTCGAAGACGTGAGCCCAGAGCCCTTCTGTGGACTACCCCCAGTAACATCAAACTTCAACTTCAAATCCATCCAAGGAAATTCATTGGCCTCGATAACAAAGAAAGCGTTCGTCAGATCCTCTCTATAAGCAAACTTGATGCTAAGATCGTAACATCCTTCCTAACAGGTCACTGCGCCCTGAACCATCATCTTATGAAAATGGGAAAAGCTCTTCAGATCTGTGTAGACTCTGCTGCCTCAAACAACCAGAAACGGCAAAACACATCCTATGCGAATGCCCCGCAATCATCAAAAAGGGGCTAAAATTAATCAACAAAGAGCTCAGCGAACCTCGGGATATTGCCAAATCATCGGCTTCAACAATAGTAACTTTCATCAAAGACCTAGGATTGTCGTCAGACCAAAATACATATAAAATATTGATCCGATCCTTAGCTAGCTGTCTCCAGTTGCGCAGTCCAAGTTGATTGAGGTCGTGTTTTACTTATGCACGCCACCTAAGGCGAGGTCTTCCTTGACTGCGTCGTCCCTCTGGGGTGGAGTCGAAGACTCGGCGGGCCCGAGCGGTCTTTTCCATTCGCTCTTCATGCCCTAGCCATCTTAGACACCCAATGCGCAGTTTTTAAACTAGGTCTATGTCTCTGTACCGCTTGTATAGTTCGTCGTTGAATCTCCTTCTCACATCAACGCAAACAGGGCCGAATTTTTTGCGAAGCATTTTACGCTCGAAACGACCAAGAATATCCTCATCCTCTTGTGATAAGGTCCATGCCTCAGCGTCTTACAGCAGGACTGGGATGATAAGTGTCTTGTATTGGGTTATCCTGGGGTTTCGGGGAAGGGCCTTACTACTCAATTGTCGTCTTAACCCAAAAGAAACAGCGGTTGGGAAGAGTTATGCTTCGTTTAATTTCTGACGAGATGTTATCAGATCGTATAGCGGATCCTAGGTAGATAAAGTCCCTGACTACCTCAAAGTTGTAGCTGTCTTTTGTGACGTTTTGCCCGATTCGTCGATGTTGTGGGTCGACAGCAGACACTTGGTTGCCAATCATTAACTGCCAATCCCATTTATGCCGCTTCAGCTTCAATTTGACTTTCTTCCAATTTTTTCAAGTATTATGTTGAAGAAGTGGCATATAGCAATAGCTATTGCAATAGCGCATCACCTTGTCGGAATCCTTTTTTGACATCGAAAACATTTTCATCTTGAGAGTTTATCCGCCGTCGTCCTTTCTCCTTCTGAGTGTTCTTGCTAGGCATCAATTCCGTCGACCAGGCCAACAAGAAATGGCTTGTCCAGTAACATAGGCGCCGGAGCTAACAAGGACGTTAAAGCAAAAAGCTAGGTTACACTAAAAAAGTTAATATGGTTGCAAAATTTTCTTAGGACGAAATCGGTCCAGCCGTTCCCGCGTAATGCCAAGACTAAGGGAAATAGGTACTCACTAGGTTAAAAATTACTGATGACATAGAAATAATCAACTATAACCGCATTATTAATGTGTCTTGCTTAATTAATACAAAACATTTCTAGCGTGGTAGTAATTGATGACATACGGTGTAGGGACAGGAGGCTCGGCTCGGCTCTGTCGAACGAAAAATGTTTCAATGGATATTTGGTCGTATATGCGAGGAGGCCAATTGAGGAGAAGATATAAGCTGTGCCAAGACTTTAATGTACTAGCTAATGGACAATATAGCTCCAGTCAAGAGCACCATCGGATCGCCACCCATAGGTTCGAGACTATAAAGAAGACCGAACATCCGTTTTAAAGACACAGCCATAGTCGATGACTTGGAAGCAGTGCGACTTGGATCGCAGAGTATGGAAGGCTGCCTTGTATCAAGCAGGGACTCTTCACATATGAGTACGTAAGCACATAGTTGTAAAGAAATGCAACCTCAGACATGAAATTCAAGTATATGATTTAATTTATTGACATCACTTCAGATTAAAAAAATGCAATCCACCATCCAGTAAATGAACTAGCATACCTTTAGGAGCATTCAAAAGAAAACATCTCATAAGTGATAAAGAGACCGGGACTTCGAAGAATACAGTACCAAATGATTGCATTCTTTTAAAAAGTGAGCAAAGACTGTGAAGAATGTATAATTTAAGTTCTAGTTTCCGTTTTCAATACTTGTAAATTAAATTCCAGTGAATATTAGACTTATAAGGATTCGACTGCAATGGGAATACTATTAAATCAAAATGAATAAGAGACATCTCAAGCCCTCAACTTTACATAACAAATGTAAGGGCATACCTACAATGTGATAACTTCATAATCACAAATGCGATAAGTATACAGTTATAAATTATGTACGTGCCAGAATAATTGCTCATTTCAACGGTATTATAAATCATTCAAATCAACACATATACATTCGTACGTCAACTACCACCCAAAGGAAATGGTTTGACTATTCCAACATTGCACCACTTAGAATTGCATAAGCACAACAAAAACATACACATTTCATTTGTATTTGCGTGCAAATAAAAGTCAAAAGGACAATCAAACTGTAATCACTTTTGAATTCCGTTCACAAAACATTCGCTCCATTATTCAACTTAAAAGTAAACATGACGAACACGACCTCGAAACAGTACGATGCTACCGACCTGAAGCTATTTAACGCACAAGTCCCTCAAGAGAGCGGTAGAAAGAGCTAAATATTTACCCTATTCCACGTTTGTAGCTACTTAATGTTTTTGTATAATAGTTCGTAGAAAAACCACTTGTTGAACTAGGGCGGTGGAAAGGATTGGTTAAAGTTTTACGTCCAGTAGTACACATTCAGGACACGAGGATAATGAAACATTGTACCGGTGACCTCCTTACCCACCCACCTGTGGGTCAACAATGACACAAATTTATTTGTATGACCTGACAATGGTCTCTTGGCAAGGATAACCCCATCACGGCATCTACATACATACATGCTAAATGTAATAAGCCAGCTCGTATTCGTATATCCTCACATTTGAATGGTTCAATGATTTATTGAGCAGAGAACATAATACGATATTGATTGTGCTTTAGAGAGAGAGAGAGAGAAAAAAAGGAAACTCCTGTTAGAAGGAACGACCACCTAATTGGGTTTGCTTATTGTTACAATATACATATCTGGTTTTGGGAGGGCAACATCCGCTAAGTTGTGAAGAATTCTTTGTTTGACGAGTGTTGAACTCCCTATAATTGGAGTGGTTAGGATTAGATGCCTCTTCTAGAGACGTCAAATGCAAGTGACATATCCTTGTGTTCTTTGGTCACTTTGGTTCCAATAACAAATGCTGGTGGTGAAAGCCAATTTGTTTGTGAATATTTTATGTACATCATTGAGAGGCGTTGTATAGAAATTTTATCTATGAAAATACTTCCAACATGGGATATGGGTACAATCCTGCTAGAGTTGAGTTAATTTTATGACAATCTATCTGTATTGTTTGTCGTGTGAGACTTCTTTAGATGAAGTGCTACAGTACTGGGGTCTACCTTCAGTTGACTTGTGGTCTACACACTTTAAACTAAAACAAGTACGACAGGCATCCGGTTGTGGTAGGTATGTATGAGAAGACTAGACTGCTGAAATAAAACTTATTGCGACATCTTTTCATTTTACGCACGCATAACCGTTTCCCCAGAGGCTTTTTTAAGTTAAACAATTTTATCAAACAAACATATTGCTCCCGCTTATAGCTTGGACAAAACTAAAATATCCACCTAAACAAATTCCCAAGGCAAACACACATAATGTGGTTCACCATCTGTGTCGCCAAAATACACATACATTCCACATTGCAGGATAATTGGTTACAATTGACGCAGCCATAATTAACATGTACCTTTTGTTTAGATATGTTCATCTATCAGAAGTAAACAACACATCCAATTGTCTATGCAAACAAACCCTGTCACAATTATTGTCTTGTAGTACGATATAATGTCCTACGGGATACGGGAGCATGTTTTCGAAAGACTCCTTTTCCCTTGGATCCGATTCGGATGATATGAGTAATTCTTGTTGTCTATGGATGTAATTTACTTTCTACGCCGTTCATATGAATGCACAGATTTCATTTAGACAAAGGGAAAATGTTCAGCTGAGACATTTTCTCGAAATAATACTTTTCCAGGAAATGAATTATATTAAATTACATAAAATTTTGGGTAAATATTTGGATGTTGAGTAAGGTGAGGTTTTTTTCTAAGGAATTTAAAAGATACTGTGTGTCAGCGGACTTAAAATACCCTTGAGAATTCTTTCATGTAGAAAATTCATCTTTAAAAAAATAAATAATATATATGAAGTCGTTATTTCTTCTAGAAATTAATTTGGAATGAGAGCGGCAATAAGAGTCTACACTACAGAAATAAGTTTAAGATTATTGGCCCAATATGACTTTCCTGAGGTAGTCCAGAGTTTAAAGATGTTCGAAATTTAAGGATGTACAATGACTAACAATCTAGACTGTGGGAAAACACAATTCTAGGATCATGATTTGATTGACGAAATGTTCGTTTCTATCCAGTTAGGCCCTGGTGTGTTTCAGGTCAAGGGTTAAGGCCGAAGATGCTTGTAGTATTGTTCTGTTTTTGTAGTGGGGTCATCGAATATGACAAGCACTTAAACCTAAAGGTCCATTGGACTCCAGCAAGGCTGGCCAAAATGATCACAGACCAACTAGTACACATCGGGATTCGAGATACTTAACCTTCCACTGGTTTTGGCGAAGCGAAGGAGGTCAGATAGTTCGATTTTGGGAAGACGTTACATTTACGCAATTTTAACATATTAGTTGTCAAGTAAGCAGTGCGTGCTTTATCGTGAGTCGTCAAGATCAAGGATCACCAGTGGCGTTTGTAGGTGTTGAATAAAATTTGACGAAAAGTTATAGCTCTGAGAAACCCTGGATCGTATAATCGTAAAAAAACAAGTATTTGGCATCACTGTTTATTCAAAACAGGTAGGTTTGCTTAATCGTGTTTTAAGTCGAATCGGCGAACCTCACAGGCCGTTCTTTAGGGATGTGAATCATAAATTTCAAACTGAACTGTATTCCTATTGGATCGTCTGTGGATTCCTGGGAAAACTTATTTGTTTCGGGGCCAACAATTCAGAATAGATATTTCCAAAACCCGATAGAGAGTCTTCAAGAACAAAGATATCTAAAATAACTTATCGCGGTCTCCGATCAATGATCGCGTTTTAATTAAGATCCCGTCATGTGACATATCGAGATAAGGGGACATGTAATAAGTCAGCTATTCTTTGGTTTTTAACCCAACCATCATCATTGTACGTGAAGACGACGCTCCCGACCTTTACATTTTTGTAACGTACGACGCTGTTGCTTGGTTCAATACAGGCTTATACGCTCGTCGGAGGGCGCAAAGTTCTTGGCCCAGCACGTCACAAAAAAATCTTGCCAGTCTTTGGCGTGCGAGAAAATACTTCTAAAGCCACCATACAAAGTAATTTTAAAAACTTAATTTCATTACATGTCGAGGAAAATTTCTTAACTACGCAGCTGTCGATGATTATAGGCGGATTTAAGCTCGAAATGGGCCTTTCTAATTTTTGTGAATTTATGCTTAACATACGCTGAATTCTCTCCTTTTCAAGTTCATTTACTGTCATCTGTCACCTGTCATTAGTCATCTGTCATGCTGTTGTTTTAACATCGACCACAAATTCAATAAATACTCCCTATTTCCTGAGATACTAAGTATTTACTTATTGCGGACGTAAGGAATGTATTGCCAGAACAAAAAATAACGTGTACGAGCTTAAGTCGTTTTTTATTTATTCAAATTTTATCCAAAAACTTTTTTCAGTCAAGTCAAAAAGTCTTCTTCTAAACCTACAAAAGTCAAATTGTCCGATTCTCGCAGTATGTAGATATAGCCATTAAGCCGGCTCCAGCAACAAAGTGATGATGTCATTTATACCAGCCGTTGTGTCCGCGTTTTTGTTTTCCTACCAAACTCAAACTTAAAGCATCCATTAAGTCTTAACATTCGCGCATCTATCTATTTGTATAAATCTCTTCTTACATCATCGCACACGACAGAATCTATTCGGATTATTGGCGGCAGAAAGTCTAACAATCTCACCCAACATCTCACGTCAACGAACTAACCAATGACAATATTTTGCTTAGATTTACTGAATCTATTCATCCCACTGTGCCAGTGTCTGCCATGAAACCAATTTCGGTATTAATTTCCATTCACTCTTTGTCTCTGCAATTTAAATAGTCCAGACCTGGCGTCGTACATAATTTGTCAGCGCTTTCATAAATTATTGAAAAGAAAAACAAAAAATACTTAGGGCCATTTGTAGGCTTTCGAGGTGGGAAGCACTCCTACCCCGTACTGAAAAATTAATTTTCTGAAATACAACGCACAAAGGCATACAAAATATTTTATCAATAAAAATGCCTCGCAAGCCCCCTCCACTTGTTGGACGCAATTAGTTAAATTAACTTTAAGGATTACTCAATTCAAATGGCAGCACCAGTTAATCCTGTAATGTAATTAAATGTGATTATCATAATAAACTTTGGCTCGGGATTGCGTTTTATAGCGTTTTATATACGCGGTTTCGTGCCAAGGAAAGGCGAACTCCAACCCCAGTTAGCCTTTTGTCTTCGCATTGCCTTTGTTTTAGTTCATTGTGAATCAAGTTAATTAGTTAATTTGCCTTCGAGTACTCTTCGATGAAAATGGGAATGGATCTTGAACTGTAACTGGAACTGGAACCCCACAAGTACTGACATAAATTATGGTTCCAATAAATATTTGGCTTCTTAACTGATTCATACCATACCTTTGGATTCGTTTTCTTCTGACGTTTTTTCCGAGGTGCAACTTCTTCCTAGGTGCCACACAACGACTATGAATATCGACTCGCATGTACTGGTCAAGGACACACTACCCGCTGTGAGGGCTATGCACATACCTTCACCTTTCTCCATGCTGTGGGCTTTATCGACACGCAAACTTTATCCGTTTTCCGGTCAATTGTGCAGAAGAATTTTCCAAACACCAATCGTTGCATAACCATTGAGGTATAGCCACAAACTTTTTGCTCAATTTTCCATTCGATTAAACTGCTAAATCATGTGATTAAGGATTTTCGATATCTTTTATGGGGGGATACATAGCCAGCTTCAAATGAATCACACACGTGCTTGCCTTAGAAGAATGTGATAGGACAATGGCCATCTGATCTGAGGGGAACGCCTACTCGTAAGCCCCTTTAATTTCTTAAAGCATGTCCTTGAGGTTTTTTTTTTTTAAAAAAATAACCAATCCCTGTATCCTTAGACAGATGCGTGTTACAAGTTTAAGGAGAAGGAAATTTGCTACTCAATTAGCAGTGCTGGTGGAAATGTAATTAAAACGGCGCGCTGTGGTGACATTTAATTTATGTCCTTTTCTGCATTCAGGTTTTTTTTTTTTTTTTGTAATTATTTCTTGCTGGTTTCCACCATAAGTCATTTATACAAAAGTTGCGACTTGTTTTGCAAGGCAGGCACGCTTAGACGAGCTTCCCAAGGGAAATAGAGATTAATTGTTTTTCTGTCGACCGATGATGGTTTGTTTTTGTTTTTGCTTTTTTAAGGAGTTTATGAGCCTGTGAAACAGTTGTCCACGCGAGAAAGTATACAATGAAGGATAGTCGGTGAAAAGTCGTTTCTTATCCTGGTTATATTTTCTCCCTCTCTCTCTCTCTCTTTGTCTAATAGGTGGAATTAAGCGGTTTTGTGGTATGAATTTTGAATAGATTTAAAGTGGATTAAGAAGCCGTTTATTGTGTTGTGAGCAGTATCAATCTGGTCCTTCGAGCGGTATACGATTCTGTGGGGGTCATTTAATTTTGTTTCTTTTAAAGAACTTTTTTGAAGTGGTTTCTTAAAAATAATCCTTAAAGATGTTATCCTTTAATACGATTGAGCTTGCTTTCGTCAGTTGAATTGGAACCCTTTTTTTATTACAAAAGTGTCTCTGTGACTAACCATTTACCTTAAGATAGAGGCCTCGTTTGTTTGTTGCTTACAGACCTTAATAAAATTTACAACCGAAAGTTTAAGCTCTATTTTTGAAGCAAATCGCTAAACAACTCATTTTGAAAGTGATTTTTAATTTAAAGTTGTGTTCCGCAAGGTTAAATACTGTTGCCAGTTCGTCTTTAGACATGATTTTGGTTTTGGCCAGATTTCTTCTGTACCTCCACCCGCCTAACGTAGGTCTAACCGCAAACAAGTTTAAATTAAACAATTGGTTTATCATCAGTGCACTGCTATCATCGTTCAACTCTTTAAGTTCACAAAGACATTTAAAATTTGCGTTAAACCCTATCGCAGAAAGATTAGAGGATCTATGTAAAATCAAAATCTTTGGAGGTCAAATATAGTCGCCAAACTAGTCCCATCTGGAGGATCTGAGGAGTTCTTGGAGAGCTAGGAAGTAGCAATAGAAGGTGTTGCTCTGATTTGACTTTTTCGTCGTCAGTGCAAGTTCTGCAAAAGTGAACAATTATACCATTTAAAGTTGGCAATTATTCAGTTAATACCCCAAAATTTATTTTTCTTCAAATGAGAATACGGTCTTATATCTTTAACAGACTGACACGACTGCTTGTGTTGTGTCGTTGATTTTAGTCTTTGAGTCGATCATAAATCATAAGGCTTTCACGGATTTCTCATAATCATTGGGTGCCACAAGTTCCTTCTGACTTTTTTTCTTTGGGTGCACAAGATCGCATCATATTGGGAGTCAGTTGGTGGTACTTGTGGATCCAGATTGGATCCATTTTTGTTTAGATTTTGGTAAAAAGCCGCCATAGTCCCGTTAATTGTTTTAAGAATCAATGGCAACGGCGCAGATAGCTGAATTACGAAAGAAGGTAATTATACCCAGATTTATTCGACAGGGTATCTGCATATTCCTAACATCGCATCGCCTTTCTTACATTGTTCCGTTCCGTCCCTCAAAGTCCGCACTAGAACTTCTCTTTTAGAATACAAATCAACCCTCTTGTAAGTCATTTAAATATTTACTTAAGTAACCAGTTTTTCGTTGGAATTCTTCAGAAAGAAAGACAAGCCCCCTAACAAAATCACCAATTTCAAGGACCGAAAATCAGGTCTACCATACTTTATCCATTCGCGGAATATTTCCAACTCCCTCAGAAGTACCTATCACAAACCCCACAATGACATAGTCAATTGGACTTTTTATGTTAAGCCATCCATGCCTCACCTTAAGGACGATGGCGTCGTAACAAAATAAAAAACAAAAATTCAAATAATTTCTTTTCAACAAAATAATTCAGTTATAAATTGGATATTGATACACAATACGACACCACCACTGAAGAAATTACGACAATAATGATGAAACGGAATTTCGATTGTATATAATTTAATAAGCGTTAACAGTGATAAAACCAACTTTAAGGACAAAGAGAGTGTATCATGTTTTTTTTAAGGAAACTTTTGAAGGCTATCGCGTAATTGGGTGTAAGAGGAGAAGATGTCGTCAAATGTGTTTCCGTTTTATTATTCTGTTTGTTGTTTTGCAACAATTGAAATGTGCTTAAAGGGCAAAAAAAAAAATTCACTGAACTTAGCGAAAACAATCATTGGAAATGACTCAAATTTTGTGGTACTAATCCATTATCATATTATTAAGAGTATTTACAGTGGCGTGCAAAACACACGGGAAGCAAAATTGATTTATATACATTTTTAGTTGAATTAAAAAAAAATCCTATATAGATAGATATTTCTGAAGATCAGACGCGAAAAATGAGGTACATTAGAGGGGTCTATGATCACCCCAACGAAATTTATATCAAGCTGAAGTGAATATCTGCAATTTTGAGTATAACTACTCTAAAGGATATTTGACTTTAGAATACATGTAGACCTAATTTGATAACGAAATAAATATTAAAAGTGTTGTGTGATTTTAAAGGCCAAGAAAAAGTTATAACAACTTAAGTAAAATTTTAAAAAAAGTTTAATTTTTCAGAATTTCAAATGAATTCTTCTTATTCACTGATTCTTGCATCGAAAGTCTCGGAATTGATCAAATTAACAATGAACAATTTTGATTTCATTTCTTTTAATAGAAATATTTTATTATTTTATTGTCAAAATAAATAAAAAGGTGACCAACACTTATGAGGTTCAAATTATTCCTCCACTGGAAAACTTATTCATGAGGTAACTCTGGGTTAATTGTTATAAGTTAAAAGTTTCTTTACGCATATCTGCACGAAATTTTCAAAGTAAAAAATTAACGAATGATCGGAAGTGAAGCTGTAAGACCTTTGAGGTAGAGGCTTTACGTTCTTAAGAAAGTTATCCATTCAAAAGCTAATATTCCCTTCATAAATACTGTTTGAAATGCAAATTATTTTTCTAGTATTTCACTAAAATATCATCCTCAATGATGAGAATTTGCTCCTTTAAGGCTTTATTAACAAGGTCTCATGCTAAATCCGAATGCAAATATTATAACGCTCTTTGTTTAAGTAGATGTATCTCATCCAAGCAAGCCTATCAACAACGTTAATATCATAATTATTTGCTGCAAACACGATTTTATATCACAAGTGTCGCCTTAGAAAGTTCAAACAATCACAAAACAACAGGGGCATGCAACTGTCCAATAAAAATTTTAGAGATGTGTCAAATATCTAAGTAAATTAAATGCAACAATACCAGAGGTGAGATTCCTAGATTTGTTCGGGTATTATCATCGATCTATGGGAAGGTGATAACCTTTTTGCAAATGGCGGGAAATTTCTGAAGTAAAGAGATACAAAATATACTTCTACCAGCCATAAATGGCCTCCTGATCCCACATCCTGAAACAAGACAATGAGGATGACAACAACTCATTAATGCCCATTTCCATGTCTGTGAATGAGCAAAATTATGGGTTCTGGGATAACGAAAATCCGCGTGAAGCCAACAAAGAGCCATTACACCTGCATAAAGTAACTGCATGGAGGCCCTATTTTTTCGAAAACTATGGACGGGGAGCGCTACGACTTTCTCCTTCCTCAATGAACTGGGACTGGAGAACTGGAGCCATACTGCATCATCCACAGCTGAAATTCTGAGGGCTCCATTTCTGGATCGCCTAATTTCTCTTTTTAGCAATTTTCACTGCGCAGCAAGATCACGTGATTTAACAGTTCAACAATTATGTGAGGTTTTTTTGAAGTCAAGTAACTTTGTCTAAAGTCCAATAAATTTAAAGAGCAAATCTGTCAAGAAAGCGAGGACTTATCAGCCAGAAGTTTATGGAAAACACCAAAATAGGGCCCAAAAGTTTGGTTCTGAGTAATTTTTTATAAATTTTGTTTATATGAGAGAATTTTCCTCAAATCTTCAAAATTGATAACCTCGGCGGAAAAAGGAAGAAGAAGAAGAACACTATTAATAAGCAGAATTTAAGTATTTTGGAACTGCTCTCGGCACAGGGAATAATTGGACCTCACTTTTTCGCAAATGCAATGACAGTGGCTGTAAACGTGCACGATTAAATACTGTGCGACTTGTTTTCGTTGAGCCTGCCTGTGCAATATGAACTCGTTAAGAACTTATTCCTACTCCGTAATTAATGGGTTGTACTCCAAAAAATGTGTGAGAAGAGAACCGTGTTGGTGCAAAGTTAAGAGTGTACACGAACTCACCACTGCTCGATATTGGTTGTTGTGAATAAAGAAAGAAAAACAATCTGTTAGCAATTTTAAGTGCAAATTTGAGGCATACAGGGTGCTACCTTGGGATGTGATTTGTGGATATAATCTACGAAAAAAATCGTTGCAATGTAAGGGTCTACCATCAAATTTTACCCCAGCTACCGAGTATTTAAAGAAAGCAAGACTTTGGTGGACCCTGACCCATTTTTATTAAAATTCAAATAACATTAATAGTTGTATCAGTAACTTAACTTAACTTTTTATATATCACATTTTTAAGTCACTTGTGATTTTCTTACCCATGCAAGTTTTTGACGTGCCTGTTCTGTTGTATCTTTTATAAATCCAATCCTTTTAGAGACATGCCAATTCAATGAACCATAAGTACCCATTCAATATTTTTTGCGAAGGAGCTAATGACGAGCTCAGTAGGGTAAGGTGAGGCCAGAAAGAAAACTATTTGAAACAAGTTGAAATGGGCCGCAGGATTGGTGTAAGTTGGGCATAGAGAGATGAGCAGTGAAAATCAATTGTTCCTGAGTGAAAAAAAACGTTTCCAACAGTATCCTTGGGACTTAATTTTAAACTGACTTTCCCTTTATTGGGATTTGTTACTTGGCCCATTTCTTAAAGAAACAAAATTAAAAATTCTTGAAGCTGCAGATGCACTATAAACTTCAAATTGTTTTAAGAATTTTCGATTTTCACTTAATTTGTTTTTTGGAAGAATAAAAAAAAAATAAATATTGGGCGTAAACGGTCCATACAGGACCCAAAGCCTAGCTTCTCCAAGCACTGTATGTGCGAAGATATATTTTTTGACACAAATGGAAGGACCTACAGTTTAATGCCGATTCCGAACGGCAATTCATTTTTGAGAAGCTTCTAAAGACAGGTCTTACTCTTGGCTGTTTGTCAAACGTTCGCAAGAGGTGGGGCAGCGAATAAAAACTTTCAGGTGGTACAGGTCGGGATTTGAACCAGCGACCTCTCGCTTCGTGGTCCAACGCACTTAACCACTAAGCCACTGCACCCACATTTTATGGAAGAATGATTCTTATTAAAGCCTTATGAATATTCAGTGTCATAACTAAAATACTACGTAAATGAAATGTGGTGCTGCATATTTGCGTGGCTTTACTTGCGCAGGACATGGGATTGCCTGCATATCGCCCAATTTATTGCAATTTCAGTGGTATCGTTTTCTCTCACTTATATAAAATATCTATAAGTTAAATAAAAGTGTGCGCTTCTTTTGAAAAGCATTTTCCTTACGACCACTCACTCCAACACTCGCTTAAGTCTGCTAACTCTTACGATAAAATGTTACTATATCTTAACAGGCAACCCAGTTTTCCTCACGGGACAGCATAACTCATTCAACTCCTGACACCATTAAGACCACTAACCAAACACCTCCCATACTAATAAAACTTAGTTAACGTGCGGGACTTTCATCTATTTCAGATATTCCATTTCCAATTAAATTAACGTTGCTTCATAGCAAAAAAATTATAGTCCCCTTTCACTTTAACGGTCGTTGAACTGGTCCATTATCGTAAAAACGAAACAAAATTGGCATAAAACTGAAATGTCTTATCTTGGCGACAGTTTACATTATGCTTTGGCGTCGGAAGTTTCCTCTACCGACGAACGTAAGAAAATAGCCCTATAATCGGACCGGGACAATGAATGTGGGGGCTAGCATAAAGGACGTGTCCCGACAAATGACGCGCACTCATCAGTGCGGTTGTAAAAATGTTTATTTCATCTCCTGGCCTAATGTTCGTTCGTTTTGGAAAATCAATGTTGCGACGTAGCATCATCGTTGTGACAGTGTGGTGCAAGGCAGTTCGTCATCAAGTGCACATTGAACTATTGGTAATTTACCTCAACAAATGGTCGAGTGAAATGGTTCCCCACTAATGGCCGAAGGACGGTATTTTAATTGAATCCATCCCAGGGAATTATTCGAATACAAATAACTACGTTGTGGGATTTTAAATTGCTTTCTAGCAGGAGTGTCTAGACACCACGGCTGATGCGCCAAACGACGCAATAAAATCATCCCTATATTCGATATGACAAATAATGAGAGCTACCACCTATGACTTCTTTTAGACTTCCTTTATGATCTATGGCTGAGAAAATATTTACAAATTTACATCCTTTTCGATATTTCTCCCAAATTTCTATCCTACCCAAATCAATCACTCTGCTCTGTCAAAATTCGACACAATTGTCAACAATGAGAATATCATCATCGTGATATAGGAAGATTGTGCTATTGAATAACAAGTGACTTTTTAAGGGCCCTTCTATTCGTCTTTATCCCGAATTGAATAACCAAATCCTTTAAGTAGATCCACTTTTCAGTACCCCACTTTCTCTTTCTGCACAAATCATTTCACAAAATGAAGGCTATTCAAATTTTCAAGACACATCCTTTCGAATATTTTATAGAAAAATGTTCAATCGTCTTTCTCTTTCTCTCTCTCTCTCTCTGTTGTTGAATGATATCTGGAATTGAAAATCATTTTCATTCCTTAAATCCTTCTATTGTTTCCCATCAGAGCATTTTCTTCGGAATGTTCAAATATTTAAAAAATAAAAACACGTCCAGGACACTAATAACAGTAATTTTATGTAGTGTTAGTTGTTTTCCTGCTAGTCAAACCCGTATAATTACAAAGTGAAACGCAATTTCTGCTCGTTTGCAAAAGTACCACATTTCAGCTAGCCTCCCATGTCACTCTGTCTCAAAGGAATGGAAAGAGATCTGCTTGCTACTGCTACTGCTTCCTACTGAGGAGCTACAAAAATTCACATAAAATTCCACATGATGTGGCATGCAAGTACAAAATGTTAATCACATTCTGTGTTACCTGTGGCGTTTTACGAGCTTTTAGCTTCCATCACTATCGCACCGCACCGTACCGCACACACACTGGCACATGTTGTGGCACATGATATTATTGGGAAACCGTCCTTGTTATGCTGGGTATGCTGGGCGCAAGCATCTATCTGCAAGAGGATGTCAGTGTGTGTATGTGTTTGCCTTCTGGTGTCAAGTGATTCAATTTTGAATCTTACACCAAAGTCAAATTGAAACATAGTCGAGATGTTAGCTGTTCGGATATGAGCAAGAGGATATTGTGGAAAAAGGATTCTGCCACGAGACATCAAGGAAGACGCCAGCGACAACACGTCGCCGTCACCACCTGCGCTTGCCAGTCTTGTTTGTTGGACGTGCGGAAGGAGTTAGCTTCATGCACTCTCCTATGCGGAGGTGTGGTGACTATAGATCGCATAGTTGAATCCTTGTGTAGTCTTCAACAGAACCCAGCGGGAGGATATAGCCTGTGTGCATGTCGTTATTGGATTCTTCTCACAAAGAATCTGAATGTCAGATTTGTGAAATTATACAATTGTGTGATGAAAGGGATACGATTCTGTCAGGCAGAGGTACGGGCAATCCTTCCCTGTTATAATACATAGTAATCTGAGCTAAGGCAACGATGAGCCTAGGAATCGAAGGGGTTAATGGATTTAAGTGGGTAGAGCAGAGTAGCTTTGCTTTGCTGAACAGGTTGAGTGGGTAAGGTATTGCAAATTTTGGGACTTCATTCGAGCGTAAGTGGTTCGAAATGAAATGCTGTGCTGATGTGTTTCTGACAGGGATAGGCAAATATGTGGTATTCAAACATTAATTGTGCTGGAGGTGGTGGATCAAACACTAAATCGACAAATGGAAAATAATGGAAATTGTTCGTGTATGTTTCTTTAACAAAATGAATTAAAAATGAAGTCTAACTCAGCAGGAATGGGAAATATGTGATTGACATGTACATTTTGGTAGTTGTGAATAGCTAGAAGTTTTTTGTTTACCTAAACGATTACGAGAAAGTTATAAAATATACAAAACTAATTTTTAAACTTTTATCTGTTTAGTATTAGATCATAGATTCCCCAAGTTCAAAAATCATTTCGAGCAGGATCTGAGACAGGAGAGGGATAAAATACCATTTTTACGAAAACCTGTCTTTCTTTAGTTTATGTGTTTGCAGTAAACAAGGCCTTATCTAATCCTGTAAAAACTTCAAAGTTAGTGCTTTAACTCGAGAACTCAGTGAACTTGGTTAGAAGACTTAACTTTTTGAGAATTGTTTGAGTTTCTAGACATACTGGAATTACGGAAAATGAGATCACTCAAGAACTTGCTAGTCAAGGTTTGAAGGAAGTTTTCTCAGGCCTGAGCCAGATGAACAACGGCAAACAAGGTGCAGAAACAGCAACGTATTGCATGTCTTGGCATTGCACCTACCCAACTTGAGGCCATTGTTTAGCTCTCACCTCTACAGATCTTCATTAAGCAGACAGCTGCCAGAAGCGCTATTGGGCTGAAACTTGAATATATGTTTAATCCGGTAGACCATGTGGGTCACCTAAAAATACTTAAAGAAATCCCAAACAAGGAGCATATTGGGAAGCTGGTGGGCTTCCTCACAGGCCATTCCGGCTTAAGATATCATCTTAACAAAATGAACCTATGCCCAGTGACTGCATGTCGATTCTGCCTAGAGGATGAAAAAACTTCCGAACATATAATCTGTGAGTATCCGGCCCTTCATTGGTTAAGACGACGGATCTTCAATAAAGACTTCCGTACATGAGCAGAATTCAGAAACTCTGCAACTAAGGACGTTGTGGCATTCACTAGGGAGTTACTCGTCTTTAAGGCTTATTTCGCCTTTTTTGATACAGTAGACCTTTAAGGTCGCAGTGTCCGCCATGTGGCCAGGGGCTTATTATAAAAAAAATCCCAATTAAGAACTTCGATTGATTGGGTCTCCTTTAGACACGATCCTATTGGTTGCAAACAACCCGAACTAGTTCGACCGAATCAGATAAGATTGCGGAGTCTTAGTTGATATTGCTTCTGCTAGAACTGGGCTACAGGCTCTAGGCCCTGAAGTGGTGAGCGCTTATTATTATTGAAGTGGCTTTAAAGTCTGCTACCCCTGTGTTAAGAAATGAGCGATGTTCTTAATAAATATTACTACATCACCTGCATTTAAAGTTGACATAGGCCTTTTTGATGGAACGACTTTTTTTTTGTGCAGAACAGTGTGTTTGGTACCCGGGTACCTACTACCGATGGAAGTTTTAAACTATGGAAACACGAAGAAGATAAATTAAACGTTAGCAATTACAATTTAGGGCCGTAGAACTACCAACGAGTTGAGGTAATAACCTTTTGTAATTTTATATTATTTATGGTTCAAATCCCTCACCTCTTTATTCGCAGCCCACATCTTGCGAAAGTCTGAGAGGCTTTTAATGCCGTTCGAAATCGGCAGTAGGATATAGGTCCCTTTCAGTCGCGTAAAAAAATATATCTGCGTGGCCACCGTGCTTATAGAAGCTAGGCTTTAGGTCCTGTTTTTCGGATATGGACATAATTTTGGTTAAGAACACGATCCAGAACTACACTAGCCATGGAAACAATATCAGTGTGTTTTATCTTCAAGCCCGAAACGCAGAAACTTCGAAAAAAAGTAATGAAAACTTATAGTCGGCGAATTGTAGATAAGCTTAATGTGCCTCATGTCGAGAGAATAGTAGGGCAAGCAGAGAGTTAGGCTATTAAAATGCTTTGTTCCAACTTTGTAGACTATTTGAGCTCTTCCAAATAGTAGGAACACGGCAACTCCATTGGCTCGAGCAGATCGAGCGAATAGACAGGAGGATCTTTGAATCCCGACGTCATGGAAGACCAAGCCTTCACATGGACGCCGAACCGTAGATGATGGAAGGCATCTATGTTCCAACTGTGTAGACTCTTTGAGCTCTACCAAAATGTGGATACTCCAAATAGTAAAAACACGGCAACTCCATTGGCTCGACCAGATCGAGCGAATAGACAGGATGATCTTTGAATCCCGACGACATGGAAGACCAAGCCTTCACATGGACGCCGGACTGTAGATGATGGAAGGCATCTATGTCTCCGGCGCAGATCTTCACTAGGAGGTTTAAGTAAGAAAAAAGTGGAAAGCAAGTTATGAGAGTGTGGAACTGACTGGCAGCATCGCATAACTTTAGTTGTTGTGGAAAACCTGACGATTTGAAGAGAAACTGTCAAAGGATTTAAAGGTTTTTGTTCCCATGATAAGTTTCTCCCTGTGTAAGGACATATCAGCAAACATTCTATGGAAGTTCGCCTTGAGCTAAGTTCTTAAACGGGGTTGGAATGCTGAATTGTTTGCTGCTTCTTTTGAAGCCCATAAGTTATAATGATAAATCCGTGCTTAAGTCGACTTAAGTTCTTTACCCGTTTAATGTTATTTGAAAGATATTCGCTTTCTTATGAAAATCTGAAGGAGAAATTAAAAAAAAGAAGAAGTTATAACTGTTTGAAAATTGCTTAAGTCATAAATGTAAAGTAGCATGTCAAGTTTAAAATTGCCTTTTCAGCACAGAACTGTTGGATGTTTGCATTTATTCCTATATTATAATCGATCAGCAGAGATTTAAAACTAAAATCGATATTCGTTTGCATTTTCTTTTTCGCAGGAGACTCAGTTCTGCGAGCCAACGAACAATGTCCATGCTTTTAATGTATTCTCTAGCTGCCTTCGTTTCTGACTATTGTTCGTGTTTGTTTTAGTATTCAATGACCATTCAATTTTCGCATATTCCTTCTTGACTGACTATAATATTGTCTCGATGCTGAAAATTTCCATTCCGATTTTGAACGTGCGGCGTGGCGTTTATGTTTCCCAGATTGTCAGAACTGAATGTCTAAATAGGGACTATAGCATGCTTCCACGCATCTCTATCCTTCGTTAACGAATACAGACACCCACGGTCTACTTCAGTTAAGACGGATAATTAGACTCCGTCATAAATCCATTTCAAAATGGATTACATCCTGTCTGCATATAATTTGTTTTCTCCTGAAAATGACCCCATCGCTTTGTGTCTTCCAGATTAACTAAACAGTGATCTGCTTTAGTGGAGTATATTTTTAGATTTACCATTCCAGAAGTCAACAAAAAGATTCCAACAAATAAATACTCCATTTTCTTAGAACTGATTTAATTTAAAAAAACAAAATCTTAATATGTGTATTTTATTTCCCAATTATTTTCCCCGTCTGCTAATCGAACAAACTCACTCTTTACACATGTTCCTTTTTCATTTTATTAAAAAATACAACTAATATGCTATGGAAGGAAAATGTGTAATATAACAAAAGCAAATCCGAATAAATTTAAACATGAAAAACAAACAAGAAAACAAAAATCCCATTGTTATGTGGCTGATTATACATGTACAGTTGCTCCTCGCACGTTAAACTTGAAAACAAGATTACATTTTATATGTACCCATCTCGCAACAAAGGTCCTTAAAATGTACACAAACCATTGTGAGGGTGGTGAGGGAGGTTGTGGGCTGCATTGCTTCCAATTATACAGGATTCAAAAGAAATGAATGGAAAAACGCCACTTAATTGTAAACAGTAAAAAGATAGAAAAACAAATTTCTTAATTCCTTTGCAACAAAGAGTACGAGTATTATAGAGATACGTAGTATCTACTCTAACTATATTCAGCAGGAGAACGTTGTATGAAGATTTTAATTGGAAAAACAGATTTATAATGTATTCTCTAGCATTTGCAGTAACAAACAAATGACACGTATTGTGCATTATTGCCAGGGGAAAAGGTAATTGAACCTGGCATCAGATAAGACCAATAAACTGCAATCACTCGATAAATAAATATTAATTGGGTATATAAGATGCACCTAATGGCAGTGTGCACAAATCGATTAAATGGAATTAAATTGTCTGCCATAAGTTGATTGCAATGAAAAGGTCGAGCAACCATTGTCTTATTTGCATCGAAAGACAACGAAATGTGTTTTAAGGTGATACACTTGCAAAGAAAAATATATGAACGTCTTATGTAGAGTTTCTGCAGCAAGTTTGAAAATTCCGAAATTCCGAATAGGAACGTATTTTTTGCAAAATCAGTCGAGAAAAATAGTAGCCTTTTGCAGGGTAAGAAGGAAATTGATTTTATAGTCAATTAGGTAGTTCCACAGAACTTTAACATAAGAACCGTGTATCACTTTTCAGTGATAGATTACTTGCTCTACACCCTCGTCATGTCTTAAAATTTAAAACTAACTAACTTTAAAAATCACCAACACTTGTGCCTTATATACCGGTTTTCCTGCGGAAATGTGCCTAAGAGGACATCACATCTATACGTGCTTCGTGGTGTTTTTCTCCCCAATATTTTCGGTGTCATTATACCCCATCCTAAGGGTATATTAATTTTGACACATAGTTGGTAACACCCCTTAATATTCTTCGCAGACCCCTAAAAGTATTTATGATCAGGACCAAAATCTAAGACTATTTAGCAATGTCCGTCCGTCCGTCCGTCCGTATCAACTTTTGAGGCCTTTAAAGTTTTGCTAGGAAGCTGAAATTTGGAACACATACTCCCTGGGGTTCCAAAATGATAAAGTGTTAAAATTTTTAAAATACGCCCACAATTTAGAAAAAACCGTTTTAAGGCTTAAGTTAGAGAGATAAAGTTGTGCAACCTTCACAAGATATGTAGGTACTGTCACGCCTAATTTTTGTGGGCGTTTTTCACTAAAATTGAAAATTTTCATTGAAATCGAAAAAAATGTTTAACAATATATTTAGCCAATATTTTTTCAAATATATCGCCCATACAAATATTTTGGCCACGCCCACTTGCTATCCATCATCTTCCTAATGCTTTTTTTCTTTGGAGTACATAGGGATAAGGATATGGTATCATACTGTTCGCCCCAAGCGGACTGTAGCCTTTCCTTATGTTTTTCTATTGATATCGGTTCCATTTGGTTTTTAATTTGCAATTTCAGTTTCAGTTGCGGATTGGTTATGTGTGTGTTTTGGAAGTACTTGTAATATTCTGCATCTATGCAGAATCATCATTGGATCATGGAATATTCTTGTTTGAGAAAAAAGGCAAGGCAGAGCATAACAAATTTGTGAAAAATGACAGTTCAAAGGTAGATAGAATTAATGAACATAAATTATGTAATTACTATTTTCCAAAGTATGGCGTGTATTGGGGGAGCATTGGGCATTTAATTAATCAACAAACAACTTTCGCTCCGACGACAAAAAAATTAATTTGCAATCACAACTGATTTTGAGGTTTTTTTACAAATCTGTTTTACCTCAAAAGTAAGTGCAGAAATTCTGGTCAGGGTTAGAGTCCAGGCAGAGTCATTGAACAAAACTATTTATTCTTAGTGGATATTTGATTTTTTTTTCACAATGGAATTTATTTGTCAAATATTCAGCGTGATTTGACAAATGAAGAACAGCAGAAGCTTGTTAAATGTTTTGATAGAGATACTACCGACGATTAAGTTGAAGTTAGCGATGCCATTGGTAAAAGAAATCATTTAATGACTTCATTATCTGTTGCTATTGATGGTGCTTATTTGTATGACAACATCCATTTGGCACAGGTCGCTAAAGAGATGAAATCTAGCAGATCTTTGTTTAATGCAAGAGGTATAGGGACCGCCAAATACCTTTTTTTTTTTTGAAACAGGGCGCAAAACATCGAGTGTAGCTTCGGCTGTGTGGCACGTAGCGCCGTCCTGTTGAAACCAAATTTTGCCAATATCCTTCTCTTCAATTTATGTGACCAAAAATTCGTTCAACATGGCCCGATAACGATCGCCATTGACTGTAACGGCCGCTCCTTGCTCATTTAAAAAATTAAAAATGGCCCAATTATGCCGCAATATTTCCCAGCGTTGTTCAAGCGTCTACATAACCATATTCGTTCAGCGGTATAGCGGTATATTATCTGTCAAATCAGACATGAGCTAAGTGTTACCATTCGCGAAATAAGCACTAGTTGAAAAAAAAACGTTAGATGGCGGACCCTATAGTAGTTGAGGCATATCGTGTCGAAAAACACATTGGCCAAGACAAGAATGACCAAACTATTTAATAGTCGATGTCCAGGACTGTGAATCAAACTGGAATAAATTGAGATCAGCTTCTTTTAGGAGGGTGAACCTTATCACCAGTACATACCATCGAAGCTAGGAAAGTATGATAGTAACATATTTTTGCTTGAAGATTCAAGATTTTGCTTGAAGTCTAACTTTAAATATTTAGACAATGCGAAAAGGTTTGTATGCTCACAATACAGCTTTAGTCAGGACAGTTCGGTCTAATAAACATGAGCTGCTAAAACTACTGAAAAATGATGTCCGTTTCTTCTCAGACAAAATGTTGATTGTAAGCTAATCGACCGATATGACATACAAATGTTCTGCTGATGTCGACCATACTAACGAGTTGATAAATGAAAATACAATTTGATATCATATTAACCAAAGTTCTATAAGTGTCTATGATTCTTCCTTATTGCTTTATTTTTAAATCAAATCTCTTGGGGAGTATATCTCCCCAAAACACAAAATTAGGTTGTTGATTCTCGGTTCCCGAATTACATTGGTCAGATTTATTTAATTCTGGGTGATTATGCACATGTAGGTTATGTTTCGTCTCATTGGAAAAGACCATTTGAAGGCTACCTACACCTCAGACAATGAAGAATGAGATGAATTAATTACGTCTGCAGGATAGGAACAGAAGCGGTAATCGAGGTTAATACGAACTATATGCTGTCAATAAGATGGGACACCCAACATCAACGAATCGGCCAGAATGTCACCTTCTCCCGAACAACTAAGCAAACCTGGTAATCACAGTCCTGCTGTATGGAACTGTACAGCATGGACTCATTCGTAAGCGGATGAGATATCCTTGGTTGTTTCGAGAGAAAAATTCTTCGTAAGTATGCGTTGATGGACTCTAAAGGACCAATGATGATCTCTACGAGCTGTACAGCGACTTGGTCAAGAAACTGCGCATTATGGTTTGTCTGGAATGCAGTAAATGAATGCCTCGCCTAAGGGATGGCGCACAAGTGCAAGAGGACCTTAGATTGGAGTTCACAACTAAAAGCATTTATCCGCGCAAATCGGACAAAAAGAGAAACAAAAGAATAAAGTATATACTCGACGAACCATAAACATCCAGTAACTAAATATATCCAGTAACTACGAACTGCCACTTATCACCATTTTGAATTTCACACCCGTATTATAGGCTGTAAAGCCCGAAGGAAATCATTGTGCTTTCCAGACTTACTTAAATATAAAGAACCCCGGAACACCCAGGTTCATCGAGAAAGAAGTTTTTGAGAAATATGAACTAAATCATGTGTTTCGTTTTCAAAAAAAAAATGATGGGTTTCTTTGGGCTTAATTTAATTAAACACATTTTTCTTCTAAAATTTCAAAATTATCTAGACCAAATCGCCAACATTTTGAAACCAATTCAGCAATTGCTGAGCGAGAAGATGAGTTTTAATTAAATCATTTTATTCAGTCGCTACTTTTATCACCTGTCAAAGATGAGAGTACTGCAGTATGTGCCATAGCACAACAAGCGCTGTAAGAAGTCATAACCTATATAAAACAAAAGCAAACATTAAATTTAAAAAGAAACATTAAACAAAATCTAGGCCAAGGAGTATTTAAAATTTAAGAAGAGAAGAAGCTATTTAGCTGGTTCATGATCTACCCATATTCCAAATTTTTAGCTTTGAATGCCTTACAGTTAGTTTCCGAGTAATTTTGGCTCCGACGAAAACTCAGTGCAGCGGACAGACAGAAAATTGGCTTGACTATTACTATATTGAGCTTCTTCAACCAAGAATAATGTATAGTAATTAATGTCGATTCTTAAAGGCAATTTAATTTTTAAGAAGCTTCTCGTGACAGTTCTTACTCTTGGAAGTTTATCAGACTTTCGCTAGAGGTGTTGCAGCGAATACAAATATTTATATGAGCGGATTTGAACCTGGCTTTGTAGTCTATTGCACTTAAGCACTATGCCACTGCACCCACAGACATGAAGTCGTGTTGAATATATGGTAAATGTAGGAAAATGTAAGAGGATGGAGGATTGTTAGGTTTTCATTATGTTGGTTTCGCTGACACGGCCTAACATTTGACGGAGAAAACTGCGTTTCCAACATTGTATTCTTCAATTGCAGACAAGAAAAATGAGTTTTCCACTCTGTGCTGAGTTCACGTTAGGCTTGTTATCGGTCACGTTGTCTGGATTTTATAACGTATGTTCTTTATAGGTAAATGTTGAGCATATAATCAGAAACAGGAAATAATCTTTAATTCTTATATTTTCCAGGTAGGTTGGTAACTTTTATTCCATTTATACCTTCATTTAACTTAAACAAGCTGAAAACTGTATCCAATAAGACTTGCCGTAGCCATATATCACTTTATTACAACAAAGTTAACGAGATCTATAGGTTCCCTTTGAATATCATCGGTTGATTTGAGGGTGGACTTGCATCCATACCAAGTTGTGGTGGCAAAATATGTTAAGAAACAGCAAATATACTCTCCAATAGTAATTATAAAATTCTCATTTTTGCATGTCCCCGAATTTAAGCCCTTAAAAATATTGTTGACTGGAAGTTAATATATGGTATAATTAGCACTTATTATTCAAAGAAAATTAAAATTACAAAAGAAATATAAATAAATTGTATTCTTACTAATTTAAATAATAACAAAAAAGCGTAATACTAATTAAATTAATTAAATAAAATACTTAATAATTCGTTCATTAAAAAAGTCAATAAATTTAGATTGAAGCTTTAAATCAATAACCATTAATCAATTCAATTTGAAAGTCTGAATCGTTTGAAGTAAAAGTAAAGTTAAAATACTATTAGGACTTGCTAATTGTGGAAAACTACATAAATTGTAAGGGAAATTACGAGTTCTTAAAACGTCTTATTTTATAGTTAGAGCAAGCTAATTTACATCCTCAAACTAAATATATAAAGGTTTAGCAGTATCGTCGGCTTAAGCCGTGTAAGCTGTCTAATTCCATTTTTATGACTTTTAAACCATTAGAAATGTCAAAAGAAAACGCCTCTGATATAAAGATCAAAGTTTAATACGAAGTAAAAGTGATCCAAAAGTGGTGAGGGAGCAGCATATAGAAATGTTTTGTGTAAAAATAATGTAGATTGTGGAGTATTTAATATATTTTATTGAATTTAACTATAAACAAGCAAAAAGTGTTTTGATATAGTTTCATCCTTCCCTCATGAAATTGTTATTTAAGGAGTTATCAGGTTTACACTCTAAAAGTATACATTATTCTTATCGAAAACTGGGAACTATCTCCTCATGACCTCTTCTCATGAAGATTAACTTTACCAATTAAGCAACTTTAAATAAGTGTTAGGCCCAGCAAATGAAATTTAAGATTTTATTTTGATATACCTGAAGTTTTTCTCCCAAAAACTTGCCTCTCGTTTTAATATGTCCTTTATTAAAAATATGTTTTTTATTAAATAAAATTGGATCTAGAGCTGAGCCTTGCGGGACTCCAGAAATAAATCGTATCTGAGCTGAAGGGCCACTATTGACATCAATCTTAAAACAACCACTAAATGAAAATGTTTAAAATATTTTACAGATACACGACGGATATATAAATGTTTCATTTATAAGACAAGGATAACAGAAAAACAGTGTGATATTCCTTTTCAATGTCTGGTAGAACCATTCTAGTAAATTGTTCTACGTTTGGCGGTTAATTTGAAATTGATGGCAAATTGCCAGTATTTGTTGCGAAATATTGGTTGCAATTTTCATACGGACGAACAATGTATTATTTATTGATAAAACAGGCGATATCTAAAACTATCGATACCTACAGCAATGAAAATTGTATTTAATCGCTTCCAAGTAGTTATTAAGGTTATCTTCGGATGGTAATGTAGTCATTGTTGATACGACGCATTAAAAGTAAATACTTTTCAACAAAAAATTATATTTTTCAGGTTTTTTTATCTACGTGACGAGATTTCTACGATTGAATAACATTCAATTCGAATATCATGTAGGTATGTATCTACATGAGAGAGTAAAAAAAAATAAGAAGTCTCCTCGACTATTAAAAATGACTATGAATAATGAAAAGGCAATTCTACTCATTTCAAAGTTTATAGAAGGAAGACTTTTAAACATGAAAGTACTTTCTAGATCATGTAATCGTATCAAAGGATTCCTTTCAACAGTAAAGCCGTCGGGCTACAAACTTTAGCAATCCAGAAACATCTAGCCATTTCGAACTTCAAAATCAATAAAATGATGCAATAGCGCCAGAATAACAATAACAATGAAATCTCTTTCCATTCTGTCAATCCTGCAAAGTTTGTGTAAGTCCATTAAATCGTCATCTCATTTATAGTAGTTACCTACCCAACTTCCGTCACTAGCATATTGTTCTGCTGCGAAGTGTAAACACACATTTAGCTACCTTTTTTCTCCCGGAAATTCGAGCATTACCCACCATAAATTACCCTCATGGGACTAAGCCAACAAATATGCTGTGTTTTCGGTGAACCTTGACTCTCCCAAGAAATTATATACGCCGCCGTCGCCAAATGGTGTCTCTCTACCGAATTCCCCGAAAATTCCATCCATCAACCGTTTTCCAGTGAAATCCTATCTAAGCCTCTATCTATCTCCCCACCCACAAACAAACCCCTTAATTTTAGGTTGAATTTTAGAAAGGCGTCTACTATCACCACCGTGAATAATTGTTTACCATTCGCGTAATTGATGATACAATACACTCAGCTGTCACTGTGCCGAGATCCGTCGTAAATAAACTATGATGATACGGATACCTTCCCGCCACACGCCGTGTCGCCGCCGCAAAAATGCCCAAACGTAAATATTTGCATTGAAAACAACATAATATGCCAGCCGCACTTACCTGATAAAAGTTCAAAAAAGTATCCCAGTGAAGCGAAGGAAGATTGTTTCAAAAAATTTCAACATATTTTTTTTTTCATTTAAAATTGTTTAAATAATTGCAAATTTTATGTTATTTTTCATTAGTTTAAAACAAAACACTAGAATTTTTTTTTTATAATTTTTTGGAATATTTTAAAATTCCTCACACTTTGTCACTTAATTTGAAACGAAAAAAAAACACATAATCATCACTCTTGATTTTGGTTGAAAAGGATAATAATTGTCCTTTATTTAATTTGAATTTTTCGTTCCGAAGGATGCATCTTCTTTGGCAAGAAGTCATCGACTGAATGTTGAAGTTGTCAAACCGAACATAACGTTTTCCACATTGATCCATTTTAGTGTGTGGCAGTGGCACCTTGCCCTCGCCCTCGCCGCGATACCATTTCGTTATTCTTTCGTTTTGGCTGGTTTGGTAGCACGCGAAAATCCAACTGAAGTATCAACTTTCTTCGTTGACTCGACGACGACTACCATCCGAACCAATGTCCTTTTCCTTCTTTTCCAACCACTTTCACATGGAGTCCTTTGTGACCACTGTGCCGTGCTGCCACACACCAAAGTTGTTGGGTTCGAGCCATGCACATTGCTGTTGTAGGTTAGTAGCAGCAGCTGATCGAACGAAAGTTGATTTCGTGCAACATTTACATCGCCGCTAACATATGCCCCATCGCCAGGCGCAACAGTCACGTGTACACAACACAGTCATATAATGGAGAAAGCAGCAAAGAGAAATTAAGTTCCACACCAATGCGATCCACTTGCAGAGAGCATGCTCCAACGAAAATCGGCGAAAGTGCCAGTCAAAAGGGAGAGACAACCAAAACAAGAAAACAAGCCCCTGCCCTTAGTTCGCAATGTTGGGGTAGTTAAAGTTACGTGTGTAACATGCGGCAAAATTGGTGCTATTGGATGCCGGCATTTTTATGCTGCAACTACCTTTAGTGAAAGTATGTGTATACTGTATACACAAAGGACCAAGACCGCAAAGGAATGCTAAATTGGATATGAGAATGAAGGAGAATATTTATTATATAGGGAGCAGGGAGTAGAAGTGGATACAAGTTTAATTCAACAGCCATTGAACTGTTACCGGTTGAAGGGAGTTATTAGGATTTGATATGAGATCCTTTTTCTTCATGAATTTCTGAATCAGAATATTTTTACTCTCTATTTGTTGGTTCTTTTCTGTGGGCGAATCAACGTGGTGGAATTGCTTTCTTTTGTTTGCGAAAGAGAAGTATGTACCTAATTTTGATGAAGCGAAGCAAAAGCAAATGAATAAACTTGGAAAAGTATTAAGTAATGCCTGGGTTCGGCCTCGGGTGGGCAAAGCATTGTTCTGTGGTTGCCAGAAACGTCTGCAAAGTTATTACATGGATGCTTTCTGGTGGATAGAAAAATTACCACAGTTTAAGTGCGGGGGGTAGTGAAATAGCTAGTTTATTGGAGCGTAACCTGTTTGTTTCATGAATGTTTAGGAATGGAAGAGGGATCGAGACGTGGAGTGGAGTGGAATGCAATACAAACTGATTTTGGTTCATGTACCTTGTACGTGCTGGCTGATTTCCTAGGGGCATATAACATCGCACAGGATGTGCGTTTACTTCAACCGAACGAATAAACCGGTTTATTTTTACCGGCATGTTTAAGGTGAGCATGTATTTTGTACAAAAACGCATCGCTGTTGTTGAAATTATCATGAATCTCTAAAAAGGCATTTGAAATGAAAGTCCTAAACACGTATTTTTTTAAATTTTAGTTTTTTCTGGGCTTACAAAATCACACGACATTTAAAACACTTCTTTCGTTAATTAGTTAAAATTGTTTTGACTGGACGTAGGCTTACAACAGGGCGCGGAGACTCCGAGAATTAGCTCCAACCTCCGGCCTCCGGGCCTTGCTAAAATTTCTCAGGGCCGCAGTTAAACAGTTTTTTTTAAATGCCGAATATTAAGGACTTGTTCCGGCCCTAGTTTAGCCTTAAGGTAAGATTACACTGCACGCAAATTGAGCATATAGCATGTACTTCCAGGGTAAAGCAAAGCTTTTCATAAAATAATCGTTTGTAAATTCCTAATCTCGGTGTTTAGCCCATTATGTTCTTACAGGAAAAACCGTTATTATAGTGTCTGTATATATGTCTGAATCGTGAAAAATAGTTAATGATCATCAGTACGGTTTTCGCAGCAACAGATCCATTGATAATTTGACGACATATCTAACTGAAAAGTGGAGCCAATCTATTCACCGTGGTGGTGAAGTCATAAGTCAGTCATTTGCAGAGTTTGGCATCAAGCTCTTTTGTCCAAAATTCGTGCATTTGGAATCGATGACACCTTTCCTCAGTGGATTAGAAATTACCTTTCGGTCCGTTTAATTCAAGTTGTTTTGGACGGTTTGAAGTCTAAAATAAATACTACCTACGACCTACAGTTTAATGCCAATTTCGAACGGCAAATCATTTTTGAGAAGCTTCTCATGACAGTTCTTAATCTTGGATGTTTGTCAAACGTTCGCAAGAGTTGGAACAGCGAACACAAACTTTAAGATGGTACAAGTCAGGATTTGAGCTGTCGCTTGGTGGCCCAACGAACTTAACAACTTAGTCACTGCACCCCAGTCTTTCACTTCTAATCCAATCCATTTCTTCGTTGAAGAAAGGTACGCTTAGCTTCTTAGCTTCTCATATTCATTTCCGGACTTACGTCCCTCATTTTCGGGGGTGGAGCTGGAACTGAGAGCATACTAAAAAAAACCAATAGAGTATAACCAAAAGCACGTCGCACGATATCGCGGAACGAAAGGATTGGAAGGGAATGAAAAGGAACGGAATTCCTAGGAAATCCGCGGAAAAATATATTTCTATAGATTAGCTTCATAAAGTTTTAATGTGTGTTTTTCTTTGGCAGTGGATACTTAAGACGAAGAATTTGTGGATTTGTGTGTAGTTATTGATTTATTTATCAAGTAAAAATGTGGTTAACCACGAATTATAATCATGAACTAGCTGAATACCCGGCCCAGGCCATGTCCAAAGATATTAGTTCAACTATCCAACTTAATATTAACTATTTTAATTTGAATGACAGATTATTAAAATATTTATCTAGCAGCGCTAAAAGGGGCATCAAAGACGAACTCTAACAGACCGCCCACCTGTCCAGTTTTATACTCAAAGTATCTGCCGCTCCAAAGAAAGCTTATAACTTGTCACCGAAATTCAAGCATTTACCAACATATTTTGTGTGCAAAATTTAACTGAAAGTAACTAACTCATAACGCCCTGAAGCGAAAGGTATCTTGGATGAAATCCGCTGAGCTTTGTATTTTCCTTGTGTCATGTCCCTACTCAATCTTATCACATATTTTTATCCCCAGTCTAAGAACTCGACAATTGCGAGGGCGAATCAAAGACTCTTTGCACAGCAGGTTGACCTTAAGGAAACTAATTTCAATCATAAACACGATGAACTTCGCAGGAATTGTTTTGACAAAATAAAAGGCACACAACCTTTTTCCCTTCTCTCGTCCGAAATCTTTTTTTTTTTTTTTATAATGTACGCGCACTAAATGGATTTTGGATACCCTTATAATGAAGTAAGGGCATTAGGGAAGTGAAAACGAATCCTTGAATTTCACAGTCCGTCCGAATATAGGCTTAAGGGTGAACTGATGTGGATTCCTAGCATGGCGAGTATTGCGGTTTAGCTGCTGTGGGGGTAGAATGCCAATTCGTTTGAGCACTTACGGTGAAAGTAGCGGTAACACAACGATAGGCAGAAGACATTGCGACGATGACTAAGAGAGTCAAATGATTTCGTAATGTCTCGATCGCCAATAAGTTTTACCGCACGTTTCTGAATCCTGTCCAGAAGTTCCAAATATGTAATTGGAGCACCGGACCAGATATGAGCGTTGTACTCAAGTTTGGGGTGAATGAACGCCTTATAAATTCTAGCCAGATCAGAAGGGGTGAAATATTTCTTTCTATCACCGTATGGATATTTGAAAGCGAATGGTCAATATTTGACCTCGTCTTTACCGTTAGGAATACTTTCATTTCTTCATCACATGCCATACAAGACTATTTTTTGTAGCAAGGCTAGGATGAATGTCATAGAGGCAATTCGTTCGCACTCCTTATAGGAACAAATTTAGTCATTATTCACTCTTCAACTTTGCTGCCAAAAAATCTAAAAACATCAAAGTTTGCATACAAAAAGGCAATATGTATGTATAGGGTCCGCCAAATAACTTTTTTTTTTTGAAAATGCTATAAAAAAAACTACTGAATATTTTCTCAAATTTCTTTATTTATTTGAAAGTACAATCCTTCCGGTTAATAATGGAAAATAATTTCATTTAAATGGTTGCCTCGGCTGGCCATGCAGTAGCCTACACGATCGGTCCAATTTTTAAGCACAAATAATAGTCCAACGGTGTCAAATCGCAGCTCCGCGGTGGCCAAACGACATCAGCTCTGCGGCTGATAATGCGATCTTCAAAAACAGGGCGCAAAACATCGAGTGTAGCTTCGGCTGTGTGGCACGTAGCGCCGTCCTGTAGAAACCAAATGTTGCCAATATCCTCCTCTTCAATTTTTGTGAACAAAAATTCGTTCAACATGGCCCGATAACGATCGTCATTGACTGTATTTGGCATTGACGACCACTCCTTGCTCATTTTCGAAGAAAAATGGCCCAATTATGCCTCTGGACCAAAATCCGCACCAAACAGTGACTCGATATACTTTGGGTATATCGGTTTTTCAATGTATGCGTGTGGGTTTTCTGTGCCCCAAATGCGACAATTTTGCTTGTTTACATACCCGCCAAGATCAAAATGAGCTTCATCTGAAAAGATGATTTTTTTGGCAAAATCGGCATCTTCTCTAAGTCGATCTCAGGTTCACTTAGCGAAGCGAAAACGCATTGGATGGTCAGTTGGCTTCAACTCCTGAACCAAATGGACTTTGTATGGCGTCATACCAAGGTCTCAATTCGTCTCAATGATGTCTCCGAAATGTTCAATTGTGGAGGACGGCGGTGAATTGATGTTGATGGCGCTTCACGCACACTTTCTGCCACAGCAGCAATTTTCGCGGGTGTACGCACTGTTTTTGGCTTTTCACGCTTTGGTTTATCGATGAGGATGCCAGTTTATTTCACTTTTTTCACAAGATAACGAACATACGGAGCTGACGGTGCTTCTCTTCTTCCAAAATCCGTACGCAATTTTCGCACACATTCTGCAACATTACCATGATTTTCAAAGTAATGTCGCAATATTTCCCAGCGTTGTTCAAGCGCATATACAACCATATTCGTTCAGCGGAAGGATAAAACTAACTATCTGTCAAATCAGACATGAGATAAGTGTTACCATTCGCAAAATAAGCACTAGTTGAAAAAAAAAACGTTAAATTGCGGACCCTTTATGTATGAGCAAAAGTATCAACTGAGTCAAAAAAATATAATTAAAACTATGGAGTACTTCCAACCATTACAGAATCTTAAAGTTTGGCACCACAAACTAATTTTGCTACAATTAAAATGTTTAACATTTCTGCGTAAACTATGAACTTGACGCTATTTTTTAAATTGTAGTCCATTTTATGGTAAAAAAAAAACAATTACATATGAACGTTTGACCGTTTTCATTTTCGTACCCACGAAAAGTCAGTTGTTAACCCTGACTGGACCTACACACCAAACGGCTAAACGGATTTTGGTAATTAGTTATTGATAATTAGTAGGTTCGTGCATTTAAAAATATATAGTTTTGTGTTTGAAAGACCACGGCGTTCAATAATTAGTTTTTGAACCAAAAAAAGCGCCGAGTTTTATTTCAGTCTTTAGAGGTTGTAATTCCGCATATTTCAAGTCCAACTTTATTTTTCTAGGTACTATAAAAGCTTAGAAAATTTAGTAAAATCATTGAAAAACTCCTTTTTTTTATTAAAACGTTAATTGACCAAGACTTTCAAATCGATCTCAGTGATGTTTACTTTTTATGATTCGCTTTCGACGTCTATTCGTGATTTTTTAAGAGCACAATCAAATACTTTTGGCACAGCGCTCGTTGTGCGCCTAATCAAGCGTTAAGGTTATGTGTGTCAGTCATCGAATCCCCTCTACCAGGAGTTATAGGCCATACAAACTTTGTTGATAGAGAGAAAATGATTAGCTATGAAAATCGTTTTAGTGCAGAGACATGTGTGCGTGTGTCGTATGCACAGCTGAAATGAGGTGTAAATGGAATGAGATAGTTACACTCGGATGACTCTGAATCTGAACAGGAATTTAAAACTACCTAACCTTAAGTGCAAATTTTAGTTCTTCATTTATAAGGCAATTGTATGTATTTTATCGAAGTCACAGATGAGGAATTAACCAGATAGTCAACTCTGCAATCCCCTATCACTTTCAACTCGCAAAAAATATTTAATGACAGCCGCAAAATCCTCTCTCAATTTTCCCATCTGTGAATACGTGTGAGCCAGACACATGAAGTTAGATCTAATTTACTAGATTACCCGCCAAAAATAATTGTGGGGAGTTTTGCAATATATCCAAATCGTAACAACAAAACAGCTGGTCACGGCGGATGTGTTGGGAAATAGGAAATTCTGCGAAGTGTTGAGTTTATGTGATTCAACTTTTTATTTTATTTTAATATAAATGTTTATAAAGAAGCAAAAAATTAGTTACCCAATAAAGTTGTTACAATTTAGTTGGAATATTTTTTGCGGTTATAAGAAATAGTTCTCTATTTTTTATCTGCCTAAAAATAAACATTCTTGGGTTTTTGTAATTTTCCATTTTGGTTAATAAAATGAGATAAAATGCATATTTTATTGTATTATTGCATAAATATTACTAAATTAGTAATGTTTGGGTGTAAAATATTTGTAGTAAATAGTTTGCAATGGTTTTTTATATATATACATATTAAATTCTTGGTTGTTTTATTATTTATTTATTATTTGATTTTTTTTATTCAACATATGAACGTTTAATGAATATATGTATATATTCGGGTTCGTATGCATGGATAAAAAAAGTGAAAAAGAAGTATTTGTAATCCTCTTTAAATTATGTTGTGTTACAAGATTTGTACGTTTAGTCAATCAATTTTCTTAGCTGTTTCTTTTCTAAGGCGGTTTTGAAATTTTTTATATAAGTTAATATGCTTTATTTTAAAATTTAAAGTAAGCGATAGACGGAAGAACGAGAAAAAAAGGTAGCTGGAATGCACTGCATAAATATATTGGGGGTGCATTTTTTTATCGAAAATGCTTGGTAGTTGAGTACATTACGAAAATGTTTGGTATTTGAGTACATATCATAAATCAGCATGCACATTGTGTTACATATATATTGAATTATTTGGCCACTTTTTTTAACAGCCGACTTTATTTGTCAAGTTATAATGTTTTGTAATTTTATTTTATATGAAAATAAACAAAACAATTTACTACTACTACTACTACTAGGAAGTAATTGCAAATTTTGTTAAAAAAGTGTTTTGATGTACCAAAAAGTAATATTTGTAAGAATTTGGATTACGTTTTATTAAAAGCGTGTTCAATTGTGTAGAGTTACTTAACTGCTTCAATACAACCATCCATAATCTACGAAATCCTTGCTAGTATAGTTATACTTAAATTTGTTGTCAACCGAAAATGTATGATGAACTTTCTTATTATATATTAGTCACGTTAATCAATATTATTTTGATTATTTTTCATTAAAAATTAGAATAAATTAGTTAAAACACAGCTTTATTCTTAATATTATAATATTTTATTATGTTATTAGTTGTGTGGTAAGTATGTTTTTATCAATCCATATTCACCGCATAATGACCATGTTTATTTTACACACCCAAATTGTGAGTTGTAATCTGCTGAAAATCATCAACTGTTCCCAACTTCTTGCTATAAAAAATGACATTTCATGGGCGCGGCCATTAGCCCCATATAATTCGATTTATGTGTGCGTGATTCCCATTTGATTTGCACGTAAAAGTCCATATAAGTGCAAATTATGTGGGGCTTATCAGTTCGACTTAGCTTGTAGGCAACGTGAGAGATTCGCTCTCGAGTTGACTATCTGGTTAATTCCTCATCTGTGATCGAAGTCTAGTCAATTTTTAGCGAACATGAGTAAGCGATCAGAGAAGCGACATACATAGTTTTTTTAACTTCAAAAATTTGTTTCGCTATGACATTAAACAGAGACCGACACTAAGTATAGTAACTTCCGAATGTGTGAAGGCAGGCGAAGAAAGGCGAGCACGGGCCGTTTAAGGCGAGTTTAACCTCAAAATCGGACGTTTTCATTTTAAAGGTCTATAACTTGAGTTGGGGTGACTGTAGAGCACTCCATTATTTCATTTTTGTTTCGTTGGAAATCCAGGATTATTATTCTATTAGATTTTAATTTTTTATTTGAACTAAATGTATCCTAAATATACAGGATATATTTAGGAATACATACTGGAATTCACTATGATTCTATTTTTATGTCACTACTCTATAGGGTGGGCCAAATACAAGTTTCTTTTTTAAAATGCAATAAAAATGGTCAAAAGATGCCACCGCTCCAAACTCCCGGCTACAACAGCACAAACTTGCTTACAGCAGGCACGGTGTGTGCTTCATTTCGTTTCAAAAACGCACTATTTGGGCTACACAGCACTCACTTTCCAAACAAGTTTCCAATATTTTCCAACGTTGTTCAAGCGTAAAGCGAATCATTTCATTCCGCGGAGGTATGATACTGACTTTCCGTCAATATTTCGAGCGGGAAAAAGCTGTCAGCGTTAAAATAACCTAAGATTTAAAAAGGAATATAATAATCTCTATATACAAACACGAGCTTCACCTTTGTGTGTTACCTTATATCTAGAAGCCGGCCTGGTGGATTTTTATAATTTGTTTATTAAATGGATAGAAACTACTTTCAGATGGTTTAAAAAAATAAATTGAAATGCGTTCGAAAAAAATTTTGGAAATCCGTTCAGCCGATGTTTTTGTAGCTCATTTTTAGAGCTGAAAAACGAAGCATTCATCAATGCCAATGCAATGCAATTGGATGATTTCTGTATGAAGATTTCGTTGGAGCCACTTTTTTATTTGGAAATGTCGGTGCCGCGTTAACTTAAGCCAAGTTAAAGCTTTTGACAAACTTTCAAAAATTAGCCTTATTTCATGTTTGGAAAGTGACATCTGTCGAGAATAACCATACAACATAGTTTTTCCAAAGAAATAAACTTTTCAATTTTTTTTCTTTTCACTGATTTTGACCATAATCAGATCGCAGACATATATTGCATTCTATATCATATTATTATATAGGGCTCTCATCGCGTAAGGCAAAAACGATCGAACTACGTCATTTGACGATACTTCTTCTTCGTTTAGCAACGATACAAGATCATCGTTTATTTTTGTGTTTCACATAAGAAAATCAACTGTCAAATTTGTAAGCGTCTTATCATTTGAAGTGAATTTGATGGGAGTTCGTTAATAAATAAAGATGATCATAATGAAGTCCTTAAACATGACGTAATTTTGAAATGATTTGAATGTCTGCTACATTAAAATTCACGGTGTCATGCGCTCTGAAACGTTCTTCCCAATAATTCCAAACAATTCTTCTTGGAGAATTTTAAGTCCAACTGAGCAGATCGACATATGTTTCGGCCATATAGGTATTACATTGACCCTGCTATGGACCTAATTTGGAACCTAAGGACTGAAATAGAACTACTGTGGAGGAATTTCACTAATATCAAATCGATTGTAGAATCACATCCGGCAATACCAAGTCTACCTAATGAAAAACAAATAGCGTTCTACTTTAAAGTTTCTAAAACCTCAAAAAAAATTTTGACATATCATAGTGACAGAACTTTTGTTTTTGAGATGTCACATTTTACAAGAAGTAACTTTCAAACTGTTCAGATTTGGAAAATTTCTAATAATACGAAAGATGCCTTCATACAATGTCAACGATTAAAATATTTTATTCGTTTAGAGTTTGCCATTGCGATCAAAAAGTCGTAAGACCAAACGATGAGATATTGAGGTTTGGAATTGGAAAATCCATGCTTTTCTCATGGCCAATTGTATGTGGCCTGTCCACTTTGTAGGAAATTTGCAATAACCCTATTTAAAAGGCTGTGAATAGATTAGCAACGTAAGTATGCAATAAGGAGCATTATAAAATGTGGGTGCTGTGGCTTGGTGGTTAAGTGCGTTGGACCACTAAGCGAGAGGTCGCCGGTTAAAATCCCGACCTGTAACACCAGAAAGTTTATATTCGCTGCCCCACCTCCTGTGAACGTCTGACAAACATCCAAGAGAAGCTTCTCAAAAATAAATTGCCGTTCGGAATCGGCATTAAACTGTAGGTCCCGCCATTCGTGTCAAAAATATAACTTCGCACACACAATGGTTGGAGAAGCTAGGATTTAGGTCCTGTATGAGCCGTTTACGCATAATATTTATTTATTATTTTAGCATTATAAAATGTACGTATGCTTTGACATGTTTTGCACAGTTCCGGACATTATGGTAAGGAAATACTGTTTTGGAATAGTGTTCAAGTTTGAAATATTGTACTGTGGATTAAAAATGGTTTCTGGAGTTGGAGCAGGGGTTTCACACCAAGGTTTCTATGCCAATAGGAATGTGTCCCACTGTGTTCCAAGCTGAAATCCATGACATTGAAGTCTGTGCTAGATTATACCTTGGAAGAGGGATCAACGGCGCCAATATATGTATCTTCTTTTTATTTCAGATAAATAAGCGGCTCTTCAAGCATTCTCGTCTAACACAGTGGATCCTATGACAGTAAAATGCTACTTCGCGGCCACCAGGGAATTGCTGGCAACGAATCTGCAGATTCTGCGTTCTTTAGAATAGAACCATTGACGGCTGCTTTAAGGCCGAGAGGCATTTGTGAGCATCAATTTGGTCTAACCTACTGGGAAAATGTTCGTTGCTTAGACAATTCAAAAGGCTAATCAAGACTTACTCAATATGGATAAAGGCTCTGCAGAAGCATGAAATGACTATTCCGAATTCAAAGAATGCGGGAGGAGCTGCACAAGTAAGTATTGTAGGTCCGATTATATTTTTAAATAATACCTATTCGAGATATTCCGCAAGAAGAAGGCACAACTGTAGCTACGTTTGTGAATGATATAGCTATATTATCCGAGTCGATTTGCCAAGCATGCAAAACAAGCTGCTTTTATATAAGCAGTTCGGAAACCGTTTTGGACGTGTGGTATAAAACTTTGGGGAGCAAGTAGCAGAAATATTTTACAAATTTTTTGAAACAAATTGCTTAGACGAATTGTAAACCGCCCGTGGTAGGTATATCCGAAATAGTGATGTCCACCGAGACTAAGCTATGGTTACACTCGAGGACAAGATGAAAACATTTGCCCGTATAGAACGGACTCGCCTACATGGTCATTGCAATAACGCTATGATGCTGCAAACGCTAAATGAAACGAATGTAGTGCATGTTAACTAGCGCAATAAGACGTAGCCGCGAACAATAGCAGGTGCTATCCTACTCAGAAATAACCTTGTGGTAGTAAAAAGTATTTTTATAATATGTGTTTTAAGGCAGTAAGAATCGCACACTATTTTGAGCAAATACAACCAGTTACCATAACGTCTCGTTAAAGAAATATTTTCCACCTACCATCGACAAAAAAAAACTTAGATCGTTTATTTAGCTGCAGTTTGGGATACTATCTCTCTATAAATCTCTGAATCTGATCGTAGATATCTAAGCAACAAATGATCGCTTAGTTCTATTACCTACAACAACCTTAATTCATGCTCCCCTTTTTTATCTCACACTAACCAAATTTATGTGAAAAAATCCCCCCGGCAGCCCCACAATTCTCCAACAGAAAAAAGAGCACATACAATTATTCCCACGGCCTATACTTTTGTCCGCATCGGCAAGCAACTTAGAATCAAGTGTCTGAGTAAAGTATTTAATTCGTAGATTCAACCAACCAACGACGAACTGACAACAAAGACAAAAATGCAAATTCTAAACTCTTCCACCCGATTTTGGCGGTGGAGGGAAAAAAAAAATAAATTCAGAATTTGAAATGATTCCTTTTGGCTACTCAACTCACTCATTTGAATTTGAATTTTTTTTTAATGTACATATTTCCTAGCTGGAGTAATTAAAAAGAAGAAAACTATTTGCATACGATGAGTTCTATCATGTAAATATTCATAATTTGCAGTCCGTCCTGAATAGCTAGTTTGCAGCTGTTTTTTGTTTTTTATAAAAAAAAACTTAGAGGCAACAAAGTAGGTACCTACCACAAAACTCTCGACAAATGAATAATAAAAACTTATTGCAAATTGTAGGAATCCAATAGACAAAATATGTACAGTTCTGCTCGGTGAAAGTTTCTTTTGCTGATGAGATACTACTAGCAAAATCAATGTCGAAAAGACTCCTCCTCAGTATCGTATCTCTGAACAGCGGGTTTTTCCTTATTCAAATCTTTAGTATTATTTTGTATTGAAATTGGGCCAAGGTGAGACGTTTTACACAGGAAAATTGAAAATAATATGAAAGACAATTTGTGAAGAGGATCGAGAGGCAACGTGGCAGAGTAGCGGATGTCATATTTATTTGATTTGACAACATGAGAGGGAAGCAAGGCGAAATATACAATTTTATTCTCTGTTGGGTAATGATATTGTTCTTTTTGTTTTTTTCATATTTTAATATTAAATTGAATTTAATATTTCTTTTTTGGTTTTCCCTCTTTGTTTATCATTTTGTGGATGCATTCATGTATATGAGTTCTTTGAACAGACACTTTTTCGATGATAAATTGAGGTTATTCACAGGCGCATTCTGCTTAAATCACGATGATGTTCGAGCAAAAGACTTTCTGTCATATGAAAAATTGGCCATGCGTTTCCTGGAATGGTCCATTAAAACACAGAATGGCTGAGAAAAGAATTTACAGAATGTTTAAAGGTATTTTATAATGCTTCATTAACTTCGTAAAAGGACAAATCTGTTTCGAAATTGTGACAAAAGTGTTTTGGCTGTTAATTTTTTGTGAAATTGTTTGAATGAAACAACAGCGCTATTTTACGGCTCAACAGATATGTTCTTTTTTTTATAAAAATCTTACTTCTTTACCATGTTTTAATTTCTTTGTTATATTTTCGCACTATGAATATTGGATTCCTACTTTTTGTTTGGCCTTCATTAATTGGCTAAGGAAATTCGCAAAGTCTGCTACTTTGTCATTTATCAACAAAATAAAACAAAGTTTCCGTCGAAGAATTTTTCCCTACGAGCTATCTGTTCGGGAACAAGATTGAAGAAATCACACGAGAGCGCATCTCCTTGCCAAAATCCGGTGCATGTTAGAAAGGGTTCAGATGAGCTGCTGCCAAACTGCACATTGCATCGCGTGTTTCTAGGGTCAAGCGACACAGTTGGATCGGTTTTGCCGGGATCCCAAATTTGGCCATCGCCATGAAGGCGTCTTGAAGATGAATGCTGTCATATGCGTCTTTAAAGTCGATAAAGGGATGGTGAGTCTCGACTTGAAATTCGTTGTTCTTTTCCAGGATTTGCTTTAGTGTCTATGGTCGATGTGCCGGGCCCGAAAGCCACCCTGGTACGTGCCGATTTGTATGTTGCTTCTGGTTTAAGACGTTCACACAGTACGTTGGATAGGATTTTATATGCAAACATTTAGCAGGGATAAAGAAAAGGATACAGAAGTTCTTGCTAGACATGGGATCGCATTTCTAATAAACAGATGGGGCATATGGAGCTGATCGTCTACTCATCGGGCATGCTTTGTGTCTGGTATCCTATGGTGGTTTCGGCCACCTCTCTGATGATTTCGCGATACTGGGACCACTTGTTGTTGTCGTCTGTTGTAGGTGAATGTACAGTGAATAGTTTCTCACTCAGGCGCTCATTGTAGGCTCTGACAACTCCAGATGTGCTAAGGCGTCCAATGTCTACTTTTTTTCTTCTGGGAAGTTCGCAGCGTCAGGTTGCTGTGTCGATCCTTCACCGTGAAGTGTTCGCATATTCCAGGAAGATACTCATGTATGTTCGTTTCCACTACTCGCTTGTACTGGTTATGCCTCATGGACCCATTTATTGATAATATAAATGCGTCCCATACCCTTGGCCGAAATAACGAAACACGCCATTGTGCTTACAGGGTGATTAACCCTGCTCACGATCATTGTAGTCTGTATTTAAATTCTAGTAGCTTTTATCCGTCAGTATTCGGTTTGTTGTTAAACTAAAATTAATGGTTTTTACATTTTTTGAAAAGCCCTTTTAACCCAACTCCAGTCATTAGCACTCATATTCCGGCGTTCCTTGGCCCTAATAATGTGGTCCCCCACTATCGACTCTATTCCAACAGTCTTTGGAAATCTAATTAGAAACATAGAAAAAAACAAACAAACATATATTTGTCATTTAGGCTTTGTTTACCAAAGTTACACACAATGCATATGCACAAAATATGCACCGTTCATTTTCTGGAGCTTTGCGCCTTTTTTTATACATAGGTAGATCAGTTATATGTTATCGAAAAGGTCTTTTTTTGACAAGTGTACTGGAGTGTTTAGATCGGGATAGGAAATTTTGTGAACATTTAATTAGAAACACCATATACAATTTTGAATACTTTGTCCATATTACGGTAAAATTCCTACGTTTTAAAAATTCCCTTAAATATAGCAAACCACTATTAATATTTAGTTGAATAAAATGGGAAAAAACAAGATTTGCACACCAGAATTGAGAATGCAGATCATCATGTAATACTGCACAGCAGGTGCATCTATGGATTCTATCGCCAAGGAAATGCAATGCTTCAAAAAAATGGTCTACGGTGCAATAAAGGTTTACAATGAAACTGGCAGTATAGAAAACCCAAAAAGAAAAAAACGGGCCAGGAAAACAACCGCTAAAGAAGATAGGCTGATATGTCGTTTGAGTAAAGCAGATCCTTTCCTTACAAGTAATGACATTATGTCAAATGTATCGGGGCAATTAAATCAAAAAATTACATCCCGGACCATCAAGAACCGACTGCTAGAAGCAGGCCTGCGGAGGTGCATTGCTCGCAAAAACCACACGTTTCAAAAAAAAATTAAAAACGTCGGATGGAATTTGCCAAAAAGCATGTGCTTTAGCCCCTCTCTTATTGGAAAAAAGTGCCCTGGGGCGATGAGTCCAAATTTAATATGTTTGGATCTGATGGAAAAAAATATGTAAGGCGGCCAACGAATGAAGAGCTCAACCCAAAGTACACAATCAAAACCATTAGCATGGTGTTGGAAATGTAATGGTTTGGGGAGCCTTTTCCTGGCGCGGTGTTGGCCCCATTGTGCGAGTTGATGGGCATATGGACCAGCATATGTATAAAGACATACTGGCAAATGTTATGGAGCCATATGCTTTTGACCATTTGCCAGTGTCTTATATTTTCCAGCAAGATAATGCCCCTAAACACACTTCACTTAGGGGGTATCCCATAAAATATCCCATAAAGTATTGATTTTATTTTAAATTTTTTAAGAGCTGAACTCGAAAATTTGATTAATATATTTTTTTTTTTAAATTTAAGTTGTAAGTTAAATTAAGTTATTTGTTTCTAATTATATTTCCACGAAAAAATACTTTACTTTATTTGTTTGTTTTTATCTCACTATTAGAACATTTTAATTCGCGTTTACACATATTCATTAAAATTTAGTTTAAATTTTCGATAAACAATTAAGTTGTAATCAAATCTTCGAAAAAAAATATCTGTTTCTAATTAGTTTTTCACCGCTGTATATTTTCAAACAATTTTCAAAATTTCGATTAGTCCCCTACCTCCTTAACAGATTGCGGGAGCACGAGAGATTTCATTGTTTCAGCTACCTTACTCGGCTTTTATCCCAATCCACAACTAGCGAAAAACTTGGGTCTCTCCAGTCCAGTCACTCCACAGATGGGGTGTAAAGAGAACACAAATCGTCCGTTTTTGAAATATCGTAAATACCTAGTCAATTGAGGAATTGGAATTACTGGGCTTTCAACCGCACTGATTGGTTCCAATCACAACGATGACAATTGGTTTCAGACGCCAGCACAATATAGCAGAAGAACTATTAACACAAACTAAAGCCATTTGTTTTCCTTCAAAATATGTTGACACTGACATCATCGCGAAGTATATATGTACTTCCATACCTGAAGAGAAATTTCGACAAAATAAAAACCTTTGACTATTGTCAAATTCAATTTCACCTGAACTAAAATCGCCAATAAAAAACCAATAATCGCAATTATTGTTAAACAAACAGCTCAGCATGTGTTAAACATTTTTTGTCAGCCTGATGATCAATGAATTACTCAATCGCGCATCACCAGCGAAAAAAAAAAACCAAAACAATGTTTTAAAAATAACGACGAAGCCGAAGATGACAATCGACCTAAAATTAAACATTTAACGGAAGAATCATCTTAAAATAGAACTTCGAATGGGAACCACGAGAGAAAGATAACTAACGGTAGATATCATACATTCATGCCGTTTGGTGGAGTATAAAAATGCACCAAAAACCGGATATCTGCATTTTGGTTAACCGGAACAAGGCTTTATCATGGCCTGTCTGCACTTGTGTCATCACAAAAGTATGAGGTTGGCAATAAATTCTCGATAATTTTGACAGGTTATGCTGTGCGAAGGAGCACTTGCTGCTATGACGTAATAATACCTTCGATGTAAGTTTAAAAAATGTTCTTTTAAGGCGTACACAGTCATTCTGCTTAAGTTAAGTATGAATTACCGGATTTCCATGGGAATTACATGCAAAAATACATTCCGTTTGACGCTTACAGCAAAGCTTATCATAGCAATTAATCGCACAATGGTAAACTTTGACGTCAAAATTCGGTCGGAAACGTCAAACGGCATGAACATGAAGCACTTCAATTATTGTTCATCGTGTAGAGTTACCGTTACTGCGTTTCAAATGTATTTAATAGACAATCATTCTTACTTTGGAGTAACTGGACTCTGGGTGAATATAAAAAAACAAGTAAACATTAAAGATGGGGTTGTAGGATTTGTAGCATCTTTTTGTCAACAATATTCTGTAGGTAAGAATATTTTTGACATAAACCTCCATTATGTTTGCAATGTCAAATAAATGCTACAAATCCTAGTGGCTGCTTCCTGAAAATATATGTATACCTGAGAAACGCAATTAGGGAGGGCCGTTTTTTTGCCACCACTCCGATGAAATCTATAAGAAGAGAAGGGAATGTGGGTGTCGTAGTAAATATAGCTTTTAAAACCAGCCCGTGAAATTGAGGAAAGAATTAGTTTCTGCGAAAATCAATTGGTACAACCTGCACAAACAATTATCAAAATGGAAATTTTCCTCCGTAACTACACCAACGAAGTTGAGGATGAACAGTGCAGCGCACAAAATATGTGAGGTTCCCTACAACGAGCCTGTTTAGAGAAAGCTAAAATACTGCTTGGAGCCTCGAAGGGTCACTACCAGCACGGAAACGAATCTTGGTGGGGGACAGAGGAAATTCAAGCAGCAATAAAGGAAAAGAAAGTGGCTTTCAAAGCTTGGTCAAAGTGCGCCTCTAATAATAATATAGTTGAAAAAGCTCGCCTTGAAGTGGAATACAGACGTTGCAAAAATATCGCGAAGAAAAAGTGTGACCAACTTCAAGCTAAGTGTATGGAGAGTCTGTATCAGGAGTTGGAAGAGGTATCTTCTTCGCCTACTGATATTAACCAGGTAACCCGCGAGCTTCGACAAAATATAAACAAGGGAACAACAATTTTCAAGATTGCCGCACAGAGAAGAAGAAATGCTCTGGAAATTTGTTCGCCGAAGCTCATTAACAATGCTCAAGGCCAACTACTTCTGGACGACGAAAAAATTGTATACAGGTGGCGAGGGTATTGCGAGCAACTTTTAAACGAACAGTGTATATTTTGTAAATCCAGTGAGTTCTGGAAAAAGATGGGAGACATCGGACTCAGATGGCTCATGATTCTTATCTCCAAACTCATGAGAGGTGATCCAATGCCCAACCAGTGAAGAGAAAGTTTTCCTTTGCACAAATGAAAGGGAGATACGCGAAACTGTGATAATTACCGTTCAATCAAGTTGATGTCACACTCCATGAAGATCGTTGAGCTGATCTGATGACCAGTGCGGGCTTGTCGCGGGTAAATCAACCACAGATGTAATCCAAAGTATAGGGTCCGCCGTTTAACGTTTTTTTTTCAACGGCGCTACGTGCTACACAGCCGAAGCTACACTCGATGTTTTGCGCCCTGTTTTTAAAGATCGCATTATCAGCCGCAGAGCTGATGTCGTTTGGCCACCGTGGAGCTGCGATTTGACACCCTTGGACTATTATTTGTGGGGTACCGTAAAAGATAAGTGTTACGCCGACATGCCAGAGACAATTGACCCTTTAAAGGACAATATTCGTGAAGCCATTGGAGAAATACAGCTGCACACAATCGATAATGTGCTCAAAATATAAGGATCATAATGGAAAAGCATCGTGATTCCTTAAAGGATCTGCATATGATGCCTGGTTTTGAAAAAGCATTCGATAGACAACCAAGAGATCTGATATGGGTAGCGCTAAGCCAACGAGGAGTTCCTGAAACCTACGTAGAGACGATCATGGACATGAATGCGGGAGCGAAGACAAAAGTCAGATGTCCCGCAGGGGTCACCGATGAATTTCCAATTAAAGTCGGTGTTCACCAGGGAAGTGCTTTAGGTCCTTTGCTCTTTATTACAGTCCTAGATTTTCTTCTTGAGGGAAAAGTGCAGACCCTAAAGTGCATCAATTATTCTTTTCTGACGATGGAGACAAGTGATGATCAGACTTCCCTGCAACGAGCACTTGATGTTTGGGTAGATGTTTTATTAGGGAATGGGTATCGTATTAGCCAAAGAAAAACAGAGTATCTGTCCTGCCCGTTCTCTGACCCAATTCAACCCATTCCAGACATATATTTGAATGGGGTGGTGGTTCCCAAAGTTAAAATATCTGGGATCAATAATCATCAGGCTCTACACCGCAGTTGTGCGTCCGGCGCTCACATACGGTTCACAATGCTGGACAATGTACAAAAAGTATGAGGGCAAGTTGACAGCAGCTGAGATGAAGATGCTTCGCATGACAGCAGGAGTAACAAAGCTTGATCGAATTAGAAGGTCCAGAATCCGAGGAAGCCTTCACGTCAAAGAACCCATTTCGAAAAAATTGGAGCACGACGACCATTTCACTACGAAGCCGTCAGAAAGGCAATGGCAATCAACGTTCCCGTACAATCGCGTAAGAGAGGAAGGCCTCATTTGATTGGCCTCAATGATGAAGTGATCCAAAATCGGGATGCCTGCAGATATCTTTTGAGGTCGAACCGGCGAACCCCACAGGCGGACCAGTAGTAATGCAGTGAAGTGGCAGGGTTATGATCCCTATAATCCTGATCATAATCTCGTCGTTAAATGGAGAAAAGAAGTATCGGAAGAGTTAAGGTTAAAGGTGCCCGAGAAAAAAAATCGCAGACGCCTGTCCTAGCAGCTTAAGCCAACGTTACCATCGTCGCGACTTATCACTGTTGGTGTTGATTCCCTCAAAGCTAAATGTGTGGATATAAAAGAGCGAGTGAATGGTCTATCGCACAGAAGTCAACAACTTCTTGGATGACCATCAAGGAATATAGAATTTTGTTCTTAAAAAAGAAATGAAATTTTTTTGGTATTTTGGGTTTTTGTGGTATACTGATCGAAAAGGGACTAGAGACAAGTGGCTACTCAATAACTTTGTCTTCGAACGAACCCTCAACTGAGCGACCAAGTTGGTACCAGTGACACTTTTTGTTATATCTCTCCACAATTTTTGTACTCCACTTCTTACGAATAAGCTTTCTTTTTCAGAATTAAATCTGTTTTATTGAATTGTGTTTCCAAAGGTGCAACTTGCATGCGCCAAGCAACAAAAAGAGGGCTTGTTGCGCGAAACCTGAACTGTTCCTCTTCGTTTATTCATACCTGACGGCTGAGAGTTGAACCAAGCCTCTGAAACTGAACTAGGCCCAATACGATCATTCGGATCCATAATTAATTTTCTAGTTTTCTGTCAAAATTGCTTTCTAATTTGTATAAATTGAATTACTCCTCGATCCGTAACGACTTCGAATGTGCCAATTTTTTCATAATCTCAAAACAACCATGCAATTTTACTAATTATGCCCGAAAATAACTTGAAATCCCTTCACGCCTTGACACACAACACAGCTCTGATTCATTTTCAATTTGAAGTTCAAAAATACACATCTGACATGACAATTGACAAAAGCATTCAGCATTTTCGAAAAAAAAAAATCCTACGACAAAAACTTAAAACAACGACACGCTGACACAGAAATGAAAAAGGGCCCCTCAAGAACACTTAACTCGTATGCGACACAACCAAATCTCTTGGCTGTCATTCTACAATCATCACGCACACGCTGCAAAAAATCAAAATGTGTTCTTCTGTTCCGAACTTGGCAGCTCTCATAATTGCTTGTGACTTTCGACAAAAAGTTTGTTGCTTCGCGCTGCTGTCAGATAGATCTGACTGTTTTCATTTCTATTTTAGTTCAGCATCCTAAACCATCAGCAGAGATGTCAAGTGTATTGTGTGGCCAACATGAATCATGCAAATGCATTCATTTGTTTTGTTCCCAGAGCAGTTTGTTCCCAGCCGGCAGCACAACCATTGTGTCATCTATTCTCGTTACGTAATGGCGGAGTAATGGAGTTTGCAGCATCAAGCCCAAGCCCAAGCCCAGCCATCCAGGCATGGGGATGGAGAGTGTAACGCGTTCGATTTAATATGGCATTTCTCCGTGGTGGTGGAACCAGGAGCACCCTGGTGAAACTATGGGTGATGTTTAGTGGTGGTGTGGGCCAATAAAATAGTTGCTACAAGCGATTTCCATTATCATCGTGCGGCGGAGTGGCAAAATGGAATTATGTCTGGGGGGATTGTGGAATGGTTTATGGATTGGATGATGTTGATCCCAGAGTGCCGCATTGCAAATGCACCGAATCGGAATGGTTTTCTATAGTAAATTCGAGGTATTATGCTAAAGAAAGATTTATTGGGTGGAGGAGCAGTTTGTAATGGTGTGTAGCATGCTACACTATACATTTTGGATTCTAAGGATATTTGTGGCACACGTGGGTGTGAAATGAAACAATGAAATGGATGTGTCATGGTCACCATGCATAATACAATGATCGAGGTGAAGAACACGAGTGCAGGTTGAAATATTCGGGCAGAGTAAAATGGTATGTTTAAGGATTTTTTTAGCCAGGTGCAACTCCTTAAAGCTATTCATTTTAAATCAATTTACATAGGCACATCAGAAGCATCACAAAACCATCACACAACACAAGACGCTGAGGTGGGCCCATCGCGATCCCTGGGAACCGGCTTAAAAATCGAAACAGTACGCAAAAACGTAAACATTTTACCTAAAACACACCAATTTCCCTACAAAAGCCAGAAAGGCCTTTGAAGTTTATACCGTCTATTTCCTCCAAAGTTTCGAAGAAGTATTTCCCTAAGAATTTCCTATGGCTGTGTGAGATTGCCTCGCATTCACACAATATGTGCGGTATATCCTCAACAGCCTGAAGATCATGACAGTCCGAGTCTTTTTGCATGCTTTCGCAAGAGGCAATGCCCTGTCAGGACTCCTACTGGTATTCAAAGCTTATCCCTATTAATTTTCATAAACTTCCTGGACCTCTTACAGTCGAGTAGTGGCCATAGAGCCTTTGACACCTTGTGTCCCTCAAGACTTGACCACCTAAGGTTGGTAGTCCTTAGGGCTATTCCCTCAATCGAACCCTTTATTATGCAGAGGGGAGGTTTTATGTCAGCAACCTCATCACTGTTGAGAAGCCCTCCTATTCTCCCAAGCTCATCTGCCTGCTCATTTCCTTCACACAGTTTCACTCGGTTCTGATTGCATTATGCCTTGAGCATTGTGCGACAGTTCCTGACTATATCAGAATTGATTTTAGTTAATTCCATTGCCTTAAGTGCGGCCGGATACCTATCTCATCTGCATTTGCTCAGCTGCCTTGAGGACAGCTAGAACTTCTGATTGAAGGACGCTGCCTGTTCCCGGTAGTCTTATAGATTCCCCCAGTTCTGGATCTATTGAGAAGATCCTAGACCCTCTTCCCTCTGCCATTTTTCAAACCATCTGTAAAGATTGCAATTTCATTTGTTTTGATAACTGCATCTCTTTGCCAATTCTCCCTTTCCGGATATATTACGTCATACGGAATGCCGAAGTCGACTAAGGGGGGATTTCATCCGTTATGATTGGATTTCCTGGCAGTAGCGTCGAAAGGACCGAAGCTATTCCTCTTAAAGTGACCCAAAAAAGTCAGTCGTACTGCACTGTTGCCAGCCAGTTAACTGATATGTAGGTCAAGCGGTGCTAAGTTCAGAAATGTGCCCAATGCCGCTTAAGGGGTGGTAAGGAGCGCACCCTAATTACTAAACATGCGGTTCTTTGAACCGCCGCTAGTTTGCCGCATATTGTTTTCTTTGCTGTTGCTTTCCACCATACTAGTGCGGCATATGTCAGTATGGGCCTGACCACCACCGTATTCAGCCAGTGCACCATTGTAGAACTTAAGTCCCATGTTCTTCCCACTGTTGTTTTACAGATAAAAAGAGCATTATACGCCTTTTTAATTTTTTCCGTAATATTAAGATTCCAGTTCAATTCCATATCTAGATTTACGCCCAGATACTTTGCACTATTCGAAAGCGATAATTATTCTACTCCATTGAGTTTTGGAAAATTGAATTGCGGTATCTTATATTTTCTGGTAAAAAGAACCAGTTCCGTTTTGAATTGAGACCACAGCTTACTTAAGTATGGTCTGGCAGGGTTCGGGTTGGTGCAGGTGCTTTCCCGACGAGTGTATAGCCAGTTGTTCGATTGATGGGGTGGTACTAGATCAATGGTTTTTTAAGTGCAATATTTTTGTTAATAATTAATGCAGCGTAATAATAATAATAGTAATAATTCACAAATACCCTAAGAAGGACCTTAAATTCGATTTTTTGTTTGGAATTCCAATTGATTTTTTTAAATGTCTTGCAGCAAAAAGATGGGTAGTACTGCCAACAGCACCCGGTATTCCCAAGCGGTCACTCATCTAAGTACTAACCACGCCCGACGTTGTTTGATTGCGGTGATCGGACGATAGCCGATTGATTTAATTTTTTTTTTAATTTTAAATTCATTTTTATTTTTTCCAATAAAACTTACAAACTAGACAAAAATGATTAAATCTAAATTAAAATTATTGGTTTCTTACAACTCAGGCGAACGCTCTAAACTTAAACATATTATTAATATTAATTGCCTTTCGGCCTATAAACTATAAATATTTTTCAATTAAATTATCATTTTTATTGTGTTGTTAAGAAAAGTATTTAAAAACTTAACTATATTATTTTTACGAGAACCGTTTGATTCAACGTGGTATGGTCGTTGGCTAAATCCAACTTAATGACATTTCGAACATATAACGGCGCATTGCCATTGGACTCTACAAATTCTCTGATCAGAGTTTTAGTATTTATGTTGATCTTGTCTCTACTACTGCTTCGGTTTTTTTTATGGTAAGCTGCTCCTCCTTAGTCTCTTGGAACTGTAGTCAGAGCGGTCTCCTCATTGTCTTGCTCCTTCTTCTATTCTCGGTGATCCGGCACCAGACTCTAATAAGCTTAAGGTTTCAGTCGCCTTTGTCGCGCTAGGACCTGTAAGGCCGTGATGGTGCGTAGTTCAGGTCGGATTTATGTAGCCTTCGCCGCCATTCCTTAATTCCGCTCTATTAATTAATCTTAGCGATGTTATAATTTTGGACGTTGGCGGCACTTCAAATTCATTACAATGGTTCACTGTCTAGTGATGGCCATATAACTGCTGCCCCTTTTGTTGCCGCTGGTTTTGGGCATAGAATTTGTGTGTAAGTGGTTGTTGCAGGTTATACCGTTTATGAAAATTACTTTGTCACTTCAAGTTGTGCTGTCGATATTGCAAATCTTTTTACTTCATTCATTCCTTTTTTTGGGCAACGGAACATCTTTCGGAAACATCAATATCCTTTTAAAAATGACTTATTGGCTATGAATTTTATTTGAAATAAAAATTGGGGCTCCAATTGGGGATTGAGACGAACACTAAACCACAATAACATAAATGAACAATATAGCTCACGAACCGTCACTAACAATATCAGTGAGTTTGAATTCAACTCGCGAAAACCGAAAGACTAAACATGAACAACTTAAATTTGCAACATATACTTGGAAGACACTTTTGTGGTGGTTCCTTATGATTTCAACTTTTTCGAATACGTTAGTCTAAAGAGAAAGTTATTGCCATCGTGCGGAAAGTAGGGATGATATGACGACTATAGGGAAGTCCAAACAATTGGGTCTGCCAATGCCGTCCGTCGGTCTGTCTGTCTGTCTGTCCGGGCGCCGTATGGCAAAACGGTTCGACGGATTTGCTTCAAAGTTCGTATATAAGCTTTTTGGGGCATCTTTTTACTTTTTGCTTTATCGTTTGAAATAATCGGTACCTGCCATAAAATTTTTTTGGTGAAAATAACTCAAACTGATCACTAATTTGCTAGAAAATGGTTCGAAGGATTTTGGTTTTTTTTTTGTACTAAGGAAAAATCGATTTACGGTAATCTATAAAACCGCCAATATCTCAAAAAATAACAAAGCGAACTCCAAAAAATGTTAGTGCTATTTTTTAAACTATTAAGTCGAACAAATCTGCATACTTAGATTTTTGAAATAATTTTTTTAACATTTTTTAAATTTTTCTTAAATTTAATTCGTTTTATCAAAAACGGCTTTAACGAATTTGATAATTTTATACCATAAATTTCTCACCATTCATTTTCGATTCAAAAACGCATCTCATGTACCGAGAAAGTTTCGTATGATGCAGTTGTGCACTTTATCTTAACTAAAACGCCAGAAGCCGCTCAAAAAGTATTTGTCAATTCACAGTGGGTCCAAAAAAATCTCTTTTGATATGTATTTTTCGTAATTATAAATTCTTGGTCAATAAGAGACAGCGGATCTAAGGAAGAATGTGTGGTTTTTAACTATTGTCATTATCCTGCAAGAAAGAACTTTCCTACAGATCTTTTACCTAATAAAAGAAAATTTTCAACTAGATCTTTGAATACTTTTTTCCGTTCAAAGGCATACATTTTAGTACTGATTTACATCCAAACATAAATACAAAACATAATCCTTTGCAGCATTAAATACCCAAAACTTAGGCAATAACACCTACTCATCGGCATGGCTGTGAACAAAATAAAAAAAAAATATACACAAAAATATGAATGCTTAGATTGTTTATTTATGGGCACGGTATGCGCCATGCTCCACTCATCACGTACACGCTTGATTTGTAAGGCAAGTCACACATTAGAAACCCAGTGAAACATTTTATTGCATACGCGTTGATTAAATCGATTTTGAGAAAATAAATGGTGCCGAAACCAGCAAAGTCTGGGAGTTGTTAAGAGCCAACAAAAAAGAACAAAACAGAAAACTATGAATGAGGAAGAATCATATTTCTATTGCCATGTCCTTTTACGTATTTCCTTAGAATAAAGTTTATTGACCCTTCGAACTTTAGCAACAATAGATAACCTCAGAAATTGGTTTCATTTGCTTAGATAAGTATCTACACGCGAGGACCATTCATAAAACGACAGTGGAAAGATGTTAACGGAAATTTATTTAAATATGTGTGTAGTACGCAATAAACTTTGTATAAAATCAAATTACTTCCACGCGTTTCCTGTTAAAGGGCTATGGCCCTTTGAATGTGTTTTTGTTGATGGTGTTTACGACCGAAACTAATAAAAAAGTTTTTATCTATTTGATCCGCCATTCTTTGTGGATCTCCAGAATAATGCGTTTTTAGTCCACGTCCACGTGTCGAAAGCAAGTCCGGAGCTTATATTTATATAAATCATCGGCATTTACACAAAAAAAGCAAATAATGGAAGACTGTACGGAAACTTGTGGCAACTGATTGATTTAGCACCGGAAATTAAGTTCATCGGAAACCGGGTCAAGCGGATATTTAAATTGGTAAAATTTGTTTAAGGAGTCCAGCACAATTCTATTGAGGATAGGTTAAGTGGCAGAGTGGACCTGAGTTCAAATTGATAAGCCTCTTTAGTGAGCATTTGGCTAACTGGTTCTAGCTACGTAGGTACTTCAAGTTTGTTGATGACACCTTTAAAAAAACGGGGACCAAAGACCTCGGGACGTAGCATTGCCCCAGCCATATTAGATTTTGCATGTTTCTGACCAGATTGATCTCGGTGAAAAGCTCGCTGCTGAGTTGGCTGCTAATAAAAGTAATTCGCGTGATTTTATTTTCAAAGAGGCCAAGACTATCTTCATCCCAACGGGCAGTTGGGTTGATTGGGGCGTCAGTCTTCGGGCGGATCTTGTCTTTGTAATTGTTAATTGAATTAATCAAGAAACGAATAAAAGTAACGATTCTGAGAGTAAAATCAAGTAACAGCATTTTCATTTCGAATACCGGACGGTGTTAGTCCGAAGAGTAATTTTTTTATAATCCGCGTCCGCGAAATCTTTAAGTACGTATCCATTAGGAGGCATCAGATCACAAGATCTTGGAGGCGAATTAAAAGCTTGATTAGGCGAAATTATGTTTTCCTCAATAAATTGATTGCATCGTTTGGAACTAAATCTCTTCCGCAAACACGCCGCAAACACGACAATGTTCTATCGCAAATAAATTTGGTCCTATGACTGCATCGGCCCACAGACCGCAACCACTCACATGGAAGATTTCCGCTCCAAATGCAATAATTTAGCTATTTGCATACCCATTGCTCTAAAAATGGGCTTCTTCGCTGAACACAATTTTTCGATAAAACGGCGGATTCAATGGGACCATGATATTTTAGACTCTTTCGACGAAATTTTTTATTTCGCATTTATTGTTGCCCGAGCTAGATGGTGTTACCCTTCAAACTAAGATCTTTGCGTATAACTTCATCAAGGCTTCCAACCTACTTCTATAGAAGTAGATCTACTGCGTTTTCGCCCAAATGAATATCGATTGCGCAGCAAACTTCTGTGTAGCAGCTCCAGCTTCATCTGGAAAGAAAGGATTGGCAAAGAAATGTAATAATCAGATTGAATGAAATTGCGGTTTTTCCAGGTGGTTCGAAAACAGAGGAAGAAACAGGTTCTGGTATTTTCTCAGAACATTCATAACTGAGAATGACGTCTATACGACTACCGAACACAAGTAGTATCTTCTAAGTAGTGCTGTCTTTAGGGCGACTGAGCAATTGCAGATGCGATCGGTATCCAAAGAGATACCGCCATCTGCGTTGATAGCCAGATACTTCCCTTATAACTGACATTTCCTTCCTGAATTCATTGATCAAGTGCAAATCAACCATTGAACAGTGTAATTGTCATCCTTAACGGTCGTCCATCATGGGTGTCCGTGTCAGAGGATCACTTGCATCTTCTTAGCCAAAAAATGTACGTAATGTATCCTTTCCTCTATGATTAGCTTCATCTTTAATTAGCTTCTTTCATCAACGTAGATGGCTCAAGGCAATGGAATCAACCAACATCAATTCTGATACCGTCTGTAGCTGTCGAGGCATGTCGAACCGATGGAGACTGTGCTGTGTGTCAGGACACTGCGGTATTGAGAGAAATGAGCAGGCGGATGAGCTTGCAAGAATGAGAGAGGTGCGCATTAATAGCGAAGTTGCAAACATCAAACCTCCCTCCTGTATGATAAGGGTCACTATTGAGGCAAAAAGCTGTAGGTCTACCAATCTAAGTTGGTCAAGTCTTGAGGGACACAGGGTACCTAAGGCCACTTTCCGCCAGTAAAATATCTTTGGAGCTAACTTAATTAAGCAGTAAGTAAGCTTACTTCATCTTCCGTTCTTACTTGGTCTTCTCTGTGGAAGCTGGTAAAAAGCCTAGGATTATCGGATGCGGATTCTTCGGAGATCTGCAGGCTGCTGTGGACATAATATACAAATTTACCTAGTTAATGCGAGGCAATAGCGCGTAGTTGAAGAATTTTTTTAGGAAAACCTTACAGGAAAATAGATGGCATAGACTTCAAGGGCCTTCTATGTTTTTGCAAAGATATTTTTGCTTTACCAGTGAAATCGTTTAGAGATATTGTATATCGGCCTCTGATGTAATCTTTAACGGTTACAATCTTCTGTAGGTTTAATTTCGTATTTTGTTAAATTTGCTATAAGCAAGTAAAAATACCGAAAATAATTATGACAATATTCTCCTTCGATATAAAATTCTGCGGTAAAATTGTATCCCAAATTAATGGAACAACGAAAATTCTACGGAAAATTCGCTATAAACAACGCGACCATTATAACCCAACTTTCTACTTTTTCATACTTTGACAATTGGTTGAACAATTGGAAGAATGACAGAATTTGTCATAGAAGTCAGCCTTGCCATATTAGCAGATTTATCGTAGCTAAATGTCCGTTTTCTATTATTTTTTTCAATCTAAAATTAATTTTCCAATTCAAATAGAACGGTATTAGTATTTTTGTTATTGCTTATACGTTATCAGCCTTATTTATAAACATATTTTAAGGCCAGCGTAACTTTATTTATAAAACTTACGCAACGTTGCTTAAGCGATGCGTAAACTAAACGCCAAAATTTGCGTTTAGAGGCTGCGTAAGGTGTGTGTAAAATTTGTTTTTGATTGCAAATGTCATTTTTATATTTTCATAAAAACAAAAAAGTTGTAGAAAGGTATAAATAGATAGCGCTCCAGCCAAGAGGATCTTCGAATCCCAGCCCCCAGGTTCGAGACGACAAGAAAGACCGAACCTCCGGTTTAAAGACGAAGCCATCGCGGATGCCAGAGCGCTTGGTCTGGACAACTGGAAGCAGCGTGCTCGCGATCGCAGAGTGTGGAACGCTGCCGTATCTCAGGCATGGACTCTTCACGGGTCGGGAGCCCGTTAAGTAAGTAAGTAAGTATAAAGAGATATAAAAATGCCACTTCAAATGCGGCTTTTTTTAAGGATATCGATTCAATTAACTTCTTTAGCCAACAAATTAACCCGAGACAATGCAAATCGTATACCTACATGTGTGCCTTTGTAACATAATTCATAAGAAAATTATAGTGGAATTGTCAGTGGAATCCCAATTTTCCGACCTTTTTTCCTTTATTTTTTGGAGTCCATGATGCTATGCAAGATATTTCAACGTAAATAAACAAAAATCTGCCAAAAGCTGCTGAATTTCTGCACCTTTAAAGCAAAAAGAATAAAGAATCTTATGTTTTTTGTACTAGTTTTTTAAGTGTCCTAACTTATTTAGACACAAACCTCGTTTAGTTAAAACACAGAAGAAAAACGTTTATAAATCAGAATTTCAGCAAAGATATGAGTAAAGGTTGCGTAAATACTTACGCGTTGTTTAACTAAGCAACCTCTGATAGGTGTTTTAAAGAAATCGAATAAGGCCGTATGTATTTAAACGATCTGTCCTGATTTATCGTAAACTTTGAACACTGAACGACAAAAAACACCAGAAACAGGTTATTCTTTTGAGCAATCGCCGATGACAGCCGATTTGACAAATAAAAAACAAAACAAAGTGCAACTGTCAAAGTTCCAACGAATTCTATGGGATAGCCGATGCGTGAATTTTATAATTTTAACGGACGCACCGCAGCGATGGATTCTATGGGGCGGGGCTCAGTTAGTCAATAAATGCTTTCAGTCGCTCACACAGTCGCAATTATTTTGGGCAACCGATGTGAGGTTGCAAAATTTAAAAAACATGTTGGTCTATTTTCATCATCAATTTAGTTTGGCAGTTAGGCCGTGTGCTGCAACAACATAGTTCCAGTTAGGCATACCAAATATCTTCCACAGTTTTCTCGCCATCTCAGTCGTTGAACATTAAGCCTCTTGATAGTACCTAGCTCTCCATTATTGTGGTCAGAAGTATGCACATCTCGAATTCTACAATACTGAATGAGAGCCTCACGTCGATTAGTGAGAATGTATTAAGTTTCCTAAAATATGTTCAAAATACAATGACAGACGACTCCATAAAGTGTGGCATGATGTACTTCTCCATCAATTCTTCTGCACGCACTTTTGTTCTACTAATCGCACTTAACGTCTCAAATTCGTGGTTGTCCTCAGACTTTATTTCAAAAAAAGAACCTCTGTCTCGTGTAACTAAATCTGAGCCAAGTCCTATGATCGCAGGCACAAACGGCTGGCGCTAATCGACCGTAAGTCTACATGCTATCGACCGCCTGCAACAGAATATATGTAAAAGTCATCGGACCTTACACTTTTAGGCTTGGCCTGTTTCTTTTTTTAGTTCAACGAACTACTCTCAAAAACTGACCTCCCCAAAAAAACGCAACTGTTCCACAAAAGTCAAAGAACCTTATGTCTAGATATCATGACATCGGGATCGCTGACACATCTCCGACGAACACAAAGTAGAACTCTTCAAGAGATCACTGCACTGCCATGCGACCGTCAGTCACCTTTGCATGAGAAAAAACAAACGTACTATCTTCCTTCATTCCAGATACATAGTACGTATAGCGACGCTGATGTTGAAATAATTTTATTTAAAAAAAAAAAATGTCTTCGTATCCATAACGTTCGTAACCCAATACCGATGTCGACGTCGTAGTCGCAAGAACAAAAATAAATAATATATGAAGCAAATGACCAAAACGTACACGAAAACGCAAAACACTTCGGATGGATGCATCGTTTACCTCTCGTCGTTGCTAGGCCATTCTTTTGCATCAGACAAAAGCGAAGCCCGTCTGGCCGTTCTTTTTTACTTGCTCTTTTGATGCTGTGACGGCCGGTCACTCAACTTGCTAGATGTCACCCACCTTGCTGTCATTCAGAAGCTGGTTCAAAATTGCTGCAATCTTCACCAGCTGTTTAGTGACTGAGCAAATTACAAAAAAAAAACTATCAAACGATGATGACCGAAAGGTGAATTGTCTGCTCGCCGGCCGTCGTCTTTGGTAGATCGCTAACAGCATCATTGCACATTTGATACCTTTTCTCCCCAGGCCATGTGGTCGAAAGGATAACATGACAGCTTCCCGTTTCGGTACATGGTACAGAGGCATGAGTCCGTTGCTAATGCCTGCACAATTTAACTATGGAGATGCAGGATGAAACGGAAGCTTAATAATGATTTCCTTAACAACTGTCCAAAGATGAAGCTAATCAGAGAGCAAAGTATACATTACGTACATTTTTTGGCTAAGAAGATGCAAGTGATCCTCTGACACGGACACCCATGATGGACGGCCGTAAAGGATGACAATTACACTGTTCAATGGTTGATTCGCACTTGATCCATGAATTCAGGAAGGAAATGTCAGTTATTAGGGAAGTATCTGTGCTGGACCACCGCCGAGCCATGAGAATGTTATTCGGCCTTCGAATTGAATTTCCAAATACACCCTACTATCTGAGTTTGTTTTGACTGTACAGATGTCAACAATGGCGTCGCTAAATATAACAAATTCCAAGGCCAATATCAATACTAACCCTCCGCCTCCATATATGGAATTTTGTTTGAGCAGAAATTACGCGCTTCTTATCTAGGAGCATATGCGACGATTTTTTTTCTGTCCTTGTATTTAATTTGTAGGAGTTTTTATTTTTTTTCTATCAACGAATTTTATTCCTTCTCCGTCTCTATGCAAAAAGTTCAACCAGTTGGCGAATTAGTTTTAGTAATGTCAAAGTTTGCAAATTGAATCAGGCTGAGTGCAATCGTTCGTGCTGACCTGTTTTTTTTTTTTAGATTAGTTTATTGTACGTGCTATCAGTTTGTAGAAAGTTTACTTTTCAAAGAAAGAATTTTGTCCTTCAGACGACGAAACGCATTTGTGATGCTTGAAAATCTTTTAAAAAGTTATTTTTTCGTATTTTGGCAGATAAGAACGACGCAACGCAATGATTACTGATTAAATTTTGCAAGTGAAATATTTTGCTCTGTGAATCGCCATTGTTAAGTCGTCAACATCAACACACATGTTAACGATGAAATTTGTGTGTCCTTTAACATGTTTTCTGTTCGAAGGACATGAGTTTATAAGCTTACGAGGCTAAAATTAAGACTGGTAGGAATTGGATATTTGCTGAAATAACAAATGCAACCAAATGAGCTTAATAATGTGCGGTGAATTTTTGCGATAATGTAGCGAGCGATAAATAAGCACCAATCAAACAGGGATGGTTGGTTACCTTATCTTTATTTACTACATGTTTTCAAAGTCGGCATGAGCGTCTCTAATGGAAGTATGTGTACATATGTGAGATATTTATATTTTGGTCTAAATTGGCCTTAAAAAGTGGGGCTGGCACAGACAAAAATGAAAAATGTGTAAACAAGCCGCAATCATAATTTTGCAGGGAAAAACTTTTATAGCGTATTTAGAAAATAATGAAGATGTGTGAATAATAAACAACAGAGATGAGTTCATCAAATATTTCATTGGTGTTACGGATACAACAACAACATGATATATGATCAATCACCTACAACTGGTAGGTAGATATAACTATTAGATGTGTGGTGACAGATCGCAGAAAAAGGCGGCAAAAGGGGAGGAGTCACTGCTAGAAAATTTTAACATCCAGACGAGCTGAAGACTGTCATAAAGAAATAGGAGACGCCGTCAGCAATTCTTCTGGTGAAAGCATCCTGAGCACGTGCATGTCATACGGTCTAATCATGCTGAATTCCATGTTCATCAAATGAAGCCGGCACGTAGTCGCTTATGCTTATAAATAGTTATGAAAACCAGATTGACTAGCATTTGGTGGACAGTTTTATGGCTTGATAACGGTTAAGGATTGCAAAATTAAACTGGGGAGAAGCATTACTGCCTTCTGCTCACAGAAATATTCATGGTTTTTAACTAGAGGTAGGTGATAAGAAGCTGATAACCGAGGCTAGTAAGGAAGTCCATCATATTAGCGATAAATAAGGGCCGCCCGGAAGGTGGTACTCTGTCTCCCCTTTTATGGCTTATGGCTCTCGATATTCCTGTAAACTACACTCAAGCTTACGCGGATGATATCGTATTCTTTCTTTAGGTTCAAACCCCAGGCACAAGGATCCCTAGATTTGAGCAAGATGTCTAGACTCTAGACCCTGATCTCCGATGAAGTCGGAGTAATCTGCGATAAAAAAAACATACAAATATGTATGTTTCAAGCATGATGTATCGAAAACTGGTAAAGCACTGTCGACTTCCTGGCAGTGTAAAAGTGCCTTTGGCAAGGCATGGGGCTTATATCCGAAAAGGGTTCTTTGGATCTAAACAGCCATGATTAGACCACTCCTCTCATACGCATTGGTTGTTTGTTCTTCGGCCAAACTCCAAACAACGACCTGTCTCGACTTCACAGATGCTTTCCATAGCACGGGGCTCTCCTCTAGATGCTTTGATGACCTTCACCCGCTAAAAACCATCCCCTGCTTAAAGAGAGGTGACTTTTGGTACGACGCGCACTGGAAGAACTTGCTCGAGAATTATCCTTTTCCCATGTCTTATGAATATGCCGTCCAGTGCAATGACACCAGAAATCCTTCTGCGACAAGACAACCTCGTCAACTTTCCTCATTGAACGGAATGGTTTCGGTCAGACTCTGAATCAGGATATGAATGCCATCACTTGGCCTTATTTCTCAAAATAAGTTGTTCTTATTTCACTTTCCAAATGTGAAATAAGGCCAATTTAAACAATTTGGTCTTAATTTAATTGACCTTTTTTCACGGCAAAACATAGCCGGCTGCCCTAACCTTGGAAGTACATGCTTCGTCGAATGGACGACATTTTAACGTTTTTCTCCTTTATTATTATTTTTATGGTGATCGTATTTTGTACAGCGCGGTCACGCTGATGGTATTTCCAGTTGAATTTACTATATATATGTATATAAATATATAACGTAACGACTTTGTGGTAGTATAAAATACAGGTTTGTGTCTCTTGTTTTGTCAATTCAGCTAAATTAACTAAATCTGTGAAAAATTTTAATTATTATTATGCTAGATGAACTAAATATCTGCATGACCTCTTTAAATGGTGCCGTCGTCGATTTGACGAAGCATGTCCTTTACGTACAAAAACTAAGCATGTACTTCTAGGGCTAAAAATGCGAGAAGGTATATAATTAATCTGGGATATAATTTACGTGAAAAATTATAATTTCTGTGCACGAAATAAGTAATCGTGCCTTACCTACAATTCAGAAGTCACCCCTATCCCACGGAAGGTCTCAGATGCGAGAGAATGTTACATCTTGGCTTTTCCATTACAACTATTGTGTAATTGAAAAATAATAAATAGTGTGCTGTAATTATTTATTGCATTCTCTTTGTTCTTTTTTTTGAAAATAATTGAAATCGTCGGGTGTCGTTATGGCATGACCTCCAACGGTCGACAATTATTGCCCCTTAATCAGTACCTTATTTCCCAGGGATCTATAATAAGGTACTGATTATCTAATAGTGGGAAATCCCCCATTAGTGTGATAACTATAAAAAATTAAGTTTTTTTTTTTAATTTTTGAAAATGTAAAGGGCCCGCCATCTAACGTTTTTTTTTCTACTAGTGCTTATTTCGCGAATGGTAACACTTAGCTCATGTTTAATTTGACAGATAGTTAGTTTTATCCTTCCGCTGAACGAATATGGTTGTGTATACGCTTGAACAACGCTGGGAAATATTGCGACATTACTTTGAAAATCATGGTAATGTTGCAGAATGTGTGCGAAAATTGCGTACGGATTTTGGAAGAAGAGAAGCACCGTCAGCTCCATATGTATGAAAAAAGTGAAAGAAACTGGGATCCTTATCGATAAACCAAAGCGTGAAAAGCCAAAAACAGTGCGTACACCCGAGAAAATTGCTGCTGTGGCAGAAAGTGGGCGTGAAGCGCCATCAACATCAATTCACCGTCGTTCTCAACAATTGAACATTTCGGAGACAATTTTGCATAAAGACCTTGGTATGACGCCATACAAAGTCCAATTGGTTCAGGAGTTGAAGCCAACTGACCATCCAATGCGTTTTCGCTTCGCTAAGTGGGCCTGCGATCGACTTAGAGAAGATGCCGATTTTGCCAAAAAAAATCATTTTTTCTTGGCGGGTATGTAAACAAGCAAAATTGTCGCATTTGGGGCACAGAAAACCCGCACGTATACATTGAAAAGCCGATATACCCAAAACGAGTCACTGTTTGGTGCGGATTTTGGTCCAGAGGCATAATTAGGCCATTTTTCTTCGAAAATGAGCAAGGAGTGGCCGTTACAGTCAATGGGATGGCGATCGTTATCGGGCCATGTTGAACCAAAAAATTGAAGAGGAGGATATTGGCAACATTTGGTTTCAACAGGACGGCGCTACGTGCCACACAGCCGAAGCTACACTCGATGTTTTGCGCCCTGTTTTTGAAGATCGCATTATCAGCCGCAGAGCTGATGTCGTTTGGCCATCGCGGAGCTGCGATTTGACACCGTTGGACTATTATTTGTGGGGTACCGTAAAAGATAAGGTTTACGCCGACATGCCAGAGACAATTGACGCTTTAAAGGACAATATTCGTGAAGCCATTGGTGAAATACAGCTGCACACAATCGATAATGTGCTTAAAAATTTGACCGATCATGTAGGCTATTGCATGGCCAGCCGAGGCAGCCATTTGAATGTAATTATTTTCAAAAAAAAAAGTTATTTGGCGGCCCGTTTTTATATATTTAGGCACTGGCTCCCAGTAAAAACCAATTTAGGTAAAAAGTGTCCAAGATATGATAAAATAAAATGCTCATATTAACCCTGGTTAATAAAGAACGAGAGTTAATTTAAAATGTTTGCTGCCAAAAAGTCTATGGCAATCGATTTAGTTACAATATTTATTTATATGAGTTTTTATTTATTTTAAAGGAATTTCCTTCCTAGCAATTCACAATATTTTATGCAATTCACTTATGCAGCTAATGGAAAAACAATTTGTTTGCGATTCATTTTTTGCTGTGGATGTCTCTAAATTACTTGTACTCTTCCCATGTGAAATTACATTAGACATCAAGCACATCAGACAGAATGAAATAAAAGCCACTCTGACTCACCCCATGGAGCAACACAACGAAACGAAATGGTAGTTTTCCTTAATTCACCCACCCATTAAAACAAGTTTGCTTTATTCAAATGATGACTGATATAATTAAAAAAAACAAGAAACAATAATTTTAAAAACCACTTAGCCATTAGGTGACCATAATTGAAACACAATTACGAGATATACACAAGTCAATGAATGCATTGTAAATAGATACATTGACTGACAACGCTCTATAAATGCATTTGCATCTTCTATACACACTACATCTCTTGAACGCTCTCAAACAATGATGATGATGATGATGATGATGATTAGTTTGTGTCACACTCACAATTGTATCCGTTTACTATTCGAGTGAATATCTCTACCTTCGGTATAAATAATTTGGCTACAACAAAAGTTGCATTCTATTAATAAATTATTTTAATCGTTAAGAGGTTCTTTTTTTTGCTGCACCGGTAATTTGCTAGAATCGTTGCCATCGAGTTTTATTGACGAGTTTTTTTCAGAAATGTAATCGAATCTCTTGAAGCGAGACGAATCGTCGCCAGTTTATTTATGTGGAAGAATATTATGACTTTGTATTTAATTAAACCCTTAATATTAATTTTGACTCATAGTTTTTGACACCCCTTAATATTCGCCGTAGACTCCTAAAAGTAGACGATTTATCAACTTTTGAGGCCTTTAAATTTAAGCTATACTCTGTCCAACATAAATTGGTGGTACAGGGAAGTTAAGGATGTTTGCCTCTCTTCGCACTCTTTTGTTTTCCGTAAGGTGCTATTCTAACAAAAGCTCTTACAGGGTTTCCGTACTAAGGATTTTAAATCAGCATGCTTTTTTTAGATTGAAATTTTTATTTTAATTGTTTTTTATGTTATGATGTGAGTTCTTTTCAATAGAATACTCTTTCACTGACGATGGGCAAATTAAAAAATCAGTTTAATTTTTAAAACCGTATGCAGAGAAGACCTGCTGCGCCGTACAGTATTTTATCCAGTATTTGTCCAGCGTCGTAAGTTCGTTATTTGGAAAAAACTGATGCACAATTTGCCTGATGGCACACTTATCGAAGTCATCTACTTTTCTCTTGAATCAGTTTGGTTTTTCTTCTTTGGCGGCGAGTTGTGGCCTATTTTCGTCAAGAAGCCTATAAACTGTTCGTTTACCCCAGAAAAAATATCACCTACTTTATTCGCAGTTACTAATGAATTTTGCAAATTTTGATGAATTTTTTTTTATCGAGTCAAGTATCTATTTTGGCTTTTAAAAGCTCCAAGAACGAATAACAAAAACAGGAAGAATTTGCCAACGAAAGAAGGAAATATTTGCATCCAGAGTCATCTAAGCGTAAGATCAGTAACTAGTGATAGCTTTTTTGTTTAAATGTATTAGTTTTTTTCAAACTTTCCCAAAGTGTGCCACTTGGAAGTTAGAGGTATGTCTAAATTTCAAGAAAGTCACTTTGTGAAAAGTTGTGAGAAAAATACAAATTGCAAACGGTGTGGAAAGGGAAAAAACATTTTCGTGTGTGTACTTCACTTTTTGCCGAATGTAGTTAAGCCTTTAGTGTGGTAGAAAAATATGGCACGCTACTGATTTTTAAAAAGCATCCCCATAAGACGTGTACTGCCAATTTATGTTGGACAGAGTAAGAAAGCTGAAATTTTGAACATATTCTGAAAAGGTTTAGTGTAGGTACAACATTTTTAAATACACCCCCTGACATGCTCACAATGTAAAGCTCTAAAGTTGAAGCGATTAAAGGTAGAAACTGATCTGCGAAAATATGTAGACACTGATCTGCATCTTTGCATCTATTACTGGTTGTGGAAATTTTGATAGAAAATGAGAAATGGTATAACGAGATAATAAGCCAAAGTCTTTTTTTAATATTTCACCCATACAAAGTTTTTAGCCACTCCCACTTTTACTTTTAGTGGGGCGTTTTTAAGAATTATTTCTTTGTTTTTATAAATATCATATTGAGGGGTCAGTATCGGACGCTGGTGTCTCTCTCATAACATGGATTTTTTTACATTGTAGGGAAGTTACCTCGACCAGATACAAAAATAAACTTTGGGTGGTTTCTAGTTGCTGTTGGCCCATTAAGGGCTCATCCGCCACCATCTCTTTTCCAACACTCTGAATAGTGCTGAAAATCCTCAATGACCTTAGCTCCAAATACGTCAAAGTAGCTCATTTAAAGTATATAACCTTCTGAGGCTCATTCAGTCAGTCACCACAGACATTTTAATTATAGTGTTGACATTTTCTTTCTCTTCAACACTCGCGCTTATAAGTTTAGCAATTCAAGTTCGGCTGAACCAGACCAGTATCCGGCGGTTACCGCGTGAAGGTAAAATAAGCACAATTGATGTGTAGAAATAGTAACATCACTGGGTATATCCAAGATCATACCGATCAGTGGCTACTCTATTCTACAACACCCAACTGGATGTAGTCCAGAAAGCCAAAATACGCCGACTACATTGGCTCGGCCACATCGAGCTAATGGACAATAATTGTCTTCACTTTGTGGAATATAGAGAGATTGCATCATACTGTTCGCCCTAAGCTGACTGTAGCCTTTCCTTATGTTTTCAGATCAAACTTTGTAATAATGTAGATCAGGATAGACCAAAGATTTTCAATCCTTAAATCATCTGTGAATAGAGTTCACATTGGAGATATACCCTTACTGTGGAAAGATATTTGGCATGTCGGAGTAACCGTGGTGCGAAAACGTTCCATAGTGATTGCTCTGATGGACGATTATGTTGACCGTAAAATGGACGTAGTGCGCGATAGAATAGAACCATGATTTTCAAAATAAATTTGCATAGTTTGGAAGCGTTGTTCAGGCGTCAGTCTATTCATGTTGAAATGCCAAACCAAACTACAAATAAATCGCTGGACAGCTGACAAAATGGCCGCCTGTTAGATTAGTGTTGCCAACTTAAAGCTATATACATCTAAATAAAACCACCCTTTATAAGGATAGCAGTTAATTTCTGTTGATGTAGATTCTCAGTTTCAAAAGCATGCCACTTTTGATATCAACCCGAAGTTTGTAAAGAGTCTTCTTTTCAACACGTGCATTTTTTTATAATTTGCACGTGCAAAAGGGATGTTTAGCACCCTTATAATGTTATAGTAAAACAGCACGGGCGTTAAAAAACTGAGGGATTAGACGAAATGATGAGAAACCGATGCACATTGATTTTAAATGTTTGTAAATTGTAATGGTCAGGAAAAACAGAGTGAGGTAGAGCATTCCACATTCGTTAATCCTTAAATTTCACGGTTCGACCGAATATAGGCTTTAGGGTGAACTGATGTGCATTCCTAGCATGGCGAGTATTGCGGTTGAAGTGTTGACGGGAAGGAATGCAACTGGCTTTTTCGTTTGAGCACTTGTGATGGTAGTATCGATAGAACAGCGATAGGCAGGAGACATTACGACGAAGACTAAGAGGGTCAAGCGAATTCGCAATATCTCGGTCGCCAATAAGTTTTATTGCGCGTTTTTGAATTCTGTTAAGTAGCTCCAGATATGTAATTGGTGCACCGGACCAGATATGAGCGTTGTACTCAAGTTTTGGGCGAATAAACGCCTTGTAGCCAGATCAGAAGGGGTAAAATATTTCTTGCATCGCTTTAGGAAGCCTAGACACTTCGCAGCGTTCTTCGAAGGTTGTCATTAACACACATACCCAGAATGGAAAGTCTTTGGGTTTCGGCAATGCAAGTGCCATCCATGGATAATGGCAGAGTATTTGGGTTTCGCTTTAATGACAGAAGACAGCATTGTGTTTTGAAAGCATTAAATTCCACCCTATTGGTTTTAATCAAGAATGCTGTCAAAATCGCAATTTGATGAGCTTAACATACGTTGCGGTTCCTGTACAACGCCCAAAGATGAGGGGCGTTGCTCAGGAAATAAATATGTAAAGCAGAGGTTACTGTCATCGGCGTAGGAATGAATAGGATTAGAAGTAACAGAGAGTAGATCATTTATAAAAATGAGAACGAAAGTCGGAGACAAAACGGAGCCTTGGGGAACATTAGCATTTATTTGGTAAGTTGCAGTCTTGAAACCGTCCAAAACAACTTGAATTGAACGGTTGGAAAGGTAATTTCTAATCCATTGAAGAAAGGTATCATCGATTCCAAATGCACGCATTTTCGACAAAAGAGCCTGGTGCCAAACTCTGTCAAATGCCATCAAGCGCAACGATCTTACTTTCACCACCACAGTGAATAGATTGGTTCCACTTTTCGGTTAGATATGTCATCAAATCACCAGTGGATCTGTTGCTGCGAAAACCGTACTGCCGGTCATTAAGAAGTTTCCGTTTCCAGCGTTTCCATGTGCAATTTGTCGGTAGGAGGAGACAGAGGAAGATTCGCCTTTTTTTGGGAGGGGCTGGACAAATGCTGTTTTCCATCTTCTCGGAAAGAGCCCTGAAGAATAGGACAGATAGAAAAGCTTACGCAGTGGTTTTGCCACCGTGGAGGAACACCTCTTCAGAACGATAGGGAAAATACCATCTGGACCAGCGGATTTATGTAAATTGAGATCTCGAAGAACTCTTGCCACTGTACGAGTGCGAAAATGAATTGGTCCCATAGTAAATTCTACGCGCACAAGGGGAGATAAAGCACAATCTGGGAGCGATGAGCTAGCCGCAAAATGAGCAGCAAGCAGATTGGCTTTGTCATTGCAAATAAGTGTCGGGATAGATGACGAGGCCGAATTTTTAATATTCTTAATAAACGACCAAAAGTTTTTACTACCGGTGGGACTTTGTAGTTATTTTTTGCCTCAACTTTTGGTCGTAGGAGAATTTGACACTATTAATGTGGGCATTGCAGTCATTTCTGGCTCGTTTAAACTTTATTCGGTTTTCCTCAGTTGGGTTGGCCTTATAAGACCGAAAGCTCACCTCTTTTAACCTGATAGCCTCTTTGCAGCTCAAGTCACACCATGCGTTCACCTTGGGTTTGATACTTTTAATCCTATTAGGAATAAAATGTTTCATACCCAAGTGAAATATGTTTGTTATCATATCGGCAGCAGCATCCACATCGCCATCGAGAAAGCATAGCGACCAGTTAAAACTCCTAAAGAAACCGTTTAATGCTTCCCAATTGGCTTTCTCGTATTGCCATACGGTTCTTTTAGGAGCTTGTTCTTATCCTACCAATAAGACCTGTAACCTGGAGGTTGCAATTGCCTCAATGTTATATCTCTCCAGAAGTCTACTTGACTTGACAGCCATAGGCACGGTTTCGTACCGTAAATGAGGTAATTTCATTTGGAAACATGCCATGTGAGAGTATGCACAGTATTTTTCTTCAAACCGACAAAAGTTGAAGGTTTATACCTCATCAGATCAATCAGATCTTTGAAGTCAAAATCATATCAAATTATGTCCTGTGCTCGTCTACAAAAAGGAGATTGCATGCCTTGTAAAAACTACCGACTTGACATCGATAAATCTACCAAGACTTAAGCTTCATCATTTAAAATCAAACTGTGGCTAACCTAGTGGAAAATCCCCCCTGTCTGTATGTGCCCAAAAATTGAAGTCCCAATTTTGCACGCACTCGCACTCCCAGACCTACTTGGCATGCGTTTGGTGTACCGAATTATTCAGGTAATCTGATGGATTTCATTGTCCGCCCCGTAATTGTTCTTATTTATTTGCTTTTGGCAAATAAAATAAAAACAACTATGAAGCGTTAACAATTTCTAAACACGATTTGCGCTTTAGACGGGGGAGTCACTCGGTCAACCGCAGTATCTCGGCTCGGATTCGTGTGTGTTTGGAATACCAAATTCGGAACAGGTGGACGTGCGAAACACCACTTGTGCTCGTGCTCATGCTCATCCCGGAAGATAGTTAACTATGTATGTTGAAGATATCTTGGACGTTAATTATCATACGCGAGTACTTCAGATGAAATGAAAATTCGTCATAGAGCAGGGTAGTAGCCTGGCGGCGGCTTATTAGGATTCTAAGCCACGTTGGGATGAGCCGTCTCGCTTGATTGTTAATCGAGCAACAATACGGAAAAGTGGGTTCTGTTTTTCACTAGAACAGATTCTATAGATTGAAGGCCAATACGGAAAGTAGTTTGTTGATCTGAAAATAAGTAGATTGAGCGTGAGAATCAGGAAATCTCCACACATTTATAGCACTGGCCCTCAATGTAGGGTTCTAGAGCGGCAAGGAAGCAGACATTATTTCTTCCGTATTTTCTAATAACATTTATTAAAAATATATGCTTTTTGTTTTGGTTGAAACAAGGAAGCAGGTGTATTTGGATTTAAATGACTCATTTTGTTGATCGCTTTTTGGGCTAATCCGTTCTGAATTTTTTTGTTATATTTACGAACAGCGGCTTGGGCACTTTTCACGCAACATTCAGAGTCGCACGCTTTCTGTGAAATGTTGCCCTGCGCAGTTTTGTTTGAATTACATAATCTATAGGCAAAGAAAACAACTTTTTGGGTATGGAAAGTGTTCCGTGCACCGCATACGATTTTCCCACCGCATATACAAAAGCATCAAGTGTCGAACGCAGTTTGTGTTTGTACCAGTAGTATGCCATTTTGTGTTCTGTCATTAGTGTTTTTATGGGATGTTGTCAGTTGAGTGTTTTGAAATTTAAAAAAAATAAAAACGAGCTAATGTTTGGAACATATTTTTCGCCAGCTCGGGATGCACAGCTGAAAAATCGGCCATAATTCTTCCCTAAATCATATTTATTATGTTTAATTCTGTTAATAATTAAAGTTCGCATTTGTGAGAAGAACTGAACAAAAGCTAAAAAAACGTACACTTTTTATGTCGTTTAATGCCATACGATACCTTTCGAATGAAAAATCATACGATCACTCACTAGGAAATTTCAAACTATCGAACTCGATAACTGAAGCAGTAATGCCAAACCGAGATAATTCGATGGCGTATTGCTTGTTAACTGATGCGGTAATTCGGTCCCTGCTTATTCAAAAGCAGTTTTTATTTAAGCATGATTTTATTCAGGTTAAGGTGCATGTTAAAATTTGTCAAATGAAGCCATTTTACCAGTGACGGTGCGTCATAGAGACAGTCTACCCAAAAAATAAAGAAAAAAAAACCGAGAAAAAACATTTGTTGAAGAGCGAAAACGCATTTCCGTCTTGCCCTACAGTGTTTTGAAAAATCTAAAAAACTTGTTATTCCGATATAAAAAATCTTTTTTTAAATCCATATAGTGTGATATAATTTCTATGAAATTATAAGTACGATTATTCATACCATAATTAATATATTAATTAATTAAAAAACTATTTCTGAAAAAACCGCAAAACTGTCGCATCTGGAGTGATGAACTGCCACATGCCATACAAGAATTACCGGCGCATGCCGAAAAGACGACAGTTTGGTGTGGTTTATGGGCTGGTGGCATCATCGGTTCTTCAAAGACGACCGTGGAAGAAACGTTACCGTCAACGGCGAACGATATCGAGCCATGATACACGACTTTTTTTTTGCCCCATTTGAACTTGGTTCTACTCAAAGGTTTCAAACCTTTCTGCAACACACTAATCGACACGTACCAGTGTGGGGTCCGGCCCGGCAGATCAACTGTAGACCATTTCTTGGAAAAAAAAAAAAAAATCCTGGAAAAGACCAAAGAGTTTCAAGTCGAGACACACCTTCTCTTCATTGCCTTTAAAGTCGCATATGACAGCATTCATCGTCAGGAGCTTTTTGTGGCCTTGGCCGAATTCGGAATCCCGTCAAAACTGATCCAGATGTGAATCTATATAACACGCGATGCAATGTGCAGTTTGGCAGCAGCTCATTTATACTCTTTCAAACATGCACCGGATTTCGACAAGGAGATGCGCTGTCGTGTGATTTCTTCAATCTTGTTCTTGAGCAGATAGTGCGCAGGGCAGGTGTCAACACGGAAGGCACTATCTTCAACAGATCAATGCAACTGCTGGGGAATGCGGAAGATATAGATATCATCGGTCGATCCCAGCGTGCCGTGATAGAGGCTTTCACGGCTATTGAAGAACAGGCGAAACTAGTTGGCCTTGAAGTGAATGAGGACAAGACTAAATATATGCTATCAACAAACAAACAATCATCTGTCCACCGACTAGGACAAAATGTCCTAGGTAGTCGAGGTAGTTAAGGAGTTCATCTACCTCGGGGTAGTCATCAACTCTACAAATGACATCTAAGTGGAGATCCGTCGAAGAATAACCCTAGGAAACCGCTGCTTCTTCGGTTTGGCAAAACAAATGGGTTCAAAACTCCTAACTCGAAGTACAAAGTGCAAAATCCTTATCCTGCCAGTTCTGCTATACGGTTCCTAGTGCTGGACGATAAGCAGGAAAGGAGAGTTAATTCTGGGATCCTTTGAAAGAGCAATCCTTCGACGGATATTTGGTCCTGTGTGCGAGGAGGGCGAATGGAGGAGAAGATACAACCGTGAACTCTATGAGCTGTACCAAGATGTGGACGTAGTCCGAAAAGCCAAAAATCGTCGACTACATTGAGCGAATGGACAACAACGCTCCAACCAAGAGGATCTTCGAATCCCAGCACCCAGGTTCGAGACGACAAGGAAGACCGAACCTCCGTTTTAATGACCAAGCCATCGCGGATGTCAGAGCGCTTGGTCTGGACAACTGGAAGCAGCGTGCTCGGGATCGCAAAGGGTGGAAGGCTGCCGTATCTCAGGCAGGAACTCTTCACGGGTTGGAAGCCCGTTAAGTAAGTGAGTAAGTGAACTTGGTTGACATGTGGTTTCATCAAGACTGTGCCACATGCCACACAGCTCGTGAAAAAATGGAAATGTTTAAGGATGAATTTGGTGAGGAGCTTATCTCTCGAAATGGCCCTGTGGGTCATGCGACCTAACGCCTCTTTATTATTTCTGGTTGGGTTATGTAAAGTCGTTAGTCAATGTTTACAAGCCTAATACGATTGAATCAAGCCTTACAGGATAACATAACACGCGTAGTTCGTAGAATACAGGCCGAAATGCTCAAAAAAGTGTAGGACTAGTAAAGTTTAACGATTTTTACACTTAAAAAATCACCCTTTATTTGGAAAATTTTTGATATTAAAAATCTTGAATATTCATGCTGCTAGCAAATGATATGTTTCTTTCATTTATTAGGAGATTTTAATTTTTTATTTCAGCTTCTTCTTCTGTATTTGCGACGATCGCGATGTTACGGTCAAGAGTGAGAGGTACACTTGTTCTACTTCAACATTTTGACTTATGGTGCGATCGGACTGGATAACCGGCTAACGGTCTGATCGCATCTTTAGGCCAATCAAAAGCTTTTTTTTTAATCTAGGGGTTCTTGAAGCTGCCTTGATGCATTTAGAGTTTTCCGAATTCGCATCATTATTTATTAAACTGATGTGAGTTTCTATTTTGTTCGCATCTTCTATTGATTATGTAAAGGAGGTTTTATATCTTTGAACTCAAGTAACAATTTACCTTCTATAAGGTCCAATTTTTTTAAATTTGATAAGCTATTGCTTCTTTTGTATTTGTATAAGGCTTATTTACGGTTGTTTACCATTTTTCGAGATATACTCTTAGAAAAAGTTTCTTTAAAGCATTTGGGAAACAACTTAACAATCTGTACAGAAGCTTGAGATCTTCTTTTATATAACAAGGTGGCTATGAGACCTTTCGAATTTTCTTGGTTGAGGTCTGAAATAGAGGGTGTTTTTTTAGAGGTATAGAACTTCGATTTGAAATAAAACACAAGAAAATCGTTTTAATGTCCATCAATTTGGCTTTATTGGAATGATAATTGCTGAATATGTCATTAATGTTTAAATATGATATTGGGCATGTGGCCGCCGCGGCTGGTTCGAATAAAGACAAGTCTAGAGGTCCAATTTTCAACCACTTTTTCAAGTAGTTGGGGCTGTATGTCGGCAATAACGCCACGAATGTTATCTTCCAAGTCCCCTAACGTTTCTGGTTTGTTGGCGTAGACGAGCGACTTCAGATATCCCCAAAGAAAATAATCAAATGGTGTCAAATCACACGATCTTGGTGGCCAATTGACAGGTCCATTCCGCGAAATTATGCGCTCATCGAATGTTTCCTTCAATAAATCGATTGTAAAGTGCGCTGTGTGGCATGTAGCAACGTCTTGTCTCTCATCTCATCCACATTCATGCCATTCAAATCGGGAACAAAATAGTCGGTTATCATGGCTCTATACCGGTCTCCATTAACGGTAACTGACTCTCCAGCATCATTTCGGAAGAAGTTTGGCCCAATGACTCCACCAGCCCATAGCGCACACCAAACAGTCAGTTTTATGTGGATTCTCTTCACTCCAAATGCGGCAATTTTGTTTGTTGACGTAGCCATTCAACCCAAAATGAGCTTGCGATAAACTTCGCGAACTGAACCTTTATTTTCGAAATAAATTTTCATGATTTGCAAGCGTTGTTCATTTGTCATCCTGTTCATGATGAAATGGCAAACTGAACATAAATGACATTAGAGTTGCCAGATTTGACCACAAAATGTCAGTTTTATCTCTATTCGAAAAACCAACCTCTAAAAAACACCCTTTATAATTGCTTTTATAGAACATGTGAACAAGGGTCTTAAGGAGAGTAAATAACTTCGCTAAAGTGCGCCAAATTGGTTTCCATAAGATCTCTTACAGTTGTTATGGAGATAAGAAAATAGCTTTCCTTGGCCCTTTTGGAAACTACATTGTTACTTGGGAAAAGATATTCAAAAATGTTTGCAAGCTCGTGTAAACCATTAAAAATTTAGCCAGAGTTTCTGTCTATATTGTTAACTGCGCGATTTGGATTTGAAAGGTATGGGGTAAACAAGCAAGCCGAGAGTAAGAGGTGCAGGAAAATCATAATGTCTACTTTGGAAATGTTGGTGCCGTACGTCACTGCATTTGACAAGCCTAAAAGCTGCAATGGGAAGCCCATACCTCCGTTGTTCACCTCACCTCACCATACGTTGAGAGCCGCGAAAGAGATTTATACTACAAAAACAAAGCTAAACAAAATACAAAGAATGAGTGGACAGATGACGGATGAAAGAGGTGACCAGTTGGCAGAGGGATATAAAATGGATGCTATTACTGAACAACAAAAGTGATTGACCGCTTTGGGCGAAAGAACGCGGTTTTGACGACTCGATATAATTACAGATAGTAGATTGGGGACTCCCACCCACTGACCATATTGAAAATACCTAATATTTTCGATGCCCTGAGCCATCGTTCATACAAAAATGTAGAAATGTAAAATCACCAACGGAAGAAGTTAGGTTAGGTTAGGTATGTGGGTTGGTAGACCAGGGTACCCTACTATACCACACTCAGGTCCTTGTGGACCCATTGTGATTCCCTTTTGTTGGGGGTTGACCGTCGGTATTGTTGATGGTCGGCTTGTGTCATCCTTCTTGCATTTACCCGACTCCGTCCAGCCATCCTGACGTCCTCAAGAACCTGTAAAGATTAGAAAGTGTAACATCACGAAGTTCTCGTAAATCATGGAAGTAAAAACTCCCAAGTGTTCTGCTCTTCAAGTGACAGAGGCTCGGGCAGTGACAGAGTAAGTGAGGTGTGTCCTCATGGACCTCTTCGTCTCCGCAACCTCTACAAATATCGTCGTCCTTGAGATTTAGTTTCATCATGTGATTTCTTAAGAAGTTATGACCCGTTAGAGCCCCCACCAGCTTAGACAGCGATGGCCTGTCGAACTGTAGAAGTTTGAATGTTCGGCCTTTGTCATATGCTGGCCATAGCTTCCGAGATACTTCACAGGTAGTTAGTGCTTTCCACCTGTTATTGGTTTTCATACGTATCTTGTTTTCCACTTGTTCTCTGAGATTACATAGTGGAGGCTTGATCGACTGTAGTGCTCTATCTTTATCCATTGCGAACCCCTTTCTCGCCAGTTCATCAGCTATCTCATTGCCGGCTTTGTCACTATGTCCAGGGACCCAGCAGAGATTCGTGGAGTGCTGCGAGCAAAGAACCTTAAGCTCTTCGCGACAGCGGTGAACTAGCTTCGATTTAATTTCTATAGCAGAAATTGCTCTTATGGCCGTCTGGCTGTCAATGAAAATGGTAATATCATTACGTGGTATTGCCAGCAATGACACCATTCAGGCCGCTTCCGCGATTGCCAGAATCTCTGCTTGGAAGACACTACTGCTATCAGGAAGCCTGATGGAGCAGTGTATATTCAATTCCTCACAGAATATACCAGCACCGGTTCCACATTCCATATGGAAGAAGTTACGTTTCTATGTAAATCCCAATACCAAGGTGCAGCTCGATAAATTATCGAGAAAGATAATCTGTTTCTGTTATCGGATTTTCTCCACAGAATCGAAAACTTGAATAACTTTTACGAGCGAATACATTTTCAATTACAATTCCATATAAATCTCAAATCCTTCGACACACATACTATACATACTTTTTCAAGCAGATCTCTGCTTCTATTTTTAACGCAATGCCTCTCTGTCTCAATGGCCCAGATTTACGAAAAACAAAATGCACCCAACAGCCAGCCCAGCCACTGCTCCATACTAGCACTCGAACTCATCCTCATCCTCATCCTCATCCTCAACCGCCCACCAGATGGGCTAATTTAGCGAAAACGCATAAATTATTAACGATAATAATCAGGGTGAACGTTGTCATGATTTCGTAAGAAATTACCGTCATAAATATAAATTGTTTTGTCCGAAAATAAGATTTTATTACAAAAGTCTCCTCGCTCTGGCAATGGTGGCGCGTAGCGGCGGATCATGCCGCCGGACCACGGACTGCCGTGGCTGGTAATCGACGACGGTGTCGGCCGGCGCGTGGTTAGTGTGTAGGGACAGAAAAAGAACCTTGCAAATGCATTAGGAACACCAAAATGATATTGTCATTGTGTTTTTTCTTGTTTTTTTTTTTGCTAAAAACCCCCGTACCGGTGGTTGGCGAATGCATTTCGAATTTTCGATGCCAATGTCAGTAGCTGATTTGGAAAGTCAGCTTATGACCTTTTCCTTCCTTGTCGAACTGATTGATTGGCAATTGATTTTCATGTATCAGCCAGAGGTTGCGTGCTCAGCGTGACGTGCTTCCAAGAGTGCTGGCCGATGGCCACTGGGGGTGTGGGTGAGTGGAAAATATTATTTTTCTTTTTGGCAGCAGGTCAAACTTTTCATCCAAACATCATACACTCATCTCAGCTGAACAACATAACACAATGAATGTCCGAAAAGTGAACCATTAACTATTTGAAGCTTGCGAAAAACGCACGAATGAATGGAATTTTTTTCGACAGGTTAGCGTACGTAAAATAGAACACGTTTTGGGAAAATTCTTTCATACGAATAATGCTTCAAAATAAATTTATATAGATACATAGATAAAATAGAACATACGCTCCTGGATTTAAGTGGTTTTATGTTAAGGAAACTTGTGAAGGTAAATCGGACTTTGTACATCACAACTAAAGTTGAATGTTATTTTGTGCTTTATTTTCGGAAGATAATCCCAATTACCCATCAAAATTAAATCCTACGCGATGATTTGCGGTGACAGCCAGAGGTGTTTTGAAAGAAATTTCATTAAGGCGCTGCGTGGGGCGGGGGCGCCGCGTTTGTATTTTTTTACATCACAACGGGTGAAACTCATCCCCAAACGTACCTTGCGCTTGCAGAAAATAAAATTATGCCTAATTCCGCCTAGTGCGCCACACTACATATTCACCGCAGAATTTGTGTGCCGCTTGCGTAAAGAAAGTTAAAATTCGCAAAGTGTAGTTTAATATTCTTGGACAATGATTAATGCTGAAATGAGCAAAGCTCACGTTATGTAGTTATTTTTTTGAGAGTTTTTCTGTAAGCATTACGAAGATTTGAGAAAATATTATCGAATTATAAAATAACTGACAGTAAATAACACTGGCGCTGACGCAGGAATTGACTTATTATTCATAAGACATAGGGATCAATGGTGACAAACAGAACCCGCTGAATCAACAGAAAGTATTTTTAGAAATCACAATGAATTATCAATCTACCTTTCTTAGTTTGAATCTTGCGCACTTTCAACAAGTGGTAATCGTTTATCGCTCATTGTTCCTGTAAGTCAAATTTGTAACGTCAAACTGAATTATTTTCTCCGTCTTATGTCATTTTCATTCGGTAATCCGAAAGACTTCCGGACTCCTTGAAAACTGTTCGTTTGGAACAAAAATGACAGTTCCTCTCCTGGAAAGAAGAGAAATTCGCTTCTGACTTTGAATTCAGAATCAAAACCAGAAGCACTAACACATTCGAAAATCGTAAACGTCAGAATCGAGAAATGTCACCATGTGACGCAAATTTCACCCAGACGCCGTGAAGGCCCATTGTGAGTATCCTATTTATACATGTAAGGACATGTGGCTAACAAAACCACTTAAATCTGTGGAAGAAAAGTTTTATGTCTGATAGATGTACCCTAGCCAAGTCGTCCAGACTTTCGAAGAACCGTGGTCCCATGCATGATGAGCGGTGTTCTTGTAAAGCTTGACAGTGGCATAAAAATATATTCCACGGAGTCTATTTCCTCCTCGTCTCTGCAGCTTCTGCAGAAGTCATTTGCAAAGTGCCCTAGCCTTTTAGCCATGTTTTCTATGATGCAGTGTCCAGTTAATACCCCGACGAGCATCCGGATTTGTCTTCTATTAAGAGAGACTAGGGACTTTGATCTTTTGGTGTCAACAACAGGCCACAGAGTAAGACAACGGGTTTTGACGCAACCGTTGGTGTTGAGCCATTGTTCCTTAGCCAAGTGTGCAGTGACGCCGTCAATAAAAGTCTTAGCAGTTTTGCAGAGTGATAGCGCCAAATCTCTGTGTCCAAATATCGAGGATTCATATCAGAGCCGTACCTGGCCAATTCGTCTGCATTTTCGTTCCCTTCGAATTTTAAAATTAGTCGATGACTTTTTCTTAAATTTAAACGGAATTATATTGGTTAGTACTTAGGTTCCATACAACATTCACAAAATTGTCGCTTCTTAAGTCATCATTCACTGAAGAATCACTATCAGATTTTATTACAAACTTGAGTGACTCGAAGATATTAGGACTCCTTCGCCCCAAATGTTATGCTTGTCGTAAAATTGCATGGACTTCGTTCACACCTTTTGCAATATATGAGGAGATTCTTTCAGTCCAAGATGGCTAGGATGTATTAAACGAACATAAGCCACAGCTCCGGGCCGTTCATACACTTTCCTTATGCTGCATTTACATCTAAGGCTTTTAATAATTTTTCTTTCGGTGTACATTGTTCATTGTTTGCCATACATGCCATACATACGTGGAACAACGAAGAAGCGTTGACTTTTGCTCGTCATTCACTAATCAAAGATTTTTGGCAGATGGCAACAACAAGACGCGAGTCACTTATTTTTTCATTTTATTTTATTTGCCTTTTTATTGTTTCGCGTGCGTCTAAAAAGGAACTTCTAGCAAATAACCGTTTATGTAATGCCTGTTCGCCATGCTCACTAGTCTGTCCGTTACTACTTTAAAGACCTTAATTTTAGAGCTAGAAAACTAAGATTTGGAACATTAACTCAATAAAATCCGAACTTGAATTAAAGATTTTTCTAAAACCGGATATACATAAAATTTTAAATTTATTAACAGAGTAATAAGGTTTGGGACTTGACCTGAAAGTGAGAACATATAACTTACAATCACACAATAGGTTGATACACTCTCAGATAAATTCTAAAAACAATTGTTAGTAGCAATGTCTATTTAAGACGATGCAGAATTTCATTTCGAAATTGCTTCGATCTCATTTATTGTGTTTGTGTAGTCGCATTGAAAACAACATTTTATGTAAACACTAGGAGTCAACTATCCCAAATGAAATGACTACCTACGACAACGACTACACGGCGTTGTTGTTATTGCAGCACAATTAGCCATAATTCACCTGTTAGGGGACATAATGTCGTTGTAAATCTCCTGACCATGGCTAATGGAATATCTTGTTCAAATTGGAAATGAAATAACATTAAAGAGTGAATAAAAGATGATTTTACTGCTTTTAGAAGCCATAACAAAGGCTGGCGCCGACTCTTATATATGTTGGAAGTAAATGTGACTGCTAACAACAGATGTCTGCGAAATATTTGCAATAATATGTTGTTTTGTTCGTTAAACGCAAATCGATTGCACAACTAAGGAGTCCTTTTTAATATGAATTCTGCACTTATTTGAATTTGAGCTGTTACCAATTTCTCGAAAAGAGCAACAGGAGATTTTTGGTTATAAGAGATAATGTATTGTTCCAGTGGAAGAGGTTGAAAAGCAATAGCTGAAAAGCGTTTTTTTTTTTTGTTGAAATGCCGGAAAAGTCATTAATGGTGTTTGAAATTTACAATTAACCTTTCTGTCTTCAAATAAGTGACCATTCTCAGCGCACAATTTTAGTGTAAGGTTTAATTGTTGAAATATATACCTAGATCTTCTATCAAAGCGGTTATTTTCAGAATTATATGGATCAGTTGCGCCTGGGAATTTCGCCGGTTCGACCTCAAAAAATATCTGCCCCGGTTTCGTATCTATTCTGTGGTATTCATGTGATCCAGGAGTAGGATTGCCACTCTTCAAGCTCGTATAGGAAGGCTGATTGATATTGCCTTTACACGGGCTTTATAGGGTTCCTTCTTTGAACATGATCATACCAACTGGACAGATTGTGCTCCATTTGAGTTCTTGACGTTAAGTCTTCCTCGGATTTCGGAACTTCTAAAATGAAAATATCTACACAAGTGGTGCTGGAAAACGAATCTAATAATTTGTTGATTTCTTTAAACGTGCACTTTACAAGTTTCTTAAAATCATAAAAAATTCCTCTAAAATTAGGAAGAAGCTTTTAAAACCCCTCATGGAAATGGGAAAATGCCTGTTTCGTTTTTTCTATATTATAGTAGAAGAGTTCTTCTTCTCTCCATTTAATGACGAGATTATGGTCAGGATTACAGGGATCATAACCCTCCCACTTCACTGCATTCCTACTGGTCCACCTGTAGGGTTCGCCGGTTCGACCTCAAAAAATATCTGCAGGCATCCCGATTTTGGATCACTTCATCATTGAGGCCAATCAAATGCTGGTGTTTCTGCATTTGTGTGATCTATGAGTTTTAAGGTCTGCCTCTCTTACCCCCTACACTTACACGATTATTAATGTCGTCATCAACGGTTGCTGCGCTGTTGATCATTGATCCGAGATATTTGAACTTTTCACACTTGGGAATCACCATTCAAATAAATGTCTGGAATGGGTTGACTTGGGTCAGAGAACGGGCAGGACAGATACTCTGTTTTTCTTTGGCTAATACGATACCCATTCCCTACTAAAACATCTACCCAAACATCAAGTGCTCGTTGCAGGGAAGTCTGATCATCACTTATGATGGCTCCATCGTCATCAAAGAATAACTGATGCACTTTAGGGTCCGTCACTTTTCCCTCAAGCAGATAATCTAGGACTGTAATAAAGAGCAAAGGACTTAAGACACTTCCCTGGTGAATACCGACTTTAATTGGGAATTCATCGGTGACCCCTGCGGGACATCTGACTTTTGTCTTCGCCCCCGCATTCATGTCTATGATCATCTGTACGTAGGTTTCAGGAACTCCTCGTTGTCTTAGCGCTACCCATATCAGATCTCTTGGTTGTCTTTCGAATGCTTTTTCAAATCAAAATAGTAGTAGAGTATGCTAGTAAAGTTCATTTCAATGTTAAGTAAAGTGCTGGTGTTAGTTACTACATTAATAGAGCAAACATATATGGATAACACAAAAACAAAAGATATAAAAATGATCCAAGCCACCAGAACATGATTGCGCAAATTTTAATTTTTTCAGTTTAAATTTACTGACATGCAAATCAATCACATGATTATTTAAGTTATAGATGATTCTGCTCATGCGAGTAATTGGCTCATTCCTGCCATAATTCCTCCTATAATAAGCACTTACCAAGAGTTCAACTCTACCTAACTTGTGAGCACCTTCACGGAAGTTGAATGCAATGGAAGACAATAGATCAGGGGCATCTACATGACCAGCTTTAAGTTGCTGTAAGAAAACTATGTCACTATTCAGTCTACGTTGAGAGTGGGGTAACATTTGAAGAAGTTTGATACGTTGACTGTTGGGAGAAAGGTTATATGGATCATTCATGGAAGACCTCTAAGGGCAAAACTAATACATATATGTTCGTCGGATAGCTTCAATTCAAATTGAATTCGATTTCGAATTTTATTCTTAAGCAAAAGACTACCCGAAAATGCAGAGGAGTTATATCCCAATATTCTCTTTAAATAGTATCTACAAAGTTAGCAGAAAAGAACCCCCCACTTTTATGTACTCTATTGGCTGTTTCAGATGTGCGTTGCTGAGTCAGTCAGTCAGTCAGGCAGCACAAACTTGCTTAAAAAGTATCTAAATTATAATTATAATCTCTTCCTGCAAATGATCACGCGGCTGTTCTTGTCGAGTTGATTTGATAAATTTGATGACGTATGTAAATTTTGTAGCAATACCGAAGTCAATATGCTTTACTGGAGACAATATGCGAAACCTAAGGTTAGACCTTCCTCTACGTTGCTGCTCGGGATTATAGTGGAAGATTCTGGGGACTGGAAATCGCTAACGCACAGTGCGCCGTTTTTTTCCACCAGGTCGATGTCGTTGTACAGCTCATAGAGTTCATCATTGATTGGTCTCCTTCATAATCATAACCTGCCACGCATACGGAACTCAATATCTTACGAAGAATTTATCTGTCAAAACAAATAAAGATATCTTCATCCGCTTTAGAAAGGGTACATGCTTTGGAACCATAAAGTAAGACTAGGATTTTAAGGGTCTTACTTAAAAAAAAGACACAAATATATGGAGGAGCAAAGCCGCAGAAGATGGATTGGTTCTCACTCTGCAATACAGTTATTCAGAAGTTCTCGACGCTGTTTTTGTTCTGGTAAAGAACTTTTTCAGACACGAGCTTTAATCATCATGACCGAAAGATAACAGGCGATTCGACGGAATGACCACTTTGTTACATATCCGAAAGAGCGTCTAATCGTATTTTTAATGCCAAGAACTATATAACACCGCATAGCTCGTCCCTGTATTAAGGTGGAAACTTACTGGAGCTGCAGGGGTAAGGTCGAGGTAAGCGGCGAAAACAAACCCATATTTTCTTATGACAGCTCGTATACTAAGGCGTAAAATCGATTGCCATAAGAATGCATGCATGTATCTCTTATCACCGCTTCCGTACGTTTTGGTGCATTTCGATCTGGGGCCCAATTCTTTAATCGTAAATTCGGCTACATGAATTTTGGCCCCATTGAAAAATGGTCCCAAAAATGTGACACTTTCCAATGAAAAATGGGCCCCAATGAAAATTTTTATTTGACTAACTACTGCAAAATAAACGCCACCAAGCTAAATTATTTTTTTCAAATTCTTAATGATATCGTGATGGTAATTGGATATGCGGCGCCTGCTGCCCCCCTTCTTGGTTTCACTGTTAGATTTGAAGTAGACGCGAGGTTAGGTATATGCAAACTTTGATTTATTGGGTATAAAATCTTTGCATATAAAAAGTGGCGTCAACGTTTGGGGTAGTTTTTCATAATGAATTTTGGCCCCAAACTATAAAATGAAAAATGGCCACAAATCACAGAAATTTTCGTGTTGTTGTTTCCCATGTACGGCCCTAGCGAGGTATCCGTCGGAACGGAAAATTCTCCGCAACGTATACTCTGTCGGAGACCCTAATTACATTCGAGGTACCTATCCGATTTCGGAAAAGAATAATTAAAATGCGACGACGCATTGATCTGACATGCGACAAATGTAAAAAATGTATAAAATGTACCGATATATGTCGACCCATATTTGTATTTGCAGAACTTTAAATCTGTATATGTTGACAGGGGGGAGGTATTTCATACTTTATACTTTTTTTAATTTTTTTATTTATACTTGCTTACATTTTTTAACTGCTTATCCGAAAATCGGAAAAAATTCCGCGACCACTTGCTGTCGGAGGAGATCGGACAAAAAATGGTGTACAACTGTCACAAATGTCACTGCTAATGCATTTCATCGCACTGCAACGCAGATCATTAGTTGTGCGTTTTTTGCTGTCGGAACAATGTTCCGAACAGATGTTCCGAAGAATACCTCGAAGCAAAAATTCTCCGAATCGTAGGAAATCGGAGAATTTTCCGTTCCGACGGATACCTCGCTAGGGCCGATAATTTTTTAGGGCCAGTGTGCATTTTTGGTTTTAGGGCCATTGTTCTTGGGGGGTGACACATTTTTGGGGGACATTTTTTATACTTTTGGGGCCATTTTTCATTTTGAAAACGAATTTTAATTTTTGGGGCCTAAATTGATGTAGCCGTAAGTTTCTCTGTGTACGCGAAATAAACACATTCAATCTCGAGTGTAGGTGGACAAAATATGATTGGTTCTAGTATCAACTAATTACCAAATTGTTTTTAGCCGACAATAACCACCAATCTAATATTTTGAGGTGAGTACAATGTGAAAATTTGCTCGAACTCACAGCGCGTTTCGGAATATTAGTAATTGCAATTGCGGGTGACTTTGTACACGATCAAAAAAAAAATATTTTTTCTGGATCGAGCACCTGGACTTCTTCGGATTTTTCCAAGTGATTCAATACGCTATTGAAAATAACGGGTGATCCAAGTAAAGAAACTTTTTTCAATAGCCTTTTTTGACAGATCACGTGTGAGTCGTGTCATGCTGTCATATTATTTTTGTTTAGTATTGTTTGGCATTTCATAATGGAAAGACTTACGCGTGAACAACGTTTACAAATTGTTCAACTTTATTATGAAAATTCACGTTCTGTGAGGAATGTGTTTCGTGCACTTCGCTCAACTTATGGTCAACATAATCGGCCTACTGAGCGTACTATTCGCAACACCATCACCCATTTTGAGACCCAGCATTCATTATTGGAAAATATTCGACCGAATAGACTACGTCCAGCACGCTGTGAATAAAATATAGCGGCCGTAGCTGAGAGTGTACACGAAGACCGTAGAGAGTCGATTCGGCGCCGTTCGCAGCAACTCGGACTGACGTATGGAACGACTTGGCGCATTTTACGTCAAGATCTTAAATTGAAGGCGTACAAAATACAGCTTGTGCAACAACTGAAGCCGCTCGACCTTCCCAAGCGACATCGCTTCGCTCTATGGGCTCTTGAAAAGTTCCAAGAAGATCCGACGTTTTCGAGGCAAATTTTGCTTAGCGATGAGGCCCATTTCTGGCTCAATGGGTATGTAAACAAACAAAATTGCCGCATTTGGGACGAAGATCAACCTGAAGAGATTGATGAACTGCCACTTCATCCAGAAAAAACAACGGTTTGGTGTGGCTTGTGGCCGGTGGAATCATCGGTCCATATTTCTTTAAACATTATGCCGGTGCGAACGTAACCGTCAATGGCGACCGTTATCGTGCCATGATAACCTACTATTTGATGCCTGAAATTGAAGCGTTATCTCGGCGACATTTGGTTTCAGCAAGACGGCGCCACTTCCCACACATCGCATCAATCAATGGACTTATTGAGAGAACATTTCGGTGAGCACATAATTTCACGTTTTGGGCCGGTCGATTGGCCACCAAGATCGTGTGATATCACACCGTTAGACTTTTTCCTGTGGGGATATGTAAAGTCAAAAGCTAATGCCGACAAACCCGCTTCGATTCAGGCCTTGGAGGAAAACATCACGCGTGTCATTCGCCAGTTACCAGTCGAAATGCTGGTGAAATGAACGAGTGATCGAAAATTGGACTCAACGGATGGACCATCTGCGACGTAGCAACGGCCAACATTCTTTAAATGCCAAAGAATGTTCTTTCAAATGATAATAAACATTCTCCATTAAATTTGAATTTTCTGTGTTTTTTTCTTTAAAAAAGTAGGGAACCTCGAAATGGATCACCCTTTACTACCAACATAGTTCAACGAAAGTAGAAGATGTTTAGGATTACCTAGCAATTTATATGTTAGTCAATAGCCTGCTAAAAAACAAAGATCGCCTTCTTTTAAATAAAACACGAATATTAAATATTTAAATTTATTTTTAATAACTCTTATTTTTGTTTCACTTTTAAATAAATCAAATAATTAATTTTTTTAACAATAATATACGCGACGCGACGCGACACTTGCTATAATGACATTCATAAATAATATACATTTAACAAAAATCCAGTGCGTCTCCTCGTTAATTTGTGTTCTGCGCTGCTAGGTGCCATTGCAGGGGTATAATCTTCGCATTGGTGAAACTCTAAATATAAGGAGATCTGCAAACTCTACATGTAGTATTTTTTTTTTGTTTTTTTATAAGCATATTTTTTATACTGCTCAGGCCTACCCTAGGAGGGTAGTCTTTTGGCCAACGATTTATGGTATTTTTGTGATGGTTTTCGCTTGTTGTACAAAAAGAAGAATTATTTCAATAGTTTGTTTTTATTTTGTTAGTTCTTGTTGATGTTGTTGGTGGGAGAGGATATCGTTAGTTGTGTGTTTTTTTTTTTTAGGTTGGAAAATTAGAATTCTCCATTGTGACCAGTTAGGTACATTTAATAGCTTCTGGTTTTTGTTGTTGTTTGTTTTTTTTTATTTATTTAATTTGTTGTTGCTTAAAACTATATTTCCACAAATAATAAAAATCATATTTCTTTTATTCCGAAATCTTGTTGTTGTTGTTTTTGGTTAGAGATGAAAAGAGTAGGTGGTTTGTGCTTAGTAAGCGTGGTTGGCAACGAACAAAGTTGCATCAGCACCAGCACCGACAACGCTGCCAGCAACGTATTTGCCAATGGCGGCTTCACCGTTACCCTGGGAAGAGAAAAAAAATTAATTAAATACGAATTTAATGTTGAAAAGAAAATATTTAAGTAATGGATTTTTCATTGTCATTGGATTTGCTTTCTAATTCTCTAAGCTGTTACCTTCCTTTTCTGCAAGATATGCAACGCGTGGGTTTAACTGACCAACATTCTGGTACATATTTCCGTCGCATTACCCACAGCAGGGTGGTTACTTAGCGAAGAATCAATTATGTCACAATGCCACCACCCTACCGACTTAAGTTAATAGGTTCAAAACTTTTCCCTTCAGCTGATGAAACTAGCTAGCACTATGTGCTTAGCCAAAAAACCAACACCAAAGTATTATAATAGTGTACCGTTTGTAAATTGTTACAAGTACTTTGAAATTAGTTTACTCCTTGCTTGCCATCGCCATTATCATACGGTGTGGACGAAATTTCCCCCTGGAAACAAAGACGTGACCCGAACCATTACAATTATCCTTCGTGGTGTAGAGCACCAAAGCAATTTGCAGTCCTTATCACAGCTCTGCACACATTTAGTATATTGGATGTTTTGTAATTTTGGTTTTGTGGAAACTTCAATATTTAACTTGGAAGCTATGCAAGCAGGACTTGCGGTGTCCTTTTGCAGTTTCTTCGATTGAAATCTATATTCAACGAGATAACAAGCAACGGCAAAGACGACACGACTAATTCCAAGAATAAAACAGTTGCTTACACAGCGACTTACAACAAAGGACACAATTTTACTCTGGTGGAGCTCATATAACAAGATTAGAAATTAGGGGCCTGTACACTTTCGTGTGTACTCAGTACAGGTATTCCTTTGTAATTAGATTGGCCCTCCTCTTTTGTATTTGTGTGCTCCTTGAATTCCCGACGTTTAAATATTGTTTTTTTTGCTTTTGGATTTCTTAGCCAAGTTAGTTCACCCTGCCAGTCAACCATCATTTACTTGTGCAAATACTCCTTTTTAATTTCGTTGTCCTTAAAAAAAAAAAAGATGTGCAAAAAATCGGAGAAGAAAAAAACAACCCCCATTGGAGGTGAAACTCCCTTGAGACAAAATTAATGTAGGTACATTGAAAACGCCCACACAAATTGCTCAATGGCTGAGGTTACGGTGGTATAGCTTATGCTAGGGTGCGTCAGGATGTTCCGCGTATTTATTTTCTTCTGTTTGCTTTCCAATGGTTCACCTGTCCTGTAACCCCACAACTTGCATTCATTTCAGTTTTTCTCCAGAGTTCAGATCCTTTTTTCTGTTTTTTTGCATTTTGTTTGCAATCGAAAGGACATTGACTTGGCGAACGACATTCATTAAAGTATTGATTGAGAGCGGAACAAGTATGGGATGGTTTGACACTACTTGATGTTTAACGGCGATGAGTGTGTCTTCATTAAAACGAGAGAAAAAATTAATATGAAATGGGCTTTTGGTCGAGTGGAGGACATTCAACTTTATTCCCGATGGGACAAACTCTTTTGGAAATAAATATTTCCGTTATGCGATACTTTAAGTTGGGTGACATGATTTACCGTGAGTGAAATGAGGATAGCTTTGTATGGAAAGTACCGTCTCAGATGTATTCCGCTAAATTGGAATGACACGTACTAATTGAGTGGTTTACCAAATTTGGGAGAAAGGATTTGGAGGGATTTTTTTTTTGTTATAAACTGTGGGGGATTTTTTTGTTTAAGCAACGTATGGTTGGGATTATAGCAATATCACTTACAATTAGGTAGCTTTATTGGAAATAAAAACAAAATGAGTCGCTTGCGACGAAGTTCGATTTGTGGAAAGAAAAAAACTCCTGGAATAGACTTAAAATGGGTTAAAACTGAAAGTGATTGGAAAACACGTTCGTCCACATAAGCGTCTAAGTGTACTGCGTTTTAAGGGCCAACCATAATAGACTTTCATGAGCTTAATGAAATATCTAAATACTCGTAAACAGTACAGCATGACCATAATGGGATTATGCTCAGTTTCGTCAAATTTTCGTTGACTTGAGTGGGCTTAAGAGAGTGTAAATTAAATGGGACGTTCAGTAAGGAATTTTGACAACTGACACCACAGAAAAACACCACAAAAAAAACAAGAACTTATGAATATATTTTTACATTACATCACTTTATATTGTCACTCCATTTTTTAAATGCATTGCAAGAAAGAATTATGGTAGTTTAAAAATAAATTTTCCACATTTTTTCCTTGGCTCGAATTTAAAATTTTTGACAGTTTGATTGATTTGCGTTCATTGTGGTCAACTACAACTGTTGAGAGAAATTGACTGGACTTTAGTTCGGTTTCGACATAAGGTTAAGGGCCAACTATAATGCACTTCAGTGGGATTAACGTTATGTCAAAACAGAACGAAAAGCCCACTCAATTTCTGTCAAACTATCTAGTCACCCATAATGAACTTAAGAGAACTTCATAATCTGTCAAATTGTTTTCTTTTGGTTTGGTTTCGAAGCAATAAAATGGAAAATCAGTCAAGAAAATTAAAATGCGTAAAAGGCATATATTTGTTTTGACGGTAAAAATTTTTTGATTTAGGAAATCGTACTCCGTATTTTGTACCATTTTATGTTATTTTTCTTGTTCTTTCTTTTGTGTGCCTTCTGTCAAATTTCCGTACCGAATGTCCCATTTCATTTAGACTTTCCGTAAGCCAGCCGAAGTTAACGAAAACTTGACGAAACACTAGTTAATCACGTTATGGGCAGGCAGTACTGTTTGCATGTAATGGGACGTTCCATTAAGCTGGCTTAAGCTCATTCAAGTGCATTATGGTTGGCCCTTTAATCCCTCTTAAGTCTATTATGGTTGGCCCTTTAGTCTAAGCCTTTTTAATGCATGAAACAGGAGATTGCTTGCGCTAAAATACAGGTCAAATAATACGGATGGCCAGGTGGCACATTGCTAACTTGCGTTGATTGTAGTGCATTTTTCCAACATATTGTTTTTTTTATGTTTTTCTTTGAGCGGGAAAACCGGATCGAACAGCGCCTTGATTGAAGGAATTTACCAAATTTCATCTTTAAATATTATTTCGATGTGAATATTATTGAATTGCATACCTTAAGGCGGAAGAATTGGGAAAAATTATAGAAATGCTTACGTTTTTTCACCACCGCTGGGTCTAAAAAAGGTCAGATAGCATAGAAGTAGAATTTGGTACAGCAATATGATCCGCAAAATATGCTGAGTTTTTTTAGAATTATTTCTTTGTGGGATTTAATATTCGTAAGTTTTTGGTTTAGGTTAGCATCTGAATAGACTTCCATTCAAATTTGTTCGCCCGCTTAGTTGGTAAGGGACTCCATTCCCAAGGTTTTATAGATAGAAATGGGCCTTAACTATACTAATCCTCTATAGTTGCGCATTTTTGTGCGGCCTGACCACCTAACCGAGTCGTAGATTTAGTGAACGTTTTACCAACTTCTTGGACACCTGGTCAATTCATAAGTTTTATTAGTCAATTGAAGGTTTTGCTGACAGAAATTGCCGCCGGGTCGCATGAAGCTGGGGAAGCCGTACGAAAACGAGTCTTGTCTCGCCACTTAATAGTTGCAGAGTTAGGGAACGTTCTACCAACTTCTTGGACATGTTGTCAATTGAAGGTTTTGCTGACAGAAACTGCCGCCGGATCGCACGAAGCTGGGGAAGCCGTACGAAAACGCTAGTCTTGTCTCGCAAGGTTCCCAAATTTTTGTTCAATTTTTAGCCAAATATTGCTTAAAATATTGGACTAGACGGCGCTGGTATATTTCTAAAAAGCATTTGTTGAGTACTTTACGTCAAGTTGCTTTACGTGCGGGTAACTGCACACTCTAGGAACTTGTAGTAAACTTAGTTGGTTTGTCAGAAAATCAGCATTAATGAACGGTACCAGTCCTGATCTGTGATTTTTAAGAATTTGGACTATTGTAAGTGAGATCGTAAAGCTTTTCAATTCTCTCTCTGGGATTCGCAGGTTGTTGGAATTTATTTCAAAATTACAATTTATGGAATCCACGAAAGTTATTCACTCTGAAACGCAGGACAAACTTAATAAAGAGAGTGGCTGCTAACTCGAGATAAGATTTTTAAAGACCAAAAAATTAAATATTTAAAAAAATTCATATAATAACCCACCCTTAACTTACAAAAATTGTCGACTTCTGATGCTTCCATAACCTTTTCAATTTTTAAAGGCTTATGTTTGCCAATGTACTAATCGAAGGAGAAGCAGTCCAATAATAGACCCAAAACGGTTACAAGTCCTTACAAAATTTTCTTCGTACAATTCTAGTTTTACCTAAACTCGTGTTTTTTTTATTACCCTGTTTTTTGTAAAGAGACTGCTTTCTCAAAACTCTTTTACGAACTCACTCTTCATTGTCTGTTTATGTCCTTGTCCATTTTTATCGAAGTAGCCTCATAACTTATTGAAAATACTTAACGTTAACGACTTAAATACCGATTTGTTGAAGAAAAAAAAAACATGAGTACAAAAGTGTTGACATTTGACATAAGAAGTATAGAAATAGAAAAGGCTCAGCAAGACAGATTACATTCAACAAGCATCAAAGAAAGTTAATTCATAGATTAAAATTAAGAAAAAAAAAACAAATAAAACAAGAAAAAAACAAAAAAATGTGTTTTGTGTATTTAATAAAAAAGAAATAAAAAAAAATATATTTGCAAATTAATGTATAGAAAATACTCTTAAAGGCAAAATATAATTAAAAAAATAAAATAAGAAAATACAGATAACAAAATGAAACAAAGCAGAAATTTTCTTTTTGTTAAAACTAAATACAAGACTTGTGATTATTTTTTTGTGTTAAAATGAAAATTATATAGTAGTGTTGTAATTTTTCTATTGCCACGTTGCCGGATTTCTTTTATTTTATGTTGTTGTTCAGTCTTTGTAGTGCGTTTTTCTCTGTTTCAAAATTGTCTGTTTCTTGTATAAATGTCAAAGGGTAGCATTTTTTCCAATCATATTTTCTTAGTAGACATGTCTTTCCACAAACAAACTTGCGTTGCCAGCATACGAAGGAATAGATCCTGCTGTGTATGTACCTTTGGCAGCCAGCGAATTGGCCTAGTTTATTGTTATTAAAAAAATTCATTCAAATTAGTCAAAGTCAAATAGAAAAGAAAGCAAACCAATTCTTTTTAATAGATTGCGTTATAAAAAGCATAGTTTTAGGTTAGGTTAGGTTAGGTTAGGTTAGTTGTGTTAAATGAAAATTGCGCTGTTGGCATTAAATGTTGTTTTACTGAAGTTAAATGAGTATGTGTGTGTGTTTAAAAAGTGAATGAAATGTATGCAGCATGCAATCAAAGAAGTCGCCTGACTGTTCCTTTATTCTTTTGTTTGATCTAATTCAACGTTGCAGCTCCTGGTGTATGTACGGATGGGAGAAAAAATCCAATCCAATCTCAATTAGAATTCCAGGACATGCATAAAGAATCACCCTATTAATGAATGAGTACAGAAAAGCCGTAGACAATGGAAAAGAAACAGTATGGCATGGAGAATGTGCGAATTTAATACGTGAGGATACAATTGGAGTCGTATTCGAGAGCATCCGTTGGGTTGAGATAAAATTGCTTAACCGCAGCGAACACGTCGTGGTAAAAGGGAGTGCTCGTCGAATTGCTGCAATCCAATTTTCGATTTGATCACTGAGCATTTGCAATTAAATCCAAGCTGAAAAGTTGAGTAGACTGGTAAGAGGAATGATAAGTGGCAGCTTTTTATGACCTGTTGAACCAAATGTGACATTTTGGGAGTTATCTTAGTTGACAGCTTCACATGAGAACATTTGTTTGACATATTAAATAGCTATCCCGTTTTAATAATGAAATTTGATAATCATATGCAAAGATACCCAGAAGCTCGAAAGATCGAAATGAGTTCGAAAAGTCAGAAGTACATCATTTCCTAGGAATTGACTGTGGTAGAGATAGAACAAATGAGCTTCATTATTGATCTAACATTGAAATTTTACACCAAAATTCAATTCGAACATGCTTTTTATTATAGATGTTGCTGGCTGTCGATGTTTAGACACAAATTATTAAGTGTTTGAATTGAAAAACTGAATTCGAAATTGAGTTCGAAAATTCGAAATTAATTTTGTTGGCAACTCTCTGTAGTAAGTTAAGAAACAAGTAAGTTGTAAGCCTTTTAACATTTAAAAACAGCAATTTTAAAACCGAAGTAAGGCAACTGACAGTCACAATTAAATTCGAAAGCAGATATAACAATTTTGGCTCATACGAAATCATATAGCGTAACATAATTGCTATTCAAAAGTAGTAAAATGCCGAAAACAGTATCAGATTAGAAGTTACATTCGAAGTTGATTTCGAAAATATTAATAAACGATTTTTAAAGAATATGTTGCAAGTTTTTATTCGAAATATAACCGAATAACAACCGTGACACTTTTCTAATTCCAAAGAATATTTTCGAAAATTGGCAAAATTCCTTATTCTAAAACAAACTTTTCCAAATCGCATTCGAAGTTATCTTGGAAAATATGTATAATCAAAAATTAATAACTGTTTCTATTGCGATAGGGTTTTTTTTTCGAAAATTGACCGACATACCAATTAGTTTTAGTTTCGAAAATGGCAAATTGCAATTTCTCTCTTAACATTTGAACTTTCGTAATTCATTTCAGTTGAACGTAATTAATGATTTTCACATTCGCAGTACAAGTGCCGTAGATTGCATTGGTCGATCTAATAACAATCAATTGCTACAAAAGAATGTATACCAAAAACTTCCTTTCAAACACCAACAGCCAGCGTCTGACTGGACTACGAAGTACATTTGTTATCTTGCCAGGATATGGTGTCGAACACATAATACTTCTTGTATTACAATTGCAATTACTCCCATGATTGTCCATTTAGCGTCAGGTTGCAATGTGAAAATCTCCCTTTTCCGAGTTTTACTCATCCCCCTGAGAGAAATCGATTTTCCCCGCTTCTCGTCTCCCCTACCCCGATAAAGGAAATCAAGCAAATAATGCATACACGCTGCATTTCTGACTGCAGGGAGTGCCCCAAATAGTATGCAAAGAATAACGAAATACATACTGCACTATACACGCCCAACTATTTTCTGTGGTCGTCACGATGTAAACATTCGATAAATTATTTTGCATTGTCCTGAGGTATTTTTCCAGTACTTTCCCAGGATCGTTTTGTTTAAATGCAAAGCAACTGTGCATATTATAACCCAACTATCTACTTTAAACGTCCATTCCCCTTTATAATCCTGTTTTCCACCCATTTCACTGTGTGCAAATGGTGTCAGTGTCGGTATACTTTCATCGATATGGCAGTTTGGAATAAATTTCGCATTCCACAGGACACAACACCACTACACAGAGCAGAGCGGTATTCTGCTGATATGAATAGAAAAAAAAATTTATACTTTTTTTTATTGTTATTCATCTCGATAAAGGAAAATGGAATAACACAATAACACGTTGAATCCCAAGGAGAAGTTGCCTGCCTTGGCTGTCGTCGTCGTCGTCGATATATGCACATACACAACAACAAACGAAAAGGATTCCCAGTTACGAAAAACTGAAAAGGATGCTTGAGATAAAATATTAAATTGCATTCAATTGTAAACAATGCAAATGGAATGGAATTAGGAGTGTTGAAAGGAAATGTTTCCAAGGAACAAAAAAAAAGAGGAGAAAAACGCGAGAGCCTGCTTCCCCACCCCCTTCCTCGACCAGAGCGAGTAATAGGATACAAATAAATAACTGCGAAAGTATGTAAATCTTCTCGGATGTAGTAATTTAATGTGCATTGTGTATTGCAGTGTCCTTTTGCGTGGAAATGCATGCGGCGGTGCTGAAGGCGATGAAATGTAGATTGTATTGGTTGGTGTTGCGGAATTTGTTTGTGATAAATTTATATTGCTGACAGCTAGGAAATGAGGTCATTATGAACGAAAGTAGTTCTCTAGCTGTGGCAAGTGATATGCGAGTAAATTTTAATGGGCAAATGGCAGTAGTTTCGTTTTAAATGGGTCCACATGGCGTTTGACGAGAATGTTTTTATCGAATTCCAGAAAGTTTCCAAGTTGTGATGCAGAACAAATGTTATTATAGTATAAAGGAAGAGACAACACGATTCGAAAAGGAAAGACATAAGTTCTCTAGCAGGTTTCACTTTGTTCGCTTGCTTCGAAGATAAATTTGAACATAATTGTACACCACAAGTGTTTTTATTATTATTACATTTTCGTATTCGAAATTAATTTCGAAAATTGATATGGGCGGTCAAGCGCACAAAACTTCGATAATAAGTTCGAAAAAATTATTTTTTCTAATTTTTACATCTAGAATTAGTTTAAAGTGTATCGTTAAAATTAATCGACAAATCTACATCTTGTAAAATATGTATGAAATAAAATTCGAAATTTCTAGTCAAACAGACAACTTCTGCATGTAAAGCATACTTTTAAAATCGCATGGAGAATTTTAATTCACCAACGCTATTTTAGTGGCTCCAATCAAATCATGAACAAATGATGTTTGGGGTCAAGTGAATTTTAATGGCACTTTCTTTTATTCGAAGTTAACTTCGAAAAGTGTTGGAATGACGAGATATCTTCAAATTAATATTAAAATTCGAATTCAACTAAAATTATAGAGTTTGATACCCGAATTTCGATAAAGAGAACCTCAAAAGGTAGTTTCGAAGTTCGAAGATAGTTAATTCTGGAACTACAAAATCACATTTCTAAACTAAATATACACTCCAATTCCACGTGTGCACACAAACGTGCCTTCTGTAAATTTTTTTTTTTTTTTTCCAAAGCTGCTTTTTCATTCACTCGCTGACTTGCTGATTTATCGCTGCCAATTGACAGGGAATTTGCATTCAACAAATTCCGAATGCAAACAAACGCCATGTGCATGTGACCTTTGATGACAGACAGGTGCGTGCGATTAATCTCTATTTTGAATGTTTTAATTAACTGGCCATTGCACAGATGATCAGCTTCATTGTATCCAAGACTATGGGACGATACCAAATGAGGAGACAAACTTAATTGGGCATCCAGTGGTGCAGTATCGACCCACCCCAGCACTGTACTGTGATTAATCAAAATTGATTTGTTGCATTCAATTCGATAGGACTATAGCATAGAAACTCATAAACCACATGAGGTGCAGTCACCTATACTAGTTATTACTAAGCGTTGGGTGGTGCCCTTTTAAGGGAGAGCTTTCATTTAATATATTGAATGTACTTCGTCGTCGTAAATGGCAAGATTTATGTGCGATTAAATTTTATGATTTATCGTAATGGAATGGAATGGAATGGTTTTGGTATTGGTTTTGTGTAATAATTGTAATTTTGATTTATATGTTGGCTTTAGCCAGAATGACGGAAGTCGGTCAATGCTGTGACGAAAGCGGGCACGTTTTGCGAAATATGCGAACGAGATAAACACTTCGATATTTCATTCGTTCACTGATTTCAGTGTTAAACTAAGCGAAGAAGGACACGCAGTTGTATCATGATGCCGACAACCCTGAGCTAAGCCTTGCCAAACCAACTTTGAGTTGTTACCTCACCTTTAAATTACATTTAACACCCAACTTGTTGGCATAATAATTATTGCGAACTCCCTTATTCATCCATCGATTCATTCGATAACAAAGTAATAAAACGAAATCTGCATAGAAAATAGTATGTGACACGCGTCCACAACAACTACTTCTGGGTTTGCCATAAAAAAGCTGAACTGCAAGAAGATAACACCCGATTACTCATCCATCTCGCTCGTCAAACAACCAATAAACCATATTTTTTCATTCGCTCGCATTGCCAAACATAATTAGCCACCCAACTTTATCCATGCAAATGGCTTAAACGTGGAATACTCAATAATTCCAGCTGTTGCGTCTGGCCAATTTAGGTGAAAAACAATTATTGGTCATAAGTGTGCTATCGGATCAATCGCACACATCAATGAGGAAATTTGAGCTCAACTGGTCGTCATTACTCACCGATGAACTAGAACGCATTAAATATGCGCGCCAGCACACAGCATTTATCAATCATTGTACTACGCCATTAGCTACTAAAGCACACATCGGGTGTAAGTGGTTGTTGTCACGCATTAATATGCATCCCTGTGTCTCGCCATTGAACCACTGAACGAGTTTTACTCCTTCTTGAAGGTTCGCAAAGCAAAATGTATATTTAAATGGAAATAGACTTCTGTTTTGCAATATAACACCAATGACAATGAATTCCCAGGGATGATGAGGTCTCAAAACCTAATCAAACACCTTCCACCATTAAATGGCAAAGACTTACCTTAGCACGCTTCAAGAGTTCGTTTTGGCCAGCGGCAATGTTTTCCTTCTTACCGGCCCATGCGCGGAGTACGGAAGCTTGGAGGGCACGTCCGTATGAGAAGGTGAGGGCCCATGGCTTCAACAATGGCACATTGTTGATGGCGTTCAAGTGCACGGAAGCATCTTCCTCAGATTGACCACCAGACAAGAAGGTGATTCCTAAATTTAAATGTATTAGTAAAGTTATAACTGGGGTATGATGTGCTATGGACTTACCGGGAACGGCGGCTGGGACTGTCCTGCGGAGAGCGGTGACGGTAGCAAGAGCAACCTCAGCGGGAGTGTATTTCTTGGTGCTCGATTGACCGGGTGTGACCATGTTTGGCTTCAATAAGGTACCTTCCAAGTAGACATGATGATCGTTCAAAGCCTTGTAGACAGCGGCCAAAACGGTTTCGGTGACTTTTTGGGCACGTTCCAAATCGTGATCACCATCGGGAAGAACCTCTGGCTCAACAATTGGGACAATACCTTGCGATTGACAGATGGAAGCATAACGAGCCAAGACGTTGGCGTTCTCCAAGATGGATTGGTAGCTTGGGGTGTTCTTGCCGATTTTCAAGACGCAACGCCACTTGGCGAAATCGCAACCGTCCTTCTTGTATTGGGCGCAACGGGCAGCCAAGTCATCAAGACCTGTAAAAATTAATGGTTGAGAAATGTGAGTAAAGTTTAATGGAAATTTGTAGCGGTTAATTAGTTCAATGGGTGTATGACGTAATTCTAAGATTCCCTAGTGGGAATGTTTTTCTAAGAATAGTTGACCTTGTTATCTCTGGACGCCACCTATTAAATGTAACACATAAGCCCACACTTACTGGACTGCATGCAGAGCAGGAGCACTTAATCACTGTCTGTGGCATTGAACTATCTGATGGTTTAGTTTGCATGAGCAACAATAAGGTAATGTAAATTCTCAAAGGACAGACAAATTACACAGCATGACAGCTATTTGGGGAATTATTGTTGTCTTTGGCGGCAGTGATGGAAAATGCACATCACGAGACGGATAACCTTCGAAAATAAGAACAAATAGGCAGTCGTTGGAGGACATTTGTATTCCGTTTTGGGAATTTCCCATTAGGAAATTTAAGTAAATGCCTTCCGCGGGGCTTCAGATCCACGTGGTATCACAATGGACCTTACGTAGGTCTAAGTGTGTCGGACAACTATCTAACTGCCACTTCAACCTAACCTAACTTAATAGTCTTTGTCGATTGGGTTCAAACAACGATTTGTGCCCAAACAACAATCCGTATTATAACCACGCGTCTACAGAACTTCTGGAACAGTTTATGTCTTATGCAGTGTTTTGTAGAGATATCAGAAGACATGCTTGTGTTGACATTATATTTGACATTGAAAGGTAATCAATGGTTGCCACGAGTCATTCATTTCATTTCTTTCAAACTACTTAAAAGTGAAAGGGCAGTGGTTCTCACGTTCATTTTGTATTTGTTTTAACCGTAAACTAAGCAGTCACAAGGTTTACAAATACGACCTGGACTCGAGGAACTAATATCTGATCTCCTAAACCATATCGCAGATCAAAAGAGCTTTTGTAGGTATAGCCACAGATCAACAACTGGTTATAAGACTTACTTCCAAATCTACTTAATAAAACATTTATATGACAGACTTCAGCATTTGATTATAATGGACTGGATAGACAGTTAAGGATGGCAATTGTTAAATTCACCTGAATATCTCGTTGATCTTTCCCGAAAGGGCAAAGCTGGTTATGTAATTCGCTTATGAACTCAGAGCTGGGAGGTGCACGGCAATGTGGCAGCATCTAGCGGCTCTCCACAAATTAAGGTCAAATAAGTAGCATAGGCAGATCTAGCCACTATTACTGACCAACTAGAAGGTGATCTATATCTTTTCACAAACAAAAACATAATACCGGATTTTGTAACGCCATCTGGAAGTTATTCTAGATGTGAGACTAAAAATAAGCCCCAACATACGGGATAACCTCAGGATATTCGAAAAGGCATGAAGCTTCAGTCCTTAAATTATCATGAATGTACCTCTATACGGCAATAGTAAGCCTGTTACTGACGTATGACAGTTTGATATAGGCAGGCTACTAAACTATTAACAAGATTCAACGGATGGCCTGAACTTAGAACTCGTGATTCGATTTTTGCTGTTCGCGTTATCCTCGTTGCCTCACGTGACCTTGGCATTATGAGGCAACGAGAGCTATGAGTAATGCCAGATTGGAAATGTACTCAATTTGAAACATTTGTAACTTTTCATAGATTTATCGGCCGCAAACAGTGCACTTTGACTAAACCAAACTGTAAGGCTCAACTAAGTTTCCGGGTACACAGAGGGGTGCCCGGTAGTCTATAGATGACTTGTTAAAAATCATAAATGCCTCCAGATGGATTATGACTATACAGTGTAGGGTTATATCCCCTACGAAATCACAATGGATCTATATTGATTCGATTGTGGTTCGTGCTATACACTTTTAAAAAGTTTAAAAAAAACTGTTCGCTGTCAGTGTCAATCTACAATTGATACTTGGATCGATTGTTTGCTTGGACGATCATTCTTTGCCCCCAACTGCTGTCTTTCCATGACTAAAGGTCAAACTTATTTCTGAAAACTTTCGCCAGTAAGTTTAAAGACCAACAAATTTCAGACAATGCTTTCGAAAAAAAATCCAACATAGTTTGAAAGTCTGAGAATCCCAAAACATTTTGTTGACGAGTTCATACCAAGTTTTTTTTTGCAATTTTCACAGCTGTACTAAGGTCACTGATAATGATAAACGACTTGTTTGTTGTCGGTTAAATTCCATCACTTTATGAGGCGATAAGGGAAAATTCTGCCCAATAAAAAATATGTTACTTAATTTAAGTTTCTGAGTCAAACAGATTATGAAAACGAAAATACGTGGGGCCGGAGCGATGACGATCTTCGAAAGTCATCCAAAATACACTCGTCTTCTTATCAACGGTCAATGCAGGTTATCTAATAATACCATAAAGATGTGAAATAAACTTTGCTATAAGATAGCAATTATCAGAACTAGTGACTCGAAAACAATCGACTTTATGGTTCAGTCTTTCAAACTTTCAATTCAGTTTTTTTTTTTTTTAAAAAAACCCGATGATATTGAGCGCTTTATATATAAAATTGTGTAATAACGTCAAAAGTATAGCGAATCGTATAACCTTTCTGAAACACCAAGCTTTTTCACAGGTGGTAACGTGACATTGAAACGTCCACAAAGCTTGAGCATTTTGAAAAGCAACTGCCAATTTTGCAACAAAAAAAATGTCTGTATGAAACATCTGTTCCACTCCAATACTAGTTAGATAGAGATATGGGGTCGGCAGATATGTTTGAGGCGCAAAAGTGTCTCAGTACTAAAAGCAGAGATGTACGAAGCAGGTCAAGCAATTTTCTTCAATAAAGGAAATTCACTCTGTTGACCCTGAGTAGGACTGTAGAATGCTGTTAGACCTTTGCATATCGTGTAAAGAGAAACTAAAGTTGAATTCATATTCAGCGTCATTTTAAGACCACACAAGGAGGGCTGTAATGCTGTAGTAGACGCAGGTCTGATTCTTCTTCTCTCCATTTAACGACGAGATAGTAATCAGGATTACAGGGATCATAACCCTCCCACTTCATCAATCACTTCATCATTGAGGCGAATCAAATGCTGGAGTTTCTGCATTTGCGTGATCCAGGAGTTTTTAGGCCTGCCTCTCTTACGCGATTGTAAGGGAACGTTGATTGCCATTGCCTTTTTGACGGAGTTCGTAAGATCTCTCCTTTGAACATGACAATACCAACTGAGTCGGTCGTGCTCTAATTTTTTCGAGATGGGTTCTTTGACGTGAAGGCTTCCTCGGATTCTGGAACTTCTAATTCGATCAAGCTTAGATCAGACGCAGGTTATTCATCTGTTTATTTACCCCATTGAAGTTCAATTAGAATGTGTGCAACACAACATCAGACATTGATGTGCTGCTTCTAAACAAATTGTAATTAAATAGGAGAGATAATTAAAAAGTGAAAGTATCGCAGTATCAAGAATTAACTCAGCCGGCAGTTCAAAAATGAAACTGCATAAAATTCAAATAGCTTTACCCAATCTAAACATATGAATGGGCAGCTGAGTGGTTATAACAAATAATGCGCAGTCATCTGAATTCTTAAAAGCGGTAATAGCTACTTCTGGGGATAAATAACTTAACGCGCCTACAGACAAACTGTAAGATTGGTATTGAAAATCATACCACAGCGTTGGCTACAGTAACTAGCCAAACCTCTTGCAACCATTATCTCAAGTGAGTAAGTACTCTACGTACAAACCCTCTGACTTGTGGAATCTGAGTATAACCCAATAATTCAAAACATTTACTAAGTAATGGACTTTGTTCGCTAGATAGACTTTTGCGTAGCAAAAGTACCATAGTCCGCTGGGAAGCATTGATGCCTTTGGGGTGACCTCAACAGATAATCACACGATCAATAAATACAGCGGAAGTTGGTCTGTTATCGCTACTTCAGCTAAAAATAGCAAAATAACTTTTTTTAATTGAATGGATGGGATGGTTGATAAGACTGTTCATTCAGGAGATTTCAACAGTTCTTCAGTTCTTACAAGTCAGATCAATTTTTTGGAATTTGATCTATACTAGTCCAAATCAAGGTAACTTTCTCTCCATCACTAGTATGGACTTAAACCCGAATACAGTCTAGAAGCCTGTTACAAAACTCAAACTCAAACTCACCTTGGGTGGTGCACTCATCTTCAGAGCCCATCAATGGGACAACACCTTTGTCGACCTTGATTCCAAGAATGATTCCACGCTTCTTCAACAAGTCAACCAATAGGGAACCATCATCAGCCTTCTGGTACAAGGTCTCGTGGAACAAGATAACACCGGAAATGTTACCAGAAACTTTTGGGTCGGTAGAGAACAACAATTGACGGTATGCACGACGGTTCTCATCGCTGTTTTCGACACCAATGTCCTACAGAAAACAAATCAATAATTTAGCAAATTGAGCCAAACACAAAATGTGAATTTGTTTGTGAAACTCACTTGGAGACGCTTGCCCATGGTGGAAACGGACTCATCAGCAGCAAGAATACCCTTGCCGGGGGCAACAATAGCCTGAGCAATGCGGCTCAATTCCGCTTGCAATTCCTTTGATGGGTAGTTGAAATAGGTAGTCATCTTGAGATTCTATTTAATCTGTAAAAAAGAAAAGAAAAACAATTGAGATACTTTGTTAGTTTCATTCAGTGTACGCGTGATACTATATTATTTATTGTTGATTCGAGTGGTGATGACTAATTTCAATGGCAAACCCATTGATGGTAATCGGCTGATAGATCACATGATTGGCAAGTGAACTTTTGCGAGTACTTTTGATGAGATTGAATAGAAGTGTACATGCGAATATGGTCTGCTCAAAGACAATAGTTTTTGTAAGCACAAATGAAAAATTGGGTCAAACATATTATGTATCTTGAGCGGATACTATGAATAGAGAAACTCTCAAGAAATGTGAAAAAGAGTGATGCCTATGTAAAGCAAAAACAATGAAGTTCAGTGGCACCTCCTTTCAGGGGAAAATAAATTCAAATGATCTCAGTGCATTCTAGCAAGAATTTTGTAACGAAGCCCAGGTCCTACGATAAGGGAATACTGCCCCAGTTCTCGCCATTTACACTTTCTACTTCAACCGATTTGAGACGATTTAAGTGACAGTCAACTCATTTTCCACAGTCCAAAGGAAAAAAAATGAACTCAAAGGTTTGAGAAGGTTTATACCAGCTTGAGCATTTTGAGGGTCAATCAATGACGACGGAAAGTATTAGAGTTCAATAGATGGAATTTACAATTTGTATACTTCGCAAGGTGTCAGTTTCAGCCAGAAAAAAGTTGAAGACACTCAATCGATAAGGATGCGGAGTGAATCACGGCGGTTCGGAAATATTTGGGTTGAACTGATCCATATTGGCTTAAGCCGAACAAGATGGCGCACAGGTTTAGTTAGAGCTCATAAGAAATGCCCCATAGCATATCTTCTTCAACCTTTTGTGTGTGTAAAGATATACTTCTAAAACCAATGGAAAGGAAATGCAATTTAGGATATGGTTCTTCATGGAAACAAACTTTTGTTGGCTTGAATTGAGCACTAACAACTAAATTCCTGCCAAACTAAGCCTAATCCTGGCTATGCACTTAGAAAATGTAATACTTTTGGATTGAATTTCTCCGAATAAGTCTTAGGTCCTAGTCATAACAATGCATTGCTGGTTTATCATGGTCTTTGCTCGCGACAGCCAAATGATCAGAAACTAGTTTTACCCCAGATCGATTTTGGACTCAATATTTAAAAGCAAAAAGGAATAGAATGATTTATTTTAATTCTTTATAGAATTTTACCAGTCTTGTTTGGTTCAATCTAGCTCCAGCTTGCTACACAGTTCTTTATACCAAAGATTGTCTAGCCAAGAGGCTTCTAGTTAGAGGCAAATATTACATCGCCTACTTGTTCCATACTATGTAGACTGAATCAATAGATAAATTCTTACAGGGAGGTTTCAGGCAGAAAAACAAATTCTTTTTAAAGGTGAACTTGAACTTTTGCTATCACGGATACATTTCAACAGATACACAGACATAGTGTAGGTATCCAATTGCGTAGCAAGAATGAAGAAAAACCTTCAAGGACACCTTGAACTCTCTGATCACATTGATTAAACGCTTCGGCAAAAACAATTGATAACGCTCTTTTGTTGTACTATTCATACGCACTCGACACATATCGGACCACAAGTAGTAATAGTAAAAATAAATGTGTATCGCACACTATCTTCGCATAGTTCGCTCTTATACAGATAAGACTTCGAAATGATGAATTAGAAAATAACAAACATTTTAAGCCGATAAAAAAAATTTAAAAATTTAAAACGTAATTGTTTGTCCTTAAAAAATCCTTACCTGTTCCTTGTCAAGTGCAGAAAATGAAAGTGAATACTATTTGTATATAACCTTGACGTTGACCTCTAAGAAATATCTACACTTCCAAAAAGTGAATGAACGAACGAGACGCACTAAAACACGACAACTGTACCGTCGAGAGTTTTCCAAAAAACTAGAATTATGCCAATGGAATTATTTGCTGGTGACCGACCTCTTTTGAGACGAGCGTGTAGGGGAGGGAAGCTTTTCACCAAAATAACTTTCACTTTCACTGTGACGACATGGAAACGGGGACGCGACCAGTTGATAGGGAGACAAGCGTTAAAAAGAGAGCGAATCAATCTGAAAAGCTTTGCTCAGTAGGAGAACATGCGCAGTCGGTGTAATCAGGGCTGGCTTTCTTGTAGGTGACATTGATGAAGGTCAAATTGATATACGACGAATCGTGTTATTTTGTATCTATCTTTCATAGCTATAACATTTACAGCCTTCTGGGATGGGAAAAAAATAATAAAGCTCGGAAGTTAATTCTCACGTGGGGGAGGTTCAATGACGTAAAGGACACGAATTATTTAACCTCTACCCAGTACACGCCTTGCGTAGGTGTAAGAGGTTTGCTGCGAAAATCATCTCTTATTACATCATAGCAGCATCCACATCAGATGGTTTATTTGAACAAAAAAAAATAAGGATTTTAAGATACAGAATTTCGGCTCGCAGATGGATGATTGCATTTGGAAATTCTGAAAGATGTGGGGAAATAGAGTACATTGAATATTAATGGATTGGATACACTTTTTCTGTTTCACTGTGACCTTGATCAAGTGACAGAAAAATGGATTGCCTTTTTGGTAAGACATTTTTGAATGTCACTCGTTAAAAAACATAATTTTGATTATTTTTAAGAAGAGATACTAGACACTGTTGTAGGTGAAATTAATTTAATATTTAGTCTGACACATACATACATGCATAGATAATGTGGGCTCGTCTTGAATGACCTTCGTTTGCTGTTTAGAGGAGAAGACGCCGGATTTTATTTGGCAACTAATCTCGTTCTTTCTTGAAAGTTCTTTGTGTGAAGATTTTTGATAACCAATGTTGCTTTATGTATAAAGAAAACAGTTTTCGAGGAAGCTCTGAACTCATATCGCCAAAGAAAACGAAGTTTTCAATGGATACAGGAGCTCAGAGCTCAGAAAAGCGAAACATGGAGTCTGTTTAGGAACAATGATGGACCACTTACAACATTCAAGGAAACAAATCTCGGGACGAACATCAAAAACGTAGATGCGTCAGAATTAGTAAATGTTACACCAATACTTCATCCACATGGACATCTCATAGAATCAATATTTGGACTTAAAAGGTGCAAAGAAGAACTAAAGCACATTTTTGGTGCAAACCTACGGGCTTTTAAGCTACGTTCGCTGCAATATTCATGGAATTTCATTGAGTTGCGGTCAAGCTCTCCCTTAGATGCTACCATCACAAAGATCCATGTTTTTAATGAGAGCAGCGACATAGCGAACCAATTGGTCGATCGCCGTCAATAGTGTGGACGTCTTGAATTTGGCCTTAAATTTCTCGCACAGAGGGAGAATATGACGATTGATTGCTTATTGTATACCCCTTTTGTCGTTGCCTGGGACAAGAAGTCTACAACATCAGTTTATTTTGTTTACTTGTTTTGGCTTCACTATTTTATGATGCTTTTCCGGCACCCAGCCGGAGAAGTCGGACTACAGGGCTGCAAAAGGTAGGTTTGCCACGAAAAGAAGAGACATACAACTGAATACCGATGCCCAATGAAAAATTAGAAGCTTTTTATGATAATATTTGCTTTTGGACTAATTGGAACTCGGGAGAACTTGTGCCAGCGACCCTAAGAACCAAACAAAATGAGTGCATTTTAAATGAAAGGCTCATAGGCTGTTACTTATGTTCGAAATCTATCGTAAGAAGATAGCTGAGAAGACCCACAACATGGCAGCCAATTCCTTGTTACGCAGCGCTCTGCTTGTATCAGGCAAACTCTTCTCAATCATAAGCGAAATGTTAGAAAACTCACTACGGACACTTGACTTGTGGACACAACAACCTGGTCGGAACATCCCCACATGAAGGTGGCGAAGGGTGCCAAGTAGCTGAGTGTAAAGAATAAGTCAGTGAACGGATAGGGTTAACAGCCAATGCATTTTATGCATGCAATCGCGTCTTCGGCAGGAAGTACGCACCAAACCCAAATAATTGCGTCGATGTCACTTTGAAGAACAGAACAATTGTCTCTATGTTGTCTTAGCAGGTTTCTAAGGACATCGGAATGGCTGGACAATATAAAGTAATCAACTGAATTGTATCTATCACAATGGGTCCAGGACCTAAGGCCGCTGTACTCTTCATATAGAGACACCAAACACCAGTTGCAACAACTAGAAACTCACAGCTAATGCCTTGCACTACTCACAGATGTTTGCGAATGCAGAAAACAATGAAACACAATTCTGGTCGTCTGTGCATTGCCAAATTATTTTTAGCCCCAAATTTGTTCCCAATTCATAACACAACTCGATATCTTGATGCATTTATCTCTCTCTCAAAAAAAAAAAGCTTTTGAATAAAAATTCATAAACATCTACAATCGAAATGACTCGATAAGTATTTCTCGCTGCTTCTGCTGAATGTGACATAATATTTTTTTTAACATTCTAGACTCGTTTGCATAGGTTTCCACGCAAAATATATGTAAGAGTTTGTTTTTTTTTTATTCTAAACCAAATCGTAGGGAATGCATAATAAACCTAAACGTGTTTGACATTGAAAAATGTTTCTCTTGAATGTGTGAGCGAATTTTATATGTTTGTTTTTGTTTTCGAATAAATTTGAATATTTGGGAAAATGAGAAGGAGTCGGACATTTTGTGATAACAACAGGAACAAGAGGGTGACCGTTCAGAAAGCCTACGCCTATAGACATTTTTGTATTCCTGATTTTTAGGTTGATGCTTTTCTCCACCTATCGTGCGGTAGCCCCTCTCAGCTGTTGTATTTGTATATGCAGCGATAAAGAGCTTTTTTGTGTGTGTTTTATTAGAAAAAAATGTGTATAAGACCAAATGGTTTCATAACAGAGAATTAGAGAATTGAATGTGCTTGTCATTCGTTTTTTGGTATATAATGGTATAAAATAGATACACTTTGTTTTTGGAGAATAAATAATCCACCAAAAAGTGTGTGAATGCACCAAGGAATGAATCATCTAAATAACTACACCTCCTTCTCCGTTTTGTTGATGGTAGATTATTAGTGACGATTGAGATTGAGCAGAGCGCCGTCAAAAAACTGTTTAAGGATTATTTGTCACTTCTATGGACAGCCGTCAAGAAACTACTGACACTGCTATTTGACGTTCGCCACCCAAAGTAGTCTAGGAATGTGAATGTTTTCGTGACATCGTTTTTAAGGACTTAACAATGGTTGGATATGACCACGCTTTACATCAGTGCACGACCAAAGCCTCAATCATGGTTTTCTGGGAAACTCATTATATTCCCTCTTAATTCATCTCTTTAACAAATTAATCATCATTCTAAACCATCCCGAAATTTTAATCAACATTGTTAATTAATGGCAGCGATGATGGAATATTTTCACGACCACACCCGCAGAATAGAATTAGAACTAAAAATAAACACACAGTCCAACCAGTCGTTATCAGTGACAATTTTTTTTGAAACTTTATTATACGTGTTAGACTTCTGGGTATCGTTCGTGGGTGATTGAAGGATAAAATCAATAAACGCTCGATAAGAATGAATATCTATTGAACTACATGTTATCGATTAAATAAAGTTATTCGCAACAACGTTAGGAGTTATTTAAGTCCAACGATTGTTTTCGATTTAAACAAATCGATTAAGGGATACATTATTTCACAATAAGCGGGCTTAATGGATGACATAGTGGCAAGCGACGCATAAGTTCAACACTTCACATGTCCACCTAATAATAACCACAACAGCAAGTCGTACCCTCTTCCGGTAAAGATATAACTCACTGTCTTTTGCCCTAAGAACGACATTGTTTTCAATTGTGATGAAATGCTGACTTTGTCATTCTACGCATCGCAAGCAGATAAGATTTCAACTAAATCAAAACTAGCCAAAAATAGGAAGCAAAGTATAGTTTTGATCACAGAATCTCCATGAAACTTCAGGCCCAAGGCATTCTGGAACTGCATTGTTAGTGCCCCTAGAATTTTTCTCAATGGATGTTTAGATTCCCTTTGTACGAGCTGTTATAAGAAAACATGTGACGTTCCTAACTGTGCTTCTTGACTTTCCAGTATCTTTTCAGCTTTCAGTTTTCCTAGTGCACTTGCCGCACATAAGTCACTTCTTAATTGATAGGATTGAAGCATGACTTGTATATTAAGTCCCTTTCCATTCGTATGCCGAAAAAATACCTGCACACACGCAAATATCTAAAATGCTATGTAGAGCGGATGCACATCTTCAGGAAGTTGAACCAACTTGGAGTGCTTAACTGGGCGTCCTAAAGCGTTACTAAAGCGTCCCATGAGTTAGTAAATATGATCGTATATGGCAGGCAGCGGTGTCAACTATGTCATTGTTTAGTGTAAGGAACTAGCTACAGTGTCAATCCGGGCAACGAATCCGACACTAATGCAGCTCCTTCAGAACTAACTTGAAAACGCGTTATCGCAACTTAACATTTCGACCTAAAAGATATTTTGTGCTAAATGTCAGAAATATTGCTTAGGAGAGTAGCGCCTCTACTTTCCTAGTGTAGGTAATGATACGTTCAGCAGTGTCAGTGCTTATTACTTCTCTAAGAAAATTTATCCTTTACAATCGCATATGATGTGCGGTTGCGTCTACTTCAAGACAAAGTCGGCACTCAGGTGAGTCGACTATTTTTAGTTTATGCAGGTGACTAGTTAGGTATCCAATAAAATTTTAAATATCATTCCTGGGTAGATTAAGTATCTTCTTGTCATCGTTTCTGAAGGGCTGTATAACCTTTTTGGTCTGTCTAAGACCTGAGATGCTTTCCCAGTAAGAGATGCACGTTTTGTGTTCCCAGCTTTTTAATTTCAAATTAATAGCTGATTTGTTTATTGGAAAGAAGGGAACGGGTCCTATAAAGGGGGTCTTCGTGCCTTTTCTAGCCAATTCGCCAGCTTTTTCATTTCCTTCGTGTCCGGGAACCCACCAGATTTTGGTTGTGTTCCTGGTACTGATTTGAAATAAATAATTGGCGAGCTAAGGGCTTTTATAGCTGCTTGACTATCCGTGAATATATGGATTTTAGCGCCTTTAATACCAGAGCTGTGAATTAGGTTTGTGCATTTTTTAATGGCGTGGAGCTCTGCCTGAAATACGATGGGACTTTTCCCCATGGTTATTGAGACATTTTGTTTGGGTCCGTAGATACCAGCTCCCACCCCAGAGACGATTTTTGAACTATCCGTATACCACGTGGGTTGCTGCCAACCCATGCTTTCCCTGTTTGTGATTTCAGTAGAGAAACGTTTATTATTTTTCTATTCAATCTGTTACCGCGCAGATCATGTCTATTTCGGGGATTTAAGATTGCAGTTATGTTTATTGAGGGGTGTAAGTCCTACTGCCCGGCATGGGACAGGTTCTCATGGCACCGGAGATACCACAGCTTTTAGCCAAGAAAGATATTATGTAGAAGTCGCTATCAACAAAACCGAAACACTTATGTATGCCGATCGTCAAAAATTGATGCGTGCCTAACTCATCAATTTTTTATTCACTCAATTCGTATGTACGAGGAACAAAAGGCACTGGCAATGTACAAGCTTGTGAAACTATTTCAAAACAATATGCATCTGTTGGTTTGAGTGCAATGAAATTCGCATGCCGGAACGAGACATGGAACGAGACATTGCGAACAAAATTATCACCACGGCAACTATTTTCGTTTTCTTTTCTGTGGAGATCATGGTTAAAATAAACTCTACCGAATGTACAGAAATGATAGAATGATCCAGCTGTCAGTGCCAGTTGAAGCACTTTGCTGCTCTAAGCCCGATGTCTGATTTATGGCAACCTCTCCGAAAATAAGTTTAAAGAACGGATTTTTTTTTGGATACAACATTCATCGATGCTGGACCAGTGCAGAATATATTGCTCGTTTAAGCAGCTTTAACAAAAAAAAAAAAAAACATTTAATTAACGCCAAGCCTTATTGCATGCTGCTCTATGTGAATCGTAGTGCTAGTATGCAGTTTGCTTACAGAGACGCGAAATGTTTCACCGAAGGTTTGTTCTTGCGAAGATCAACATTCACGAAGTTCATCAGCTTTACAGCTACCTGTCTTGGTACATGAATGCTGCGTCGATTATACTCTAGAACTGGTAAAACCCCTTTCTAGTGCTTCGGAGACAGGAGTGGAATGAACTTTTAATAAAAAGCGTTCAAAACAATGAATACCCAATCCTGAAGCATGAGAAGTGCCCGCTCCATGTATTGAAGTTGCTACAATCGAAATGGTGTACACACATTTTTTCCTAGATTGCAACAGAGGCGACAAGTTTGCCCGTAAATGTGGTTCCAGGCAAATCAATGCAATGCAGAATTGTTAGTAATCAATCACCACTAATGGCTCAAGGCGGCAGTAAAAAGTGACAAACCACACACTTCGCACTCCAGATAAAGGCTGTCAAATGTCCAATGCTATTGAATCTTTTCATCAAATTCGCTGAGAAACGGGTCGACCAAGGCAAATGTGGCATAGAATGTTCATGAACCTGAATGAATGAAATGCTGAATGGTAATCATGTGGACTTAAACACAATCCCCAGTCCCGCATTGGGAATTTAAATCCAGTGAAATCCAGCACATGGTGGAGACTACAGTCTGTCATTGTAGATTCACCTGGTAAACCCAATCTATATAAAAATGAGTGGAACGTCCCAAGCAAATATATAAAATCGCAAAAGACTTTGAATCTGTGAAATTTATTATGAAAAATCCCTTCTACCGTTGGCAGAGTGAAAAATTTACAAATAGAGTAGACTGCTCCCCCTCATACCCAAAACAATATATTGCTAATTAATATAAAACTCACCCTCAATCCAGAAACAAAAGACTTACTAAACAATTTAAATCGCTAACGTGTGTTCCGCCAGAGAACCAAATCAAAACTAACTGCGACAACTACCTATCAACGGAAGAAGAAGCAGTCCACCAAACACGTCTCGTCGTTGACGAAAACAAGTTTATTTATTTAAATCCAAACCAGAACCGTACCCTTATCTCAGCATGTGTCTTCTTTAAAAACAAAAACAACCAAGCCCCCAAGCTGTTGTCGCTTAAGACCGATACCAGACCCAATTGTGGTTCAGTTTGGCCTTTGCCATTTTGATAAGCCTCGACTGCTGATAACCCGACAAACCAGCTTTGGAAAATTCCATCCAAAAGACCAGCGAAAGCGGACTAACCACACAACCAAACTAGAAATGCATCGCAGATCTTATTCACACAAGGAAAGTTTAAAAATAGAAACAAATATCAACTGCGAGTGCTTCCAAATTTAAAGCAGACACCAACCATGTGTAGGAGGCGAATGCCAAGTGAGCGCCAGCAGCTCGGTAAGACGATAATGTATTTTCGTCAAATGGTTTACTCGTGTTTGGCAATTAGCAACTGCATGCAAGTGCAACTCTGCAGAGACGCATTAGAAGCGCAGCAACGACGAAGACGATGTCATCGTGTGAGACAAAAGGTCGTGGGCCTTTTCTCGTATTTTTAGACCATAATAATGTTTGCTATTTGCATTAGATACTTTGTGCGACGACGTCAGATATTTTTATCAATTAAAGGTCATAAAGCGATTGATCTTCATGCGCGATAACTACACGTCCACCCAAAAATTCTATACGTGACCAAAGTTCAAGGGCTAAACAAGGTTGTTGTTAATGGCCAATGACGAATGATGACGACTTCATGGATTCCCTGGAAAATTTCACGTCAAATCTACTCGATTGCCTCAGTGGACTAGCTTGTCTCGTAAGCCCAAAAATTCAGTTTAGTCTGGGTTAATTCCCATATTTAATTTTTCATTTTTCATTTTTCACTTTAAAATCGTTATGAAATCAAAATCAAGACACAGCACCATTAAGTTACACTTTATCGCCACAGGGGGAGAAGATGAATTTAAAAAAAAAAATAAACTAATAATAATAATCGCAAAAATTGTATCCACTTACCTGACGGTTTGCAAAAGACGAAGAGAAAGTTTATTAAATTTCACAAGAATGTAGTTTTTTGATGATGGACCACTAGTTTCCGGTGTGTTTACTGGAAGGTGGACACAAAACGATTCACTTTTTATTTCCAAATCTCTGTTGAAGCAGGGGAAGAATACAGAAAATTCGCCAATGAAATTCTGATAAGTAAACGTCAAAAGGTTGAATAGAGGTCAAACCGGTGGCGGTCTCTTGAAGTGGAAATTTATAAGAGAATTACATTAGGAACTTTGTTTCTATCTGTTGGGAGATGGCGCCACCGAAAATATTTAACAGGGTGAGCCAGCTTTTTTATGATTATTTTATAAATTAAATTTACAGTCTAATTGGATTTCTTTTACAATTTTCTTTCGGTTTGAAAAACGGATACAATTATTCATGATATGAAAAAAAATTGTAGCGGAGCGGGGTCTATTTTAAACACCCACTATGAGTTTCAAAATGTTTAAAAAAGTTCCCTTAGAGAAGTAGGTGCTTAATTTTAACTTCTAGTAAATTCATTCTAACTGCAGATTTACTAGTACGTATAACCAGGCGATGCTATAGTCCGGGTGGATCTGAGCTCCAACCAATAAGCATATCCAATTAGCGCCGCCTTTGGCTATCTGACTCTGCCGCGTAGGCTGGAACGTTGTCGCTCTACATATCCCAGTCATCTCACAGATCCCAATGCGCAGTTTCGATCTCCGCGTATCTTCAATGTCTTAGATCTACTGACACGATTGCAACCGTTCAAGGTTAAATCTCTTCACATTATTTCCCCATTGTTTTGGCGTCTAAAATATCCGGAGGTGTAGCTTGACTGCAACTAGGTAATGGCCCGAGTCTGTGTTGCCCGTTATCTTAAATGCTTAGGGATTGCCTTACGTCATCGATCGCAAAATGATAAATCTGGTTGACGGTTTGCAGATTTTTAGAATCCAAGAACTGTTAACTGTGGGTATGAGTTTTAAACGAAATTTCCTTAAAACCAAATTTCTGTATAGAACGGGACCTCGCAGACAATTTTGGACTCATAGTCGGGTTAGATCTCGACAGACGCATTAAGCAACGTGCACATATGCATGTATACTATGTATTTTTTATGTTCAGGAAGAATAAAGGACAACATCTTTCACTTATGTATTTGTAATTAGTTGTAAGAAAAATAAATCAATTCTTTAGGTCTCACACTTAATTCATTTTTAGCAAAAACGGCTCTTTCTGTAAAAGTATGAATAACAATAGGTGTGGGAGAAAAGGAAGACGTATAACAGAGAGGGACATAATACATAAAAAGACGAGTTTCATCGAAAATTAAGTTACGAAGTAACGTTGACGTTGTTGGACTTCTCGAAAGCATTCAACACGGTTGATCACTCTGTCCTCTGTATGAAGTTGCAGTACAAGTTTGAATTTTCAATTTTCAACTCTGGCAGTTAAACTCTTAAACTCGCGATCATACTTAATGGGACGTCAATAATGCGTAGCAGTGGGAAATCAAATGTCTTCGTTTCTTGAGGTTTCAACGGGAGCTTCGCAGGGTTCGATCCTCGGGCCGATATTATTTGTACTTTACGTGAACGAACTCCCACAACTTGTTAAGCATTGTACTGTCCATATATGTTTGCTGACGACGTAAAATTATATTTGTGCAGTCCGCTGAATGTGATTAACGAAGATCTAGAGATCATACAACAGTGGGCCCTTAAACACAATTTATCACTGAATCCAGCGAAGTCTAGAACACTCTGTATTTATAAGCCGTCTTTAGATACATCTACATTCCCGCTAATAAAATTAGGTCAGTCATACATAGAATACTTATAAAAATCTCGAAACTTAGGAGTAATTTTCAATGACACTCTAACATGGACAGATCACGCTGCAACTACAATCGGAAAAGTATATAATGGTCCCGATTGCTTTGGGCCACCCAAAATTCTTTACCGGCCAAAACTAAGTTGTTACTTGTTATGTCCCTGTTATTACCCATATTGCTTTACAGCTGCTAGGTTTTCTGCTTTGTTGACTGCAACACTAGGCGTAAATTAAATGTAATTTATTGTTTTTGTTTGTTTATCAAGATACATTCTTAGAAAACGATATTTTGACCATATATCGTGCTATTCTCTGCAAATAATGGGCCTCAGCTTCCACAATCTCATTAAGTTTAGAACGCTTATCCTCTTTCATGGTATTATGCAGACCCAACAACCTGAGTATTTGTACAGTAGATTAAAATTTGCCAGTTCACATAGAACAGCCATTCTATTGCTTACAATCTGAGCGCTCATTCTTCGTCCACGCCACTCTCCTATGGAACTTATTACCCGTTAAACTAAGGAGATTCACAAACACAAACACTTTCAAAACCTATCTTTTTAAACACTTGGCTAGTGATAATTAAATACAAATTCAGTTCATTTAGTTTTATATATTGCTATTGCATTTGTCTTTAATTCGTTTTCGTTTTGCCTATGTAAGTTTTTAATTAAATCGTCCTCATAACTATTCATAATGTTAAGCCTTCCCAAACTACAAGATTAAGTTAAAAAGTTAACGCAGAGAGGGGTGGAGTTTTTGGTTTTGTTGCTTGAGAAACTTGATTTTGTTTGTTCCCCTTTTAGTATTGAACCTACACCTTCTGATTCACATGACTCTACAACGTCGTCACCAACCTATAATTCAATCGTTTCTCTTTAGCTTCACAACTGCTCGATGAAATGATAAATTTTAATTTTTTTTTATAGAGATCTGCAATAAAAACATTTTATTTAACGAGCCAAATTAACAAAGTTGTTATTTAAGTTTTTAAGATAACACAACACTTGATATGACCAATAAGGAAGTTCACAACAAAATCAGTGCCAACTGAAAAAAAAATTAGAGAAGTGTAAAAAAAAACACAAAGGGAAAACAAAACTTTGAAAGATTTTATGGCGAGCAGTATTTGATAAACTAATGTCGATTTTCATTCACCCATAGGAAAAAGTGGGTTTTTTCCCATTATAATAATTTTGGGGCCAAAATTCATGAAAATTCATGTAGCCGTGAAAGTAGTGCACATGTAACCTAGTACCCAACTTCTAAAACGTGATTCCTAGTAAAAATGTAAATACACGACCATTTACATAAGGAAAATTGGAAGGGAAGGGTTAGCATTGTTAGGTTGTATATGAGACTACGTGACAAAAATGACATATACTAGGGCATTTGGTCATTTAGGGAATTTGTTATTTATTTTATAAAGTAAATTGAGGAAACACCGTAAATAAATAGTTGTCAAAGTTGAATATATAATAATCGCGAATAGGAAAACAAGAGGTATTATGTATTTGTTTTCGTTTGTTTTCAATTCCTTGAAAAGTTTCGCTTCGTCGGCTTCCTCCTCACCCTTTGCGATTTTGTTTCATACTAAAAGAACTATAAACATAAAATATGAATTAAAAGCAAACAAAAAACATATCAAATGAAACAATGAAATGAACTAAACTAATAACAACAAAGGCAAACACAAATCGACGACAAATGGTTAATTAAATACACAACCAAAAAATCAGATCAGAAAAACAAAATTAAATGAAAGCACTAAATTACACTGAGACATTAAACAATTTTGGCATAATTTTTGGCGGATTTCAAACGTGCGAACAAATTGAATTGAATTGGTAAGTATCGGATTGCACTACTTGCGTTTTAGTCAAATTTATCTGTCAAAATAAGCATGGTCATTTGGTCATCTAATATATGCACATTATACTTGAAAATTCAATAGAAAAAAGAAACATATTTCAACCTTATTTTCAAAATATCAGTTCTTTATTCCTTTGATGAATATGTTGTTATTATTTAATGGTTTCTACCTTCATTTGGTTTTTTTCATTTGTCCAAATATTTTTTCATTTGGCCCTGGGAGACATAAGCCAAATTCAACAATGCTCAAAATATTTTTATGTTTTTTTCTTTAAAATGATGGAATATTTCCTCATCAACTCATTCTGCGATTTTGCCCAAACTGACGTAACTTTTTACACATGTAAATTCATCGAAAGTTTGACTGTCGTCAATATTGAAACCGCTTTTCTTTTTCAAAATAAAAATTAAGCAGAAGTACCCATTTAAAAACTTCAACTTCAACAAATGATCTGTCCCATTGGTTTAAATAGTCAATGCAACCATGTTTATTTTTTCTGAAAAAGTACGATTTTCTTGCTCTAAATCCTTGATCTTTTTCCTAATAATTATTGCAAAAAACACTCATCTCTTCTTTGTTCAATTTTTAATTTAAGATCCTTAATTAGCAGTGACATTTCCGTCATGCATATTTCCTGGGACTCAATTTGCAAAATGTTATTATAGAAAACGAATTGCCTGACAATGTGCAAAAAAATAAAATACATGATACATGAGATGCGTTTTTTAGTCGCAAAATGAATCGAAAATTAATGGTGAGAAATTTTTTAAATCACTTTTTAGGTTTTAAAAATTTGATTTTCTCAAAAACGGCACCTACGATTTTTATGTAATTTCGCACATTGGACACTTTTAATATAATTGTTCGAAATACAAAAAATTATCAAAATCGTTAGAGCCATTTTTGAAAAAAAAAAAAAATGAATTTAATTTAAATTTAAGTAAATCGTTATATGAAAAAAAAAATTAAAAAAAATTAATTAAAATATCTAAGTACGCAGATTTGTTTGAGTTTATAGTGTGAAAAAAACTGCCATTCATTAGTTTTCGAGATATGCCCGTTTTATAAATTACCGTTAATCGATTTTTTTTTTCTAAAAACTGAGTATGCAGTATTTTTGACCCCATTTAACCCCATTTATTACAAAAAAAGACCGAAATTCTTAGAACCACTTTCGAGAAAAATAGTGATAAGTGATTTTCACAAAAAAATTTCTATGGCAGGTAGCGTTATTTCAAAAGATAAAGCAAAACTCTGGACTCTTCTTTAAAGTCGTAATATCATCCCTCATACTCAGTTTGAGTTCGAAATTTCCGCACGATCGCAATAACTTTCTCTTTGGTATACTTATGTATACGAGAAAGTTAAAAAACCAGACTTCAGAGCAAGTATTGTTAAAGAATTCCTTTAAAATAGTTGGGCACTATGGTTGCGACAAAAAAAGTAAGCCTTCAAAGGCTTAAAAAGTTTTAAAATTCTTTCTATCGACGGATTAAGAGTAAGCCATCTAGTCTTGCTAAAACCCATTAAATGTCGATACTCAGTGTCAACCGCGTCACAAATTTATTTTAATTGTTCAACACGAACTGCATAAATGTAAAAGTAGGAATACATATTTACAACAATTACTTTTATATCTATTGGCAGGCAATCTACTGATGTTTGAATACAGTTATTTAGAAATCATATTTTGACAGCGATACTTTGACCACTTGGCATGTAATCTAATCACACCTTAAGGCTCACCTCTAGTATTCTACACTCATTTTTATTTAAATCATCAGCGGCATTACGATTACATGGAATCCGAATAGTTACTACATATCTCTGATTTTAGGCATGATTGATTTATATACTTGATCACGAGTATTCTGAAACAATAAAAAAAGTTAAAAGAGTTTCTTATTAGTATATAACCTCTATTGAGTATCTACGAGTCGAACAAGAAAACTGGCGAATGTGACTTGTTTATTTGCGAACTCAACAATATTCGTTCGTCGAATTCGACCCGCAAATCATAACTGGGGTATAGTATTTTATCATTTACCTGATCGAATACGGGGAGCCCTGTTGCATACATCAATATATCGCAAAGAAATGCTCGAGCCACCAATCCGGATGTATAAAAATGGGAAATAGTATACTTAGCTAATTTATTATCTATTATTGTTTTAAATTTGCCAACAACAAGGGGACAGTAGTTAGATTGTTCAAACAATTTTTCTAAGGCGCATTTAATGTTCGAATCGTTTCGGGTCATAATATCGATATGTATATATTTTAGTAACGCACAATGGGCATCAACTGCTGGACCAATATCTTTAATATTTGCTAACGAACTAAGCACTACTTCGAAAGATGTTTGTCTTACGACATTTTTTAAAACTTTATCAAATATTTCGGTGAATATTTCCGAATCGAAATTGTAAACTCCAAGTGCTGTTTGAAAAGTTTCTGTATTTTGGAAAAAGTTCTTCTCTACGATTGCACGGGAAATGTTCTTAACAATCACTTTCTTTATGTGTTCTATCAAATGTGTTGCCGATTCAATCACATCTTCATTGAAACTAGCCGACTGAACAATATTTTCGGTAAGTAATTTTAATAAATTAATCGTATCTTCAGCTCCGCAACTGCTCGAAGATGACATGATGAATATTTATTTTTGTTTTATGGAGAACTGCGATGAAAAAATAGTTTCTTATTTAATGAAACCCCATTAACAGTGTTGTTATCTTTTTTTTTTTTCTCTGATTACTGATTTGACACTACGGCACAAGCAGTGACGCGCAGTGGAGCTTTTAGTAGGGTGTTCACTTTTTTTTTGAGGAACATTCTTCTTTTATAAAGGGTATTTTTTTAGAGGTTGGTTTTTCGAATAGAGATAAAACTGACATTTTGTGGTCAAATCTGGCAACTCTAATGTCATTTATGTTCAGTTTGGTTTGCCATTTCATCATGAACAGGATGACAAATGAACAACACTTGCAAATCGTGAGAATTTATTTCGAAAATAATGGTTCAGTTCGAGAAGTTTACCGCAAAATTTTGTTCAGTGATGAGGCTCATTTTGGGTTGAATGGCTACGTCAATAAGCAAAATTACCGCATTTGGAGTGAAGAGAATCCACACGAGACCCTTGAAACGCCATTACATCAAAAAAAACTGACTGTTTGGTGTGCTCTATGGCTGGTGGAAATCAGTTACCGTTAATGGAGACCGGTATAGAGCCATAATAACCGACTATTTTGTTCCCGAATTGGATGGCATGAATGTGGATGAGATGTGGTTCCAACAATATAATTGTCACAATCGATTTATTGAAGGAAACATTCGATGAGCGCATAATTTGGCGTAATGGACCTGTCAATTGGCCACCAAGATCGTGTGATTTGACACCATTGGATTATTTTCTTTGGGGATATGTGAAGTTCATCGCCTACGCCAACAAACCAGAAACATTAGAAGACTTGGAAGCCAACATTCGTGGCGTTATTGCCGACATACAGCTCCAAATGCTTGAAAAAGTGGTTGAAAATTGGACCTCTAGACTTGTCTTTATTTGAACCAGCTGCGGCATAATTAATGGCATAAAATTATCCTTCCAAAAACGCCAATTCGATGGACATTAAAACGATTTCCTTGTGTTTTATTTGAATTCGAAGTTCTATACCTCTAAAAAAAACAACCTTTACATACATAAAAATTCCAGAAATCGAAATCGCTATTTCAAATCGAGTGAAATCATTTTCAGTGTTCTATATTTCGATCGATTTGTTAACTTCGAATTTCTTTCCAAATCACTTTGCGTGAAATTAAAATCAGCTGATATCTGTCATTTGACATATTTTTAAGTGTTTTTTTTTTTGGGAAATTGTTCGCTGTTAAATTATTTTGTTGTTCACTCGTTTTGAAGTGTAATTAAAGAGTGCTGTGTGAATTGCTGTGATATTGCAGACTGAAAGGTTTAAAGACTGAGAGATATATCTTCGAGGTCGTTACAAATTCCAATTTGATTTATATTCCCAAGTAACAATTTAGTTTCCATAAAGGTCAGGGAAAGCTATTTTCTTATTTCCATAACAACTGTAAGATATCTTATGGAAAACGATTTGGCGCACTTTAGCGAAGTTATTTACTTTCCTTGAGACCTTTGTTTACAGGCTCTATAAAAGTTATAGTTTTTTTTTTAGATGTTACTTTAAGGACTTACAGAAGTTATTACGAAAATCTTAACGAAATTAAAAAAAAATTCGCACATATTTTTTTATTATATTTTTCGTTTTGATTATTATATTTTGCTCGTATTAATATTTTTACATTATTTGAAAGCGTCAAGTTGCTTGAAAGTTTATCTAAAGAGGAAATAAATAATAAATTAAATTGAAAAATTACTTAGCCTTGTCCAGAATTCGAACTCGAAACTATCCGCGTGCCAACCCAACACGCATCCACTGGGTCAAACTGATTAATACAGATTGAAGATTAAAAATCGATAAGATGATACTATTTCACCATCTTAAACATCGTGGATGTACCTAGTTATATAGGATGTTACGACCTTGATGCCGAAAATAAATTCATCTTATGTAAAAAAAAGTAGGTCTGCTTGTTAGTAAACATTGAAAAACTGAACGGATAAAAATTCAATTAAGTAGTTAGATATAGGTATTTTTTATAATAACTACCACTGGAGCTATACAAAATATTATCATTCACAAACATTTTGTTATATTTTTGGTTTCTTATTTATAGTCCTCATCTAAGTCTATGAGAGCCTTTCCTGATCAATGAAATAAATACTGAAATAATTAAAAAGGATTTCCTTTTCTTTTCTTCTACTTAAAGAAATATCTATATGATATCTAAACCCGGTTTCAAGTCTCCATTATATTGATTGTATGTTATGCTTCTATTCACATGCCTTGTAGAGAATCTTGTTAATGACTTGGAATAGCAAGCTTTAAAGAAACTATTACATTTCAGACTTCAACCAAATAACTTCGAAAGGCCTTTTAGCCACCTCTGTTACGGCAGTGGATTGCCTGAAAAAAAAAAAAACAAAACAGATTATTACAGCTGATCACAATGCATGATCTACATTTACTTACTCCTGCCATCCCCCGTGTACCAGTAAAGAAAAAAAAAAAGAACAAAATTAAATAAAGGACAAACACAAATGTAAACAAATAATTCCACTGGGGATTGCATGCCGAAATTTGTTTAAAGTATGGGTCTCGGCGGGCAAACACCAGCGGAATAACGATCGCCTTACCTGTTTCACTTCCTGGATCCATTATCCTGCAACTAATATTAAATTTTAACAACTTTATTCAATAAACTAACAAAATAACTTACCAATTTAACCAATCCACTCCTTTCCTTGGCGATCGTTTGACAGATGTCGAGTTTTGTTTTTTTTTGTTGTGTTCGTCATCCAAATTCTTCCTATCCTCTCCCGTTTTCCAATGAACTTCCAAAGACTTGATAAATTACAGTCTTGTACTAAATTTTCTTATGGGTGACTGGGCACAGGTGTTTAATAAGTTATGTATTTTTTTACGTGTATATAAAAACATTAATTTTTCTATGACAACAGGGAGATTATTTATCATTGTGGCGACTGGAAGGAGGAAGATTCTCTTCGCCCTGAATTTGCTGAATAAAAGGGAATTTAGAAAAGGACAGAGGTGGGCATAAGAATAAAATGGGTAGAACAATAAGAATAAAATAGGTCAGACAATCAAGGGCAAACACCGACAGCTGTGTTTGGTTTTCTACTAGGCGGTCGATGCCCTCTAGCAATTAAATTACCATTTCGCCGTTGATAGTTTTCTTTTGAAACTAAGTACATATACATATGTATGTATATCCTCATAAATTGACAATTTTGGAATTGGATACGCTTGGGAAACAATCGACATTAAATCCGCGCAAGAAGAGAAATATATAGAGAGAGAGAGAGAGTTCTAGTGCAGGTTCGGCCCCCAGTTTGAACTACCACTTTGAGGCTGGGGTCCCCAAAACCTCAACCTTACACCTCTTTGGGAGCAGTATCTGGGGAAGATACCACCCGTTGGAGATTGCGCAATCCGCTAAAACGGTCAGGGTTCTGTTGTATGGCCAGGAGCCGCAACACCCAACAATAACAACAAAGACAATAAAGAACAGTGAACAACAGAAGTGTACATATCGACAAGTGAAAAAAAAAGTGATTTGCGTATGATTAACATACATACATAGAGATACATATATATACAGTGGTCAGTTTATATGGCAAAATATATCTCCCCTATACAAAACAGTGCTGCCGTCCTGCAACCTTTTCTTATGAAATAAAATTTTTTTTTTTGAGTTTAAATCAATGGATTATAAAGGGTGATTTTTTAGCTGGTTTGGTTTTGGCAACACTGGTCTTGACAGCTGACGTGTGTTTAGTACCTTGTGTCACTGTCAAACAGCTTCAGTTTGGTTTGCAATTTAACCATGGATCGTCTTACAAATGAACAACGCTTGCAAATTATTGAATTTTACTATCAAAATTCGTGCTCGGTTCGAAATGTTCATCGCGCGCTGCTTCCATTTTATGATCGGCATTCTCGACCTTCTGAGCAGTCTATTCGGAAGATTGTAACCAAATTTCGCACCAAATTTACTTTGTTGGACATTAAACCACCAACACGTTTACGTACTGTGCGTATTGAAGAAAATATTGTGGCCGTATCAGCTAGTGTGACAGAAGACCGCGAAATGTCGATTCGGCGCCGTTCCCAGCAGTTAGGCCTTTGTTACAGCACTACGTGGAAAATTTTGCGGAAGGATTTGGGCGTAAAGCCTTTTAAGATACAGCTGGTGCAAGAACTAAAGCCAGCCGACCTACCACAACGCCGAATTTTTGGTGAATGGGCTCTTGGAAAGCTGGCCGAGGATCCGCTTTTTTATCGAAAAATTGTGTTCAGCGATGAGGCTCATTTTTGGTTGAATGGGTACGTAAATAAGCAAAATTGCCGCATTTGGAGTGAAGATCAGCCAGAATCATTGCAACAGCTACCAATGCATCCCGAAAAAGCCACTGTTTGGTGCGGTTTATGTGCCGGCGGCATTATTGGGCCATATTTCTTCAAAGATGATGCGAATCGCAGCGTTACTGTCAATGGTGAACGCTACCGAGCGATGATAACAAACTTTTTTTTGCCCGAAATGGAAGTTCTTGACCTGCATGATATGTGGTTTCAACAAGACGGTGCCACATGCCACACAGCACGCGAAACAATGGCGCAATTGCGAGGCGAGTTTGGTGAACAGTTAATTTCACGTTTCGGGCCGGTCAATTGGCCGCCTAGATCGTGCGATTTGACACCATTAGATTATTTTTTGTGGGGGTATGCCAAGGCTAATGTGTATAGGGACAAGCCCGCTTCGATTGACGCACTGGAAGCCAACATCCATGCATTCATTCGTGAGATACCCGCCGATATGTGTGAAAGAGTATGCCAAAATTGGACTCAGCGGATGGGCTACCTGAGACGCAGCCGCGGTCAACATTTGCATGAAATTATCTTTAAACATTAAATTGCAAGGTTCAAACTATCGATTCAAATAAATATTTCATTCATTTTTTCGAATTTTTTGTGTTTTTTTTTTAAAAAAAAGTTCTAAACCTCTTAAAAAATCACCCTTTATTTAGAATTAGTGCTTACTTCTAGTTTTTTTTTGGAGTTTTGAATTTTTTTTTTTTTAAGATTAATAATTTTGAATCTCCCATTCACTTAATTCGCGAATGTAAAGTTCTGCCCTTAGTTTATTTTGTTCGTCGCTTCTTGTGCTGGCGCAAGAACAACGGGGGACGTAAAACCGTAAGTAGTTTAAGTTTAGATAATAGTTTTTTTAAATTTCCTTTTTTTTTATTGTTTTAAGAGCAGAATTTTTTTTTTTGAATTTTCCTTTTTTTAGTTTTTAATAGTTTTAAGTTTTCTTTTGTTTTTTTTTTTTAATAAAAATGTGGATGCCCTTCTGGCGAGATAATTCTGTTTTTTTAATGCCCATTTAATGATGTGCGTTTAATTTCCTTTTAACGGTGTGTGGACGAAAGTGAAGGCCGCCCTTCTATAGGTCAACATGACATGACGGAACGATACTAACGATGACGACACGACGTGACGACATACTCTTCTCTACGTACGAACTTAAGTGATTGTGACCGGGAGAGTTCGTCGATGGGGCTATCACTCGCATCATTGGCCAGAGTGATAGCTAAGGATGTGTCGAAAGACATATGGGTTGGGCTGGCTTACCCCTGCCAATAACATCTGGCAGGTCACCGATTCATAACGACCATAACGATCCATGGGAGACTCAGGAAAGTTGAGTTGCGGTTAGGATAAGATAGTTTTAGGGTAGTTATAAGTCAGATTAGGTTTAGCTAGGGCTTCTCCTTTTTTTTACGTAGGCTAGTTCAGGTTAAGCTTAGGTTAGTTAGGTTAGTCTCGCATAGCTTTCCCTTCTCTCTCAAAGGCATTGGACATTTTCACTTTCCTTTTTTTTTCAATTCTCTCCTTTCTCTTTCCTATCTTTTTTCTTCTTTTAGTTTTTTTTAGTTTTGGCATGTATAAAAGATTTGTTGAGCAGGTGGTATAAAGTGAGGGGACAAGAATTTCCCCGTCCGACGAGCTGAGCCTCTCACCTATACCGAAGTTGCCTCTGTGGCTCGACCCTGATCTACAACACCTCGTTAAATAAGAATAACTCTCACTTCTGTAATATTTTCTACTTGTGAATAGTTGTGAATACTTGTCGGATAGTTTTCACCTTTCAACACTTTTGACGTTTCCTCAAAAGAACTTAAAATTTTAATGAAGTCACTCTGCTCTAGATGCTTTGATGAATCTTCCCTTCCTCGATTTATATGGCATGGGGTGTACGCTAAAACCATCTTTCGCTAAAAAAAAACATAAGGAAAGGCTACAGTCCGCTGGGGGCGAACAGTATGATACCCTATCCATATCCCTATATGCCCCAAAGAAAAAAGCATTAAGAAGATTTTATTTCATTCTATTAATTAAAAAAAAAAGTTTTTTTGGAAAAAAAAACGCCCCCAAAAAGTGGGAGTGGCCAAAAACTTTGTATGGTCGATATGTTGGAAAAAATATAGGGTAAATAAATTGTTAAACATTTTTTTTCGCTTTCTATAAAAATTTTCGAAGAAAACAGCATTTTAGTAAAAAACGCCCACAAAAAGAGGGCAGTGCCTACATATCTTGTGAAGATTGTAACACTCTATCTTTCTAACTTTAGCTTTAAAACGGTGGGCGTATTCAAAAAATTTTTACACTTAACCATTTCGGAGCCCTAGGGAATATGTGGTCCTAATTTCAGCTTCCTATCTTAATTTTAAAGGCCTAAAAATTGCATACGGACGGACGGACGGACGGACATTGCTAGATAGTCTTAGGATTTGGTCCTGATCATAAATATATATACTTTTATGGGTCTACGGCGAATATTAAGGGGTTTTACAAACTATGTGTCAAAATTAATATACCCTTAGGATAGGGTATAAAAAAGGTGGATTTTGGTACCATGCGCACTGGAATTTTGAAGAACTTGCTCGAGAATTGTCCTGTGACCCCTGTCTTATGGATATGCCGTCTGATGCAATGACACCAGAAATCCTTCTGCGAAAAAACTACTATGGCTTCGGTCAGACTCTCAACCATGGATGGAATGCCATCGTATCTCCAAAACCGGGCAGGGGTCTGGTGCTGGAGTCTTTGTGGAATGTGATGATATACGACTTTACTACCCCTTGGGTAAACATGCATCTATTTTCCGAGCGGAGATTTTTGCCATCCAAATGGCTATGCGCTATATTGTGAACAACAGGTGGAGGGGTAGAGGCATTTGCATCTGCAGTGATAGCCAAACTGCATTAAAAGCGCTTCTAAACCCTCTTACCTCGTCCAAGTTAGTGCTAGTTAGTGAATCTTGTCTGGGTCCCAGGTCCCACTGGCATCCATGGAAATGAGATCTCGGATGAGCTTGCTAGGTTAAGTTCAGAAAAAGTTTTCTCAGGACCCGAACCTGTGTCATGTTATGTTTTCCTTTGATTCTTGGGTTTCTCTCGAACACAAGATTCGGTGGGGCGATTTCGGTGGATGTAGACAGACCCGGACATTTGCAAAAAGTCTGCATCTTTTCTTCTATCTCTTAGGAGTATCGACTGTAGGCTGCTTATCGACGTCCTTTCGGGCCATCAAGCTTTTGCTAAATACTTAAATGTTTTGGGCTTAAGCGATTTCAGCACCTGTGTCCTGACCTGACCTGCACCTGTGGTGAGGAGAATGACACAGCAGAATACTTTCTCTGCAGTTGTCCGGCCTATGCTCGCATCAGGTGGCGGATTTTCGGGGCTGACATGGTGAGTGCCGAACATCTAAGCTCTTTATCACTGAAGCTCCTTCTCGTTTGACTGAAAAACTAAGTACATTAATGTAAGGTGTCTGATTGGTAGTACAATGGACCTGTAGTTGTGTCTGAGCGTTCCATCGGATAGTAGCAACCTTCGACAAAAAAAAAGCTACTTATGTAACTTAAATTAATGTTACTAAGTAATTACTTTGGTTAACGATTCAATGTGCGGGTTATTTTATTGCCAATAATTTGTTTGGATGTCGCTTTTATACGGTTTCTGCATAGTTAAACTGGTTTGTTGTGACATAACAATGGCGCGAAGCTTTGACATGATGCAAAAGGGCGAGGTTCATGTCAGTCTTTTCAAATTTCGATTAATGAGAGAGTTTCAAAGTTTGCGGTGGGGGAAGGCTGTGAGTTACACCGCCAGCGAAAGGTAAAATTGAAAAAAAATTGACGGCGAGTTAGAACTGAAGGATTTTTAATGATTCAATGTTTATGTTTTACGAAAAGTGACTTATTTATCTGAATTACCAAGAGGTTAGGGTAGGGTAGGGTTTTTCGTGGGACAGCATAATCGTTTTGAAGCAACTGGAAGCAATTAGATAAAGCTACGTTTAAAGTAGAGAGTAGAGTCTTGCGAATAGCATAGCCAAGACTTGGCGAGAGATAACCTAATAAATATTAGGCGTAAACGGTCCTAGATCTAAGGTTAAACTTCTCAAACATTGTGTCTGCGAAGATATAAATTTTTCGGCTCCTCCACTGCGTTGTCCCTCCGAATAAGATTCAAAGATTCTGCGTTGGTATTTATATTCTCCAAATTTCGTTCCAACCATCTCAAACTCCATGTACAGCTCGTGTAAAGTTCGCCGAATAAGTCCCAACTAACTCCCAACCACCCCCACTTAAGTGAGACATAAGTCCCAAAAGGAAAACTTGGGACTTATGTCATTGCGTCGTAAGGTTCGTCTTTGAATCGTTTCCTCTATAACCCACTAACCGATCTAACATTCTTTGGTTAGTATTTTATAGCGGGAGTATTTGGTCAATTGCAGACTTGTGGGGCATACACTGATTGGATTTTAGGGGGACGCATAAGTAGTTAGACAAAAATCTTCTACGCCATGTTTAGGAGGCTTATATCTCTTTTGGTTAGAGGGTCTCCAGGCAAACAGTGCTGAGTTTGCTTTTATCAGGCATCCTTTGTTGCGACCAAGTGTTGGAAATGAGTTGATTTGGGCTCACTGCCACTGCCTTATAAAGTAAGGCGGATAGTCTGTATCTTCCAGCAGCCTTTTTGGATTTAAGTTAAGATATTGGTTTAATCGGCTTCGCTCTGAATTTTTTTCGCCTTCGCCGTGAAGCAGTCAGTTTCAGCAGTTTGGCAAAAAATTTGTTTACCTATTGATAATAGTTAGTTCCAACATTATTCCTTGGGTAGCACCTAACTATTTCCTATATGAGTATTGCTTTCCAGATGACGCTAATCGTCAGATTCGTCCACCTTTACTCAGGCATTGAGGTAAAGGCTAAGGCCTCGTTTCCATTTGCAAGTAAACTCACAAATTTCTGCTGCAATAAATAACTTGCAAGAAGCTCGTGCATCATATTGTCGCAATTTATTGCGGAGGTATTTACACAGGAGAGCCATTAATTTCGCAAGAAATTTGGTTATTTACTTAAAATTGTGAAATCATGACGAGAAGACGTCAAAGCAGCTGTAATTACAATTTTATTTTTAAAAAAGAAAAAAAGATTAACATGGGTTCGCGATTGGATTTTAAGAAGACAAGAAGCTGGTTCCTTCTATAATTTATTAAACGAACTAAATACAGAAGACGCTCAACAATACTTCAATTTCACTCGTATGACCGCAGTTGATTCAGAATTTATGTTACACTCGATTCCGTGATTCAATATCACCAAATGAAAGACTCCTCTTGACGCTGCGATTCTTACATATTAGTTAACGACAGTATGCATGCAGCAGTATGCACATAAAATCAATCCAGGAACCATGGTTGTTGGAAAATCTCATCTGTGGTCTTGGTTGCTTGAGTGATTTATACCACGTCCTTTATGATGAGCAATCCGAAAGACCTAGGACTTGTCTTGTTGTATCGAAATCTTTCACAGCTAATATGGTCAAAAGCTTTTGTAGCCAAGATTTGGTAGCTGTTGCTTTAACTTACCATGCAAATGATAATTGGGAAACCTCTGTCGTTGCATCGGCTTATTTTCCCTATGACTCTCTAACCCGCCCTCCACCAAAGGCTGTTGTAGAGCTCGTAGAGTATTGTGAATCTAAAAGGTTGGTTCTTGTCTTGTGCTGCGGTGCTAATGCAACATAAGGGGAGATCGACTTTTGGACTTCATTTTATCGTCTGATATTACCATCAACAATGTAGGTCATCAACCTACCTTTGTTACAGCCAAAAGACAGCAAGTAATTGACGTTACCCTGTCTAACGGTTTAGATGCCAACTCTGTTAAAGTTCCACTCAAGTGTTATCGTGGAGGCCTTGTTTTGATTTTTGACATTTCTTTGAATGTGGGAAAAATACGTTAAAATTCAGTTACAAAATTGTAATCTGTTTTGTTTTTTTAGAAATGTCTTTAAATTTATCCAAAGACAAAAAAAAAGAAATTGTTGACGCGACAAAAAAAAGTTCATCAAAATTTTAAAAATAAAAACAGTATCTAACTGCGAATCCCGTAGGTGAAATTTTTTCTATGTAAACGAACAGTTTATATGCTTCTTAACGAAAATAGGCCACAACTCGCCACCAAAAAAGAAAAACCAAACTGATTTAAAAGAAAAGTAGATGATTTCAAAAAGTGTGCCATCAGGCAAATTGTGCATCAGTTTTTTCCAAATAGCGAACTTACGACGCTGGATAAAATACTACATAAGGTAGGACGCAATACAAACATCAATAAAATTAGCAGGTATTCTCTGCATACGGTTTTAAAAATTAAACTGAGTTCTTAATTTGCCAATCGTCAGCGAAAGAGTGTTCTTTTGGAAAGATCTGACAACATAATATAAAGATAATTTTGTTTTATTTTTTATTAATAAAATAATTTAAATGAAAATTTCAATCAAAAAAAGGCATGATTGACATAATATGCTTTCTTAGTACAGAAACCCTATAAGAGCTTTTGCTAGAATAGCACCTTATGAAAATCAAAAGAGTGCGAATGAGAGGCAAATATCCCTATCTTCCCTGTACTGCCAATTTATGTTGGACAGAGTATAGAAACCGACTAGGGCTTGTAAACATTATTTTAGTACACTCAGTGTATTCAGTGCATTTTTTACAGTTAACATTGCACACTATTCGCTGGAAGAAAAGAAAATAGTTCACTAATTTTGCCATCAGGTGACCGAGTATTGCACAGCAACTGTCCCTTGTGATATGGTACTCTTTTTTGCTGTACACTTGTTCGAATTATTGCAATGAATAGTGTACACTGAAGTACTGTACACGTTTAGGGAAAGCAAATGAATGCATTCATGCAGACCTTTTATATCTAATCCCTTTGAAATTAAAGAGGTTGCGTATATTTTAAAAGCTCAAAACGAAAGTTCAGTTGTTATTTATTGTAAAATTAAATATTTATATACCGCCGTCTAAATAAATGACCACTCATAATGGCTCTGCAAATTATTGAACCTCACCTTGAGAAATCTTCTATTCCTGTCACGTTGCAGCTAGTCGCAGCTTTGCGTTTTCTTGGCGAAGAAAATTTCCAAAGGTCAATCAGATAAGATGCTGATTTTGCTTTGGGGCAAAGCACTGTATCAAAAATGTTGACAAAAGTGCTTACGATTTTGGAGAATCGAATTTGTTTTTTCCATCCTGTTCACATCTTTTCTCAAATTTTCCCACAAAACTTCTGTGACACTCGATCTCTTTTCCTAAAACCTCTTAGAAGATCTTCAGAATCCTCAGACTTGTTTAAAATTTAATTTCTTACTCTGCTTTTCACCATTTCACATCGAATGACACAGGCCGATTTGAAATCGACAAAATCGAAAGAAACGATTTCTTAATGCAAATAAGTTTTGATAATCATTCGTCTAGAATGAAATGTATTTCTTGGTAACATTTGACAGCAGAAAATGACGTTCGACAGAGGAAATAGATGTTGGAAAGCTTATTCAATTTTTTTTTTCGAAAAAGTGTCTTTTAAATCTAAACTCGGTAATGATATGGAATAACAGCCAAAATGGCCTGAGTTGGTTCGTGTAAATAAGGCTGTAGTGCCAAAGTTGCTAAAGAACTATGTCCCTTAATTTTGTGCAGAACTATCATGCTATTCGGTATATATTATTAATAGAACATTTTTTGAAAGTTGTTCAGTTAAAACACATACATATTTTTGCTTCATAAATCAAAAAAAAAACACAAATTTGAAATATAAGGCTGATATAATACAGGGGTTTTCAATAGGGACGCTACAAAAGTAGAGCGACAGGGACAGCAAGCGACGCCATATTTCTTGTTGCTCTTTTGCCATTTCTCTTCAGTAAGGTTTGCCATTTCATGATAGAAAGATATACGAGCCAACAACGAGTCGAAATTATTAAAATTTACTTCCGAAATTCGGAGTCAGTGGCCTCATAATCATAATCGTCCTAGCAGATCAACAACTGAGCATCTAGTGGAAAAATTTGAATCCACAGGCACAGTACAAAATGTTCCCGTGCCAGTGAGACAAAGAAGTCCCGGAATGTCGAATATATTGCTGCCGCTGAGGCTTCAGTTGAAGAAAGCCCAAATGTGTCTCTCACACGTCGTTTTCAAGCGTTGGGCATTTCTGTGACGTCGTTGTGGCGAATTTTGCGAAAAGATCTTGGCCTACATTCTTACAAGATTAAATTGACGCAAGAACTAAAGCCGCTTGACCACCAGAAGCGTCGTATGTTCGTGAATTGGGCTGAGCAACAACTTGAAAATGATTCGGATTTTCATCGAAAAATCATCTTCAGCGATCTTCAGGGTTTGTCAATAAACAAAATATGCGGTATTGGTCAGGCAGCAATCCACACGTACTCCATAAGTCATCATTGCATCCCGAAAAAATTACGGCGTCATTGGGCCGTACATCTTCCGTGATGATCAAGACCCGCACGTTACTGTGAATGAGAATCGCTACCGTTCAATGATAACCGAATAATTTTGGCCCCAATTGGATGATATGGACTTGGAGGACATGTGGTTCCAACAGGACGGCGCGCGCCACAAGCCGCACAGCGAATGGCACAATCAATTTATTGGAAATCAAGCTTGGAGAACGTGTTATCTCACGAAATGGTCCAGTCGCTTGGCCGCCTCGGTCGTGCGATTTGACAACGTTAGACTATTTCCTGTGGAGCTACGTCAAGTCTATGGTCTATGCCAACAAGCCAGCGATGATTGATGAACTTCGTACGAATATCGAACGTGAAATTGCAGCAGTATCGGCCGATTTATGCTTGAAAACCGTCGAAAATTGGGTTCAGCGTCTGGACTTCTGCAAGCGTGCCAGTGGTGGCCATGCAAAAGAAATCGAGTTCCATACATAATGGCATCGAACGTACTTTCATTAACATCCAAAACCGTTTTTGTTTTATTTAAAAAAAACTTTTGTAGCGCTCTTATTGAAAAACCCGATATTTAAATGAAAATCATCCCTTAACGGTAGCACAAATGAAAAATAATCAAATAATATATGTACAAATTTTTATTTGTCTATAACACATTCATAATTCTCGATCGATTGTGAAACTCTAGATTACATACCAGATCGTCAACTCGAGAGAGAATCTCTCACTTATGAATCACACACATGAATCGAATTATATGGCCGCCGCCATGAAATGACATTTATGAGCAGATTACACCTCACACTTTGGGTGTGTAAAAAAAATAATAAAATATTTTAATATTGAGAATAAAGCTACGTTTCTATTCTAATTTTAATGAAAAGTAATCAAAATTTTATTGATTAACGTGACTAATATAAAATAAGTAAGTTGATCATACATTTTCGGTTGACAATAAATTTAAGCACATATATATATTACAAACACGTATTTCGTAGGTAATGGGTGGTTTTATTAAAATTTTACACAATTGTGCACTGGTTTCAAAGCTTGTTGATAAAAATTCTAACAAGTACTATTTTTGGTACATGAAAAGCATTTTTTAAACAACATTTACAATCACTTACTAGTAGTAGTAAATTGTTTTGTTTATTTTCATAAAAACAATTTAAAAAAATTAGAAAACATTAAAACTTGACAAATAAAGTCGTCTGTTGGAAAGAGTGGCTAATTAATTCAATTTATAACTACAATGGAACTAAATGTGCATGCTCGGTAATGATATGGAATAACAGCCAAAATGGCCTGAGTTGGTTCGTGTAAATAAGGCTGTAGTGCCAAAGTTGCTAAAGAACTATGTCCCTTAATTTTGTGCAGAACTATCATGCTATTCGGTATATATTATTAATAGAACATTTTTTGAAAGTTGTTCAGTTAAAACACATACATATTTTTGCTTCATAAATCAAAAAAAAAACACAAATTTGAAATATAAGGCTGATATAATACAGGGGTTTTCAATAGGGACGCTACAAAAGTAGAGCGACAGGGACAGCAAGCGACGCCATATTTCTTGTTGCTCTTTTGCCATTTCTCTTCAGTAAGGTTTGCCATTTCATGATAGAAAGATATACGAGCCAACAACGAGTCGAAATTATTAAAATTTACTTCCGAAATTCGGAGTCAGTGGCCTCATAATCATAATCGTCCTAGCAGATCAACAACTGAGCATCTAGTGGAAAAATTTGAATCCACAGGCACAGTACAAAATGTTCCCGTGCCAGTGAGACAAAGAAGTCCCGGAATGTCGAATATATTGCTGCCGCTGAGGCTTCAGTTGAAGAAAGCCCAAATGTGTCTCTCACACGTCGTTTTCAAGCGTTGGGCATTTCTGTGACGTCGTTGTGGCGAATTTTGCGAAAAGATCTTGGCCTACATTCTTACAAGATTAAATTGACGCAAGAACTAAAGCCGCTTGACCACCAGAAGCGTCGTATGTTCGTGAATTGGGCTGAGCAACAACTTGAAAATGATTCGGATTTTCATCGAAAAATCATCTTCAGCGATCTTCAGGGTTTGTCAATAAACAAAATATGCGGTATTGGTCAGGCAGCAATCCACACGTACTCCATAAGTCATCATTGCATCCCGAAAAAATTACGGCGTCATTGGGCCGTACATCTTCCGTGATGATCAAGACCCGCACGTTACTGTGAATGAGAATCGCTACCGTTCAATGATAACCGAATAATTTTGGCCCCAATTGGATGATATGGACTTGGAGGACATGTGGTTCCAACAGGACGGCGCGCGCCACAAGCCGCACAGCGAATGGCACAATCAATTTATTGGAAATCAAGCTTGGAGAACGTGTTATCTCACGAAATGGTCCAGTCGCTTGGCCGCCTCGGTCGTGCGATTTGACAACGTTAGACTATTTCCTGTGGAGCTACGTCAAGTCTATGGTCTATGCCAACAAGCCAGCGATGATTGATGAACTTCGTACGAATATCGAACGTGAAATTGCAGCAGTATCGGCCGATTTATGCTTGAAAACCGTCGAAAATTGGGTTCAGCGTCTGGACTTCTGCAAGCGTGCCAGTGGTGGCCATGCAAAAGAAATCGAGTTCCATACATAATGGCATCGAACGTACTTTCATTAACATCCAAAACCGTTTTTGTTTTATTTAAAAAAAACTTTTGTAGCGCTCTTATTGAAAAACCCGATATTTAAATGAAAATCATCCCTTAACGGTAGCACAAATGAAAAATAATCAAATAATATATGTACAAATTTTTATTTGTCTATAACACATTCATAATTCTCGATCGATTGTGAAACTCTAGATTACATACCAGATCGTCAACTCGAGAGAGAATCTCTCACTTATGAATCACACACATGAATCGAATTATATGGCCGCCGCCATGAAATGACATTTATGAGCAGATTACACCTCACACTTTGGGTGTGTAAAAAAAATAATAAAATATTTTAATATTGAGAATAAAGCTACGTTTCTATTCTAATTTTAATGAAAAGTAATCAAAATTTTATTGATTAACGTGACTAATATAAAATAAGTAAGTTGATCATACATTTTCGGTTGACAATAAATTTAAGCACATATATATATTACAAACACGTATTTCGTAGGTAATGGGTGGTTTTATTAAAATTTTACACAATTGTGCACTGGTTTCAAAGCTTGTTGATAAAAATTCTAACAAGTACTATTTTTGGTACATGAAAAGCATTTTTTAAACAACATTTACAATCACTTACTAGTAGTAGTAAATTGTTTTGTTTATTTTCATAAAAACAATTTAAAAAAATTAGAAAACATTAAAACTTGACAAATAAAGTCGTCTGTTGGAAAGAGTGGCTAATTAATTCAATTTATAACTACAATGGAACTAAATGTGCATGCTTATTTGTGAGTTGTACTCAACTACCAAGCATTTTCGATAGAAAAATGCACCCGCAATATACTTATGCTGTGCATTCCAGCGTCCTTATGTTCTCCTTCTTCTGTCTATTGCTTACTAAAAATTGAAACATAAGTTAAATAAAAAATAAAAGAAAACAAACAGCTAAGAAAATTCAATGACTAAATGTACAAAGTTTGCAACATAAAACAATTTAAAAACTATTACAAAAAATAAATCAAAATATATAGAAAACCATTCCAAAACTATTTACTATAAACATTTTATATACCCAAACATTACTAATTTAGTAATATTTATGCAATAATATAACAAAATATATATTTTATCTCATTTTATTGACCAATATGTTTATTTTAAGGCAGATAGAAAATAGACAACTATTTCTTATAACATTCGAATTAAATTGTAACAACTTCGAATTTTTTGTTTTATAATAATCATTACAATGGTACAGTTACGAAAATAAATCAGAAAGGCCACACCGAGTAGTGGCCAGAGGACTGTATTCATCGTGCTGCAAAGACGACGATTTGCAAGACCTTAAATCCAAAGGCTTTATAATTATCGACGCAGTTAACCTACTTAAAAAAGAGAAGCGAAAAAATGATAAAGATGTGAAAACTTTATTCAATCGCGGACTTCCTCTATTCATGCTGTGCTTCGAAAAGTCTGAAGACGTTAAAAAAATATCCAATTTAAAAAGTATCTTGAAAATTGTAGTTAAATTTGAACCGATGGGTAAAAAGACTGGTCTTATCCCTCAATGCAAGCGTTGTCAAGGGTATAACCACACAAATGCATATTGTCAAAAAGAACTGCGGATACGCCAAAAACTACAGACCTTATAGATTTTTACATTTTAAAAGGGATGTGCGAAAGCTATGTTTAAGTTGAAGAATGTTTCGACCTATCTTCTGATCACTCGCCTGTCATTTTGACAGTTAGCGGGTACCTATTGAAAAAGGAGGGCACACCCAGACTAACTAGCGTATCAACTAACTGGGACTCCTTTAGAAAAGACTGCGAAAATAAAATCGATCTTAACGTACCTCTTCAAATGCCATTTAAACTCTAAGTCGAAGTCGATCAATATATCGTAGTCATTTAAAGTTCAGCCTGGTATAATACTACTTACAAAAAAATAACAAAGCAAAAGGCGAATTAAAATATCCTCAGGAAATAACTGAATTGGTAAAGGAGAAAAGAAAAGCGCATAAAAAGCGGGCAACCATCTCGCGCTCCGCAGCATACAACGATATTCAAATATCTTTGTAGCACTCTTAAAAAAAAGATTCAGGACTTTAAAAATCGCGAAGTTTCTTCATATCCTGAATATTACTTTGAAGAAATATTTAAGCCCTTTGACGGTTAAGAGCTAATCGAAGATACGGTCTTAGCGAGGTTACCTGAAAATATTAAAATTAAAAGTGAATCACTGGCTGAGCTGTGCTATAAAATAAAAAATTAAACTAAACAAAGCTCCTAAATACGATTCAATTACGGGTCCTAACATAGTTCCCAAGGAAAGCCTTATTATGATGGGTTATCTCATAAGTGCTTGGTTTAGGTCATTATACATACCACGACAATGGAAAGTGGCTGAGATCATAATGGTCCCAAAGCCGGGAAAATACCCATATGACAAGAAATCGTATAGACCAATATTTCTTTTACCAATTATGTCAAAAGTACTTGAAGATATTTTACTAAAAGGGCTACATACGATTATCGAAGAGCGGCGATTAGCAAATCAGCAAATTCGGGTTCAGAATTAAACACTCTACAATCGACCAGGTTTTTCGAATACCAACGAAATTCAAAAAGCCCCTGAGGAGAAAAAATATATTTTCGAGGGTTTTTCTTTACACGTCTCCCAGGCTTTTGATAAAGTATGGCACATGGGATTGAAAAATGAGCTGAAACTAGCCTTTCCCACGCAAATATATGTTAAGTTCTTAATTTGCGGACTCTTCCTCGTTAAGCACGGAAAAGAATATTCTGAATTCAAAGAAATCGCGGCAGGAGTTCCACAAGGAAGCGTCTTTGGTCCGATTTTATTTTTATCTTTACTCGATATATTCCGCAGGAAGAAGGCACAACTGTAGCTAAGTTTGCGAATGATACCGCTATATTAGCCGTGAGTAATACGGTTGAATCAGCAACGAGTAAAAACTGCGTTTTTGATTGTACAAAGACTTGGCGTATTGTCCTTCAATTTCGTTCAAAGCCGCAGGACCATTGGGGAGCAGATATATTTAAAAGAAAAATCAAATCTGGTAAATTAATATTATTATTAAGAATATCGCGAATATATATGACGGAAGTTGCAACGCGTCTGAAACTTAAGGTTTGCAGACCAACTACTGCACCTTCTGCCATAATATGGAAGCTCATCAAACATATTTAATTTACGAACCGCGTGTCTCGTGAAGTTTTTTTTTGGACTCTTTCGAATCTAAGTTCGTGAACTGCATATGGCGGATCCCAAATTACGGAACAATACACTAAAAACGGTCAGACTAACGAGCAATAAATAATTGTAAGGCCATTTATATCTAGAAAGTCTTTAGTATTACATTTAAGGAAGTCTAACAATGAGTTAGACTTGGCAATGACCTAGTCATAATGAAAAAAGAAACTTAACTTATTGTCAAATATGACACCAAAATCTTTCACTTCATCAAAACGCTAAAGTCTAAGATCAGTTGTAAAATAATTATGCAAAATTGTAGTACTAATACGATATGCTGAAAAAACTTTACATATAAAAATGTTAAGTTCCAAAGCATTACGATTGCACCACTCCAACATTCTATTAATATCTGATTGAAAACGAATGCAATCAGATACATTTGTTATCCGACAAAATAATTTCAAATCATCGGCGAAAGTCAAAACATTACAAAAGAAGTGTGCGATGCACCCTGTCAAACGCTTTTGTGAAGTCAGTGTAAAGTACATCAACTTGTAATAGTTCATCAAAACTATTAAATATATAATTTTACTTACAGAAATGTAAATACGCTACCCATTTTCATAGACTCCGTACAAATTCCGTACGCAAAGGAAGAAAAATATTTGGCAATTATATTAGACGCGAAACTAAAATGAAAATCGCACGTAAACAAGAAACGGGAAGAGCTCGTTATTAAATATAATCAAACGCATTCGATAAAAACCATTTGAATTATGGCAATAAAATTTAACCGCGTGTTTATGGCGGTACAAGCAGGTGTAAGCAGGTAATATAAACTATTAAATCTAAAAACAAAAAACTATTTCTCACAAGTATTCTGGGAGGTTTTCTCACCATTCTTTATGTCAGAATTGAATACGTGCGATTGGGAACGTATCAGTGAAGAGTTCCACAAACACTCGCACATACCGAACTGCGTTGATAGCATATCGGAAGCTCATCGAAATAAAATTCTCTCCAAATACAGGTTCGAAATAAATACATCAACTGCAAGGGATATTTCAGCACCGTATTGCTGGCAAAGTTGCCGTAGCATAATTATTTAATGATGGACACAGCTTACGAGTCTAGAACTTATTGCCCGGAATCGTATTGCGATTCACATTCACACTCACTAGAAAACCACAGTAACGGTATATGGCCCAGTGTAGCCAGATTGTGGGGAATATACAAAATAAAATTTTGGTTTTATTGCCTTAATAATTTCTACAACATCTCGAGAATATTATCCTAAATTTTCAAGTCATTCCAGATAAAAGTTTCGGAGATACAGATTTGGGAAGGTGCACACTCAATTGAATCACAAGGTTTATTTGATGTTATCCAAACTTTAAACGCGTTTTTCTCGAAACTGTCGGTTATCAAAAGTTCTCGAAAACTACTCAGCAAATGAGCTCATTTGCAGAAAATCGAAAACGTACTATAAGATAAACTTGGGGAATTCTTTTTGTGCGGACAAATTTCTGCTCGCGACAGTTGCTTGCAATAACCACTCCACGCCACAGTGTATTGACGAATTAAAATAAACAAGAAAAGAAAAAAGCATTCAATAATCTAAAAGATAAGACTGTGTTATATACGCGTACCTGTCATATCAATAATTTTGTCAGACAAATATTCCGTCATCATGACATCGAGCAGTTGCGAAGCTAAAAAAACGATTGAATTCTTAAAATTACTCAACGAAAATATAGTTCATTCAGCTTGTTTCGAGGAAGAGGTGATTGAAACGGCAAAATATTTACAAAAATACATAAAGAACGTGATTGTTGAGAACATTTCAAGTGCAATCATAGAGAAGAAATTTGTCGCAAATACAGAACCTTTACAAACAGCACTTGAAGTTTACAATTACGATCCGGAAATATTCACCGAAGTATTTGATAAAGTTTTTGAGAAAATTTCCAAAAAAACTACTGGAGAGCGAATTCTTAGTTCGTTGGCAAATTTTCAGGATATTGGTCCAGCAATTTCTGCTTATTCTGCGTTATTTATATATGTACATGATATATCATTCTACCTTCCGATTTTTAAAAGGGCTATTGGACAATTGTTGGAACAGCCCAATTTAAGTTCGCAGTTTGTTGGCGCATTAAATGAATTATCATTGAATATACAAACAAAAATAGATGATGTAAACGATACAATTATATACTATAAAATTCGCAACTAATTTAATATTTATTTATTTATCTTTTCAGATTATATTAGCAGGAAGACTTAATAAAATTATAAGCCCATTTCTCCCAACAAATCCATTGTTTTATAAATACGTTCTTCCAATTGCATATTCACTTTGGTCGCCAAATGGGTTGGACATGGTAGCTTGCATGGTACCTCAAATCGTTGATACAATGAGCTATGCATATGACGAAATAACGAGTAAAAAAAAAAATATAAATAATTAAAGAAATTCGCAAAATTATGTGATTAAATATATTATATTCAAAAATATTATTCAACCTGTTTTGAAACCACTCAAAAGTTTTAATTTTTATTCTGAAAGTCTGAGAAATATCCAAGAGTTAAACACTGTGATGAGAAGCTTCATAAAAATTAATTGTACGGAATCGGCAATAAACTGTTTCAAAAAAATGTATCTTCGCATTTATTTACACAATGTCAGGAAAAGCTTTAGATCCGTTTACGCCTCATATTTATTTATTTATTTAATATTTTCTGCAAAAAAAAACAGGCATAGATATTTCAATGAAACAAAAAAACTGATTGATATTGTTAGAACAGATGTAAATAGTGGTACTGATTATCACCACACATTCCTGCAAGTTATGTCTGTTAATAAATTCTGGGGCCGTAATGAGGTAAAAGTATAAACTTAAATTTAACCTATCAGGCACGAGGTATGAAGCGTCGCTCAGCAGGACAGGTATCATTAAACATTGTGTGTTAAACACAAAAACAATTGAGGAAGGACAAAAGAATCGATGATAATTGAAGTTGTACGACGAGGAAAATCAGTATCACAAATGAGGAATCAACAAGATAGTCAACTCGAGAGAGAATCTCTTAGCTCACCGCCAAGCGTAACTTGGGAAAGAAAGTTACAAAAAAAAAAAACATACACGCCAAAATAAAAAAGAATTAGAAAGAATGACAAAAGTGAAAGCGAATTTGATTTTCTATTATACTTTCGTTGAATATATTTGTTCGTGTTAATATTTTTCACCGTTTGAATACGTCAAGTTTTTAATCAAATCAAATTGAAAAATTATTAAGCTTTGTACAGGAATCGATCTCGAGACCATCCGCGTCTCAGTCCAACGCGGATTCAGTGGGTCAAACTGATTAGTACAAAGTGACGATTTAAAATTAATACATTGATGATACTTTATTTTTTTAAACATCGTAGATGTAGTTATGTAACATGTTACGACCTTGAAAACTATTATCATTTTATTTTATTAGAAATTTAGGTTAGGTTAATAGAGGGGTGTTACACAAAAGTCATCACACAACACTAGGCACCGAAGTGGGACTGACAGTCCGAGTCTCTTTGAATGTTTTCGCAAGTCGCAATCCCTGCTAAGTTTTATAAACTTACAGTTGAGAAGTGGCCATAGAGCTTTTGACAGCGTATATCCCCCAAGACTTGACCACCTTAAGGATATTTCCTCAATCGAAACCTTTATTATGCAGAGGAGAGGTTTTATGTCAGCGACCTCACCACTATTGAGTAGCCCCCCTATTCTTGAAGCTCATCCGCATGCCCATTGCCTTCAATACCGCAGTGTCCTGTCTCACTCTGTTCTAGATTGCATAATGCCTTGAGCATTGTCAAAACATTACAAAATTGAAATATTTCATAAACATCATTTATAAATAATATAAATAGCAACGGGTCCAATTGACTGAGCATTGTGCGACAGTTCCTGACTATATCAGAATTGATGTTAGCTGATTCCATTGCCTTAAGTGTAGCCTGGCCGTCGATGTAGATAGCAATATCTTTCCGGATGTCGATCTTATCTGCATTTGCTCAGCCGCCTTGAGGACAGCTAGAACCTCTGACTGAAAGACGCTCCTTGCTCCCGGTACAAACTCTATAGACTCTCTTAGTTCTGGATCTTTTGAGAAGATCCCAGACCCTGTTGCCTCTGTCGTTTTCGAGCCATCTGTAAAAACAGCTATAGTTGAAATTTAAAAACTGCATGATTTAAATAATAATGTAAAAACATACACTGGGAAAAATTTGTAATAAAAAATCAGATTAAAATATATTCAACATTTCCATGTTTTAACATGTCGCTATAACAAAAATGTTAAACTACATTTTGGTTAAATCAAATTAATACATGTTACGTTTTTAATTAAGTTAATATTCAATATTATCCATAAAATATATATGAGTTTTTTTTTAAATACAATTGTATTAAAAGTTGTTTAAATTAAAATATCCAAACAGATTTATGTTAAAATAACAATGAAGCAAAATTTCGTTGAACAATTTAATCACAATTTGATAATCATTACTCAAGATCTATTTCTTGCACTTCTGGAGTCCCACAAGGAAGTCATCTTATATCTCGATATTATCCAATACCTTGAATTCTGTCATTGCTTTTTGTAGGCGGACGATCTTTAAATGTTCATAAAAGTTAAAAGCCTCGATGTCTGCTCTAAGATTCAAATTGATCTTAATAATTTATCCACTTGGTGTGTTAATTATTGTTCAATGTTAAATGTTAGTAAATGCTCTTGTATATCGTTTTATAGATCTCAATTTCCTTGCTTCTATAATTACGATATTGATCACACTACATTAAAAAGAGTTGATAAAATAAAAGATCTTGAGGTGATCATCGATTCCAATCTCACCTTTGTTTCCCATATTGAGTACAAGGTGACGAAGGCTAATTCGCTGGTTGGGTTATTAAACGCTGATCCGATCAGATACATTTTTTATCCGAGAATATAATTTCTAACCATCGGCGAAAGTCAAAACATTACAAAATTTAAATATTTCATAAACATCATTTATAAATAATATAAATAGCAACGGGTCCAATTGACTAAACCATTTTAGCATTGATGAATGAAAACCCAAAGACCTTTAGGTACAAGCAGGTGTAAACAGGTATAAACTATTAAATCTAAAAAAAAAAAAAAATATATTTGTCACAAGGAGTCTCACCGAACTATTTCGCTTGGCCATTTAGAATGGGTGTATGAACAGTCCGAAAAATAATAGTGGAAACGTGCCAAGTATTCTGGGAGGTTTTGTCATCATTCCTTATGCCAGAATTGAATACATGCGATTGGGAACGTAAACACCTATTCAGCGAATCCACAAATGAGCTCATTTGCAGATAATCGAAAACGTACTATAAGATAACCTTCGGGAACTCTTTTTGTGCGGACAAATTTTTGCTCGTAACAGTTGCTTATACCAAGTTGCAATAACCACTCCACGACGCAGTGTATTGACAAATAAAAATAAACAAGAAAAGTAAAGGAATTCAATAATCTAAAAGATAAGACTGTGTTATATACGCGTACCTCACATATTAATAATTTTGTCAGACAAATATTCAATCATCATGACATCGAGCAGTTGCGAAGCTAAAGAAACAATTGAATTTTTAAAATTACTCACGGAAAATATAGTTCATTCAGCTTGTTTCAATGAAGAGGTGATTGAATCGGCAAAATATTTACAAAAATACATAAAGAACGTGATTGTTGAGAACATTTCAAGTGCAATCATAGAGCAGACATTTGTCGCAAATACAGAACCTTTACAAACAGCACTTGAAGTTTACAATTACGATCCGGAAATATTCACCGAAGTATTTGATAAAGTTTTTGAGAAAATTTCCAAAAAAACTACTGGAGAGCGAATTCTTAGTTCGTTGGCAAATTTTCAGGATATTGGTCCAGCAATTTCTGCTTATTCTGCGTTATTTATATATGTACATGATATATCATTCTACCTTCCGATTTTTAAAAGGGCTATTGGACAATTGTTGGAACAGCCCAATTTAAGTTCGCAGTTTGTTGGCACATTAAATGAATTATCATTGAATCTACAAAAAAAAATAGATGATGTAAACGATACAATTATATACTATATAAATTCGCAACTAATTTAATATTTATTTATTTATCTTTTCAGATTATATCAGCAGGAAGACTTGATAAAATGATAAGCCCATTTGTCCCAACAAATCAAGTATTTTATGAAGGCGTTCCTCCATTATTCGACATGATGTGTTAATATCCAAGAGTTAAACACTGTGATGAGAAGCTTCATAAAAATTAATTGTACGGAATCGGCAATAAGCTGTTTCAAAAAAATGTATCTTCGCATTTATTTACACAATGTCAGGAAAAGCTTTAGATCCGTTTACGCCTCATATTTATTTATTTATTTAATATTTTCTGCAAAAAAAAAAACCGGCATAGATATTTCAATGAAACAAAAAAACTGATTGATATTGTTAGAACAGATGTAAATAGTGGTACTGATTATCACCACACATTCCTGCAAGTTATGTCTGTTAATAAATACTGGGGCCGTAATGAGGTAAAAGTATAAACTTAAATTTAACCTATCAGGCACGAGGTATGAAGCGTCGCTCAGCAGGACAGGTATCATTAAACATTGTGTGTTAAACACAAAAACAATTGAGGAAGGACAAAAGAATCGATGATAATTGAAGTTGTACGACGAGGAAAATCAGTATCACAAATGAGGAATCAACAAGATAGTCAACTCGAGAGAGAATCTCTTAGCTCACCGCCAAGCGTAACTTGGGAAAGAAAGTTACAAAAAAAAAACATACACGCCAAAATAAAAAAGAATTAGAAAGAATGACAAAAGTGAAAGCGAATTTGATTTTCTATTATATTTTCGTTGAATATATTTGTTTGTGTTCACCGTTTGAATACGTCAAGTTTTTAATCAAATCAAATTGAAAAATTATTAAGCTTTGTACAGGAATCGATCTCGAGACCATCCGCGTCTCAGTCCAACGCGGATTCAGTGGGTCAAACTGATTAGTACAAAGTGACGATTTAAAATTAATACATTGATGCTACTTTATTTTTTTAAACATCGTAAATGTAGTTATGTAACATGTTACGACCTTGAAAACTATTATCATTTTATTTTATTAGAAATTTAGGTTAGGTTAATAGAGGGGTGTTACACAAAAGTCATCACACAACACTAGGCACCGAAGTGGGACTGACAGTCCGAGTCTCTTTGAATGTTTTCGCAAGTCGCAATCCTAAGTCGCAATGCTAAGTTTTATAAACTTACAGTTGAGAAGTGGCCATAGAGCTTTTGACAGCGTATATCCCCCAAGACTTGACCACCTTAAGGTTATTTCCTCAATCGAAACCTTTATTATGCAGAGGAGAGGTTTTATGTCAGCGACCTCACCACTATTGAGTAGCCCCCCTATTCTTGCAAGCTCATCCGCATGCCCATTGCCTTCAATACCGCAGTGTCCTGTCTCACTCTGTTCTAGATTGCATAATGCCTTGAGCATTGTCAAAACATTACAAAATTGAAATATTTCATAAACATCATTTATAAATAATATAAATAGCAACGGGTCCAATTGACTGAGCATTGTGCGACAGTTCCTGACTATATCAGAATTGATGTTAGCTGATTCCATTGCCTTAAGTGTAGCCTGGCCGTCGATGTAGATAGCAATATCTTTCCGGATGTCGATCTTATCTGCATTTGCTCAGCCGCCTTGAGGACAGCTAGAACCTCTGACTGAAAGACGCTCCTTGCTCCCGGTACAAACTCTATAGACTCTCTTAGTTCTGGATCTTTTGAGAAGATCCCAGACCCTGTTGCCTCTGTCGTTTTCGAGCCATCTGTAAAAACAGCTATAGTTGAAATTTAAAAACTGCATGATTTAAATAATAATGTAAAAACATACACTGGGAAAAATTTGTAATAAAAAATCAGATTAAAATATATTCAACATTTCCATGTTTTAACATGTCGCTATAACAAAAATGTTAAACTACATTTTGGTTAAATCAAATTAATACATGTTACGTTTTTAATTAAGTTAATATTCAATATTATCCATAAAATATATATGAGTTTTTTTTTAAATACAATTGTATTAAAAGTTGTTTAAATTAAAATATCCAAACAGATTTATGTTAAAATAACAATGAAGCAAAATTTCGTTGAACAATTTAATCACAATTTGATAATCATTACTCAAGATCTATTTCTTGCACTTCTGGAGTCCCACAAGGAAGTCATCTTATATCTCGATATTATCCAATACCTTGAATTCTGTCATTGCTTTTTGTAGGCGGACGATCTTTAAATGTTCATAAAAGTTAAAAGCCTCGATGTCTGCTCTAAGATTCAAATTGATCTTAATAATTTATCCACTTGGTGTGTTAAGTTAAATGTTAGTAAATGCTCTTGTATATCGTTTTATAGATCTCAATTTCCTTGCTTCTATAATTACGATATTGATCACACTACATTAAAAAGAGTTGATAAAATAAAAGATCTTGAGGTGATCATCGATTCCAATCTCACCTTTGTTTCCCATATTGAGTACAAGGTGACGAAGGCTAATTCGCTGGTTGGGTTATTAAACGCTGATCCGATCAGATACATTTTTTATCCGAGAATATAATTTCTAATCATCGGCGAAAGTCAAAACATTACAAAATTGAAATATTTCATAAACATCATTTATAAATAATATAAATAGCAACGGGTCCAATTGACTAAACCATTTTAGCATTGATGAATGAAAACCCAAAGACCTTTAGGTACAAGCAGGTATAAACTATTAAATCTAAAAAAAAAAAAAAATATATTTGTCACAAGGAGTCTCACCGAACTATTTCGCTTGGCCATTTAGAATGGGTGTATGAACAGTCCGAAAAATAATAGTGGAAACGTGCCAAGTATTCTGGGAGGTTTTGTCATCATTCCTTATGCCAGAATTGAATACATGCGATTGGGAACGTAAACACCTATTCAGCGAATCCACAAATGAGCTCATTTGCAGATAATCGAAAACGTACTATAAGATAACCTTCGGGAACTCTTTTTGTGCGGACAAATTTTTGCTCGTAACAGTTGCTTATACCAAGTTGCAATAACCACTCCACGACGCAGTGTATTGACAAATAAAAATAAACAAGAAAAGTAAAGGAATTCAATAATCTAAAAGATAAGACTGTGTTATATACGCGTACCTCACATATTAATAATTTTGTCAGACAAATATTCAATCATCATGACATCGAGCAGTTGCGAAGCTAAAGAAACAATTGAATTTTTAAAATTACTCACGGAAAATATAGTTCATTCAGCTTGTTTCAATGAAGAGGTGATTGAATCGGCAAAATATTTACAAAAATACATAAAGAACGTGATTGTTGAGAACATTTCAAGTGCAATCATAGAGCAGACATTTGTCGCAAATACAGAACCTTTACAAACAGCACTTGAAGTTTACAATTACGATCCGGAAATATTCACCGAAGTATTTGATAAAGTTTTTGAGAAAATTTCCAAAAAAACTACTGGAGAGCGAATTCTTAGTTCGTTGGCAAATTTTCAGGATATTGGTCCAGCAATTTCTGCTTATTCTGCGTTATTTATATATGTACATGATATATCATTCTACCTTCCGATTTTTTAAAGGGCTATTGGACAATTGTTGGAACAGCCCAATTTAAGTTCGCAGTTTGTTGGCACATTAAATGAATTATCATTGAATCTACAAAAAAAAATAGATGATGTAAACGATACAATTATATACTATATAAATTCGCAACTAATTTAATATTTATTTATTTATCTTTTCAGATTATATCAGCAGGAAGACTTGATAAAATGATAAGCCCATTTGTCCCAACAAATCAAGTATTTTATGAAGGCGTTCCTCCATTATTCGACATGATGTGTTAATATCCAAGAGTTAAACACTGTGATGAGAAGCTTCATAAAAAATAATTGTACGGAATCGGCAATAAGCTGTTTCAAAAAAATGTATCTTCGCATTTATTTACACAATGTCAGGAAAAGCTTTAGATCCGTTTACGCCTCATATTTATTTATTTATTTAATATTTTCTGCAAAAAAAAAAACCGGCATAGATATTTCAATGAAACAAAAAAACTGATTGATATTGTTAGAACAGATGTAAATAGTGGTACTGATTATCACCACACATTCCTGCAAGTTATGTCTGTTAATAAATACTGGGGCCGTAATGAGGTAAAAGTATAAACTTAAATTTAACCTATCAGGCACGAGGTATGAAGCGTCGCTCAGCAGGACAGGTATCATTAAACATTGTGTGTTAAACACAAAAACAATTGAGGAAGGACAAAAGAATCGATGATAATTGAAGTTGTACGACGAGGAAAATCAGTATCACAAATGAGGAATCAACAAGATAGTCAACTCGAGAGAGAATCTCTTAGCTCACCGCCAAGCGTAACTTGGGAAAGAAAGTTACAAAAAAAAAACATTCACGCCGAAATAAAAAAGAATTAGAAAGAATGACAAAAGTGAAAGCGAATTTGATTTTCTATTATATTTTCGTTGAATATATTTGTTTGTGTTCACCGTTTGAATACGTCAAGTTTTTAATCAAATCAAATTGAAAAATTATTAAGCTTTGTACAGGAATCGATCTCGAGACCATCCGCGTCTCAGTCCAACGCGGATTCAGTGGGTCAAACTGATTAGTACAAAGTGACGATTTAAAATTAATACATTGAAGCTACTTTATTTTTTTAAACATCGTAAATGTAGTTATGTAACATGTTACGACCTTGAAAACTATTATCATTTTATTTTATTAGAAATTTAGGTTAGGTTAATAGAGGGGTGTTACACAAAAGTCATCACACAACACTAGGCACCGAAGTGGGACTGACAGTCCGAGTCTCTTTGAATGTTTTCGCAAGTCGCAATCCCTGCTAAGTTTTATAAACTTACAGTTGAGAAGTGGCCATAGAGCTTTTGACAGCGTATATCCCCCAAGACTTGACCACCTTAAGGTTATTTCCTCAATCGAAACCTTTATTATGCAGAGGAGAGGTTTTATGTCAGCGACCTCACCACTATTGAGTAGCCCCCCTATTCTTGCAAGCTCATCCGCATGCCCATTGCCTTCAATACCGCAGTGTCCTGTCTCACTCTGTTCTAGATTGCATAATGCCTTGAGCATTGTCAAAACATTACAAAATTGAAATATTTCATAAACATCATTTATAAATAATATAAATAGCAACTTTGAGAAGATCCCAGACCCTGTTGCCTCTGTCGTTTTCGAGCCATCTGTAAAAACAGCTATAGTAGAAATTTAAAAACTGCATGATTTAAATAATAATGTAAAAACATACACTGGGAAAAATTTGTAATAAAAAATCAGATTAAAATATATTCAACATTTCCATGTTTTAACATGTCGCTATAACAAAAATGTTAAACTACATTTTGGTTAAATCAAATTAATACATGTTACGTTTTTAATTAAGTTAATATTCAATATTATCCATAAAATATATATGAGTTTTTTTTTAAATACAATTGTATTAAAAGTTGTTTAAATTAAAATATCCAAACAGATTTATGTTAAAATAACAATGAAGCAAAATTTCGTTGAACAATTTAATCACAATTTGATAATCATTACTCAAGATCTATTTCTTGCACTTCTGGAGTCCCACAAGGAAGTCATCTTATATCTCGATATTATCCAATACCTTGAATTCTGTCATTGCTTTTTGTAGGCGGACGATCTTTAAATGTTCATAAAAGTTAAAAGCCTCGATGTCTGCTCTAAGATTCAAATTGATCTTAATAATTTATCCACTTGGTGTGTTAAGTTAAATGTTAGTAAATGCTCTTGTATATCGTTTTATAGATCTCAATTTCCTTGCTTCTATAATTACGATATTGATCACACTACATTAAAAAGAGTTGATAAAATAAAAGATCTTGAGGTGATCATCGATTCCAATCTCACCTTTGTTTCCCATATTGAGTACAAGGTGACGAAGGCTAATTCGCTGGTTGGGTTATTAAACGCTGATCCGATCAGATACATTTTTTATCCGAGAATATAATTTCTAATCATCGGCGAAAGTCAAAACATTACAAAATTGAAATATTTCATAAACATCATTTATAAATAATATAAATAGCAACGGGTCCAATTGACTAAACCATTTTAGCATTGATGAATGAAAACCCAAAGACCTTTAGGTACAAGCAGGTATAAACTATTAAATCTAAAAAAAAAAAAAAATATATTTGTCACAAGGAGTCTCACCGAACTATTTCGCTTGGCCATTTAGAATGGGTGTATGAACAGTCCGAAAAATAATAGTGGAAACGTGCCAAGTATTCTGGGAGGTTTTGTCATCATTCCTTATGCCAGAATTGAATACATGCGATTGGGAACGTAAACACCTATTCAGCGAATCCACAAATGAGCTCATTTGCAGATAATCGAAAACGTACTATAAGATAACCTTCGGGAACTCTTTTTGTGCGGACAAATTTTTGCTCGTAACAGTTGCTTATACCAAGTTGCAATAACCACTCCACGACGCAGTGTATTGACAAATAAAAATAAACAAGAAAAGTAAAGGAATTCAATAATCTAAAAGATAAGACTGTGTTATATACGCGTACCTCACATATTAATAATTTTGTCAGACAAATATTCAATCATCATGACATCGAGCAGTTGCGAAGCTAAAGAAACAATTGAATTTTTAAAATTACTCACGGAAAATATAGTTCATTCAGCTTGTTTCAATGAAGAGGTGATTGAATCGGCAAAATATTTACAAAAATACATAAAGAACGTGATTGTTGAGAACATTTCAAGTGCAATCATAGAGCAGACATTTGTCGCAAATACAGAACCTTTACAAACAGCACTTGAAGTTTACAATTACGATCCGGAAATATTCACCGAAGTATTTGATAAAGTTTTTGAGAAAATTTCCAAAAAAACTACTGGAGAGCGAATTCTTAGTTCGTTGGCAAATTTTCAGGATATTGGTCCAGCAATTTCTGCTTATTCTGCGTTATTTATATATGTACATGATATATCATTCTACCTTCCGATTTTTTAAAGGGCTATTGGACAATTGTTGGAACAGCCCAATTTAAGTTCGCAGTTTGTTGGCACATTAAATGAATTATCATTGAATCTACAAAAAAAAATAGATGATGTAAACGATACAATTATATACTATATAAATTCGCAACTAATTTAATATTTATTTATTTATCTTTTCAGATTATATCAGCAGGAAGACTTGATAAAATGATAAGCCCATTTGTCCCAACAAATCAAGTATTTTATGAAGGCGTTCCTCCATTATTCGACATGATGTGTTAATATCCAAGAGTTAAACACTGTGATGAGAAGCTTCATAAAAAATAATTGTACGGAATCGGCAATAAGCTGTTTCAAAAAAATGTATCTTCGCATTTATTTACACAATGTCAGGAAAAGCTTTAGATCCGTTTACGCCTCATATTTATTTATTTATTTAATATTTTCTGCAAAAAAAAAAACCGGCATAGATATTTCAATGAAACAAAAAAACTGATTGATATTGTTAGAACAGATGTAAATAGTGGTACTGATTATCACCACACATTCCTGCAAGTTATGTCTGTTAATAAATACTGGGGCCGTAATGAGGTAAAAGTATAAACTTAAATTTAACCTATCAGGCACGAGGTATGAAGCGTCGCTCAGCAGGACAGGTATCATTAAACATTGTGTGTTAAACACAAAAACAATTGAGGAAGGACAAAAGAATCGATGATAATTGAAGTTGTACGACGAGGAAAATCAGTATCACAAATGAGGAATCAACAAGATAGTCAACTCGAGAGAGAATCTCTTAGCTCACCGCCAAGCGTAACTTGGGAAAGAAAGTTACAAAAAAAAAACATTCACGCCGAAATAAAAAAGAATTAGAAAGAATGACAAAAGTGAAAGCGAATTTGATTTTCTATTATATTTTCGTTGAATATATTTGTTTGTGTTCACCGTTTGAATACGTCAAGTTTTTAATCAAATCAAATTGAAAAATTATTAAGCTTTGTACAGGAATCGATCTCGAGACCATCCGCGTCTCAGTCCAACGCGGATTCAGTGGGTCAAACTGATTAGTACAAAGTGACGATTTAAAATTAATACATTGAAGCTACTTTATTTTTTTAAACATCGTAAATGTAGTTATGTAACATGTTACGACCTTGAAAACTATTATCATTTTATTTTATTAGAAATTTAGGTTAGGTTAATAGAGGGGTGTTACACAAAAGTCATCACACAACACTAGGCACCGAAGTGGGACTGACAGTCCGAGTCTCTTTGAATGTTTTCGCAAGTCGCAATCCCTGCTAAGTTTTATAAACTTACAGTTGAGAAGTGGCCATAGAGCTTTTGACAGCGTATATCCCCCAAGACTTGACCACCTTAAGGTTATTTCCTCAATCGAAACCTTTATTATGCAGAGGAGAGGTTTTATGTCAGCGACCTCACCACTATTGAGTAGCCCCCCTATTCTTGCAAGCTCATCCGCATGCCCATTGCCTTCAATACCGCAGTGTCCTGTCTCACTCTGTTCTAGATTGCATAATGCCTTGAGCATTGTCAAAACATTACAAAATTGAAATATTTCATAAACATCATTTATAAATAATATAAATAGCAACTTTGAGAAGATCCCAGACCCTGTTGCCTCTGTCGTTTTCGAGCCATCTGTAAAAACAGCTATAGTAGAAATTTAAAAACTGCATGATTTAAATAATAATGTAAAAACATACACTGGGAAAAATTTGTAATAAAAAATCAGATTAAAATATATTCAACATTTCCATGTTTTAACATGTCGCTATAACAAAAATGTTAAACTACATTTTGGTTAAATCAAATTAATACATGTTACGTTTTTAATTAAGTTAATATTCAATATTATCCATAAAATATATATGAGTTTTTTTTTAAATACAATTGTATTAAAAGTTGTTTAAATTAAAATATCCAAACAGATTTATGTTAAAATAACAATGAAGCAAAATTTCGTTGAACAATTTAATCACAATTTGATAATCATTACTCAAGATCTATTTCTTGCACTTCTGGAGTCCCACAAGGAAGTCTTCTTATATCTTGATATTATCCAACACCTTGAAAGTTAAAAGCCTCGATGTCTGCTCTAAGATTCAAATTGATCTTAATAATTTATCCACTTGGTGTGTTAATTATTGTTCAATGTTAAATGTTAGTAAATGCTCTTGTATATCGTTTTATAGATCTCAATTTCCTTGCTTCTATAATTACGATATTGATCACACTACATTAAAAAGAGTTGATAAAATAAAAGATCTTGAGGTGATCATCGATTCCAATCTCACCTTTGTTTCCCATATTGAGTACAAGGTGACGAAGGCTAATTCGCTGGTTGGGTTATTAAACTCTGATCCGATCAGATACATTTTTTATCCGAGAATATAATTTCTAATCATCGGCGAAAGTCAAAACATTACAAAATTGAAATATTTCATAAACATCATTTATAAATAATATAAATAGCAACGGGTCCAATTGACTGCCCTGTGGAACACCTGAATTAACTTCAATAACGCGAGAAGTCAAACCATCGACTTTAACCATTTGCCTTCTATTAGTCAGGTAATTACTAAACCATTTTAGCATTGATGAATGAAAACCCAAAGACCTTTAGGTACAAGCAGGTGTAAACAGGTATAAACTATTAAATCTAAAAAAAAAAAAAATATATTTGTCACAAGGAGTCTCACCGAACTATTTCGCTTGGCCATTTAGAATGGGTGTATGAACAGTCCGAAAAATAATAGTGGAAACGTGCCAAGTATTCTGGGAGGTTTTGTCATCATTCCTTATGCCAGAATTGAATACATGCGATTGGGAACGTAAACACCTATTCAGCGAATCCGCAAATGAGCTCATTTGCAGATAATCGAAAACGTACTATAAGATAACCTTCGGGAACTCTTTTTGTGCGGACAAACTTCTGCTCGTGACAGTTGCTTATACCAAGTTGCTCCACGACGCAGTGTATTGACGAATTAAAATAAACAAGAAAAGAAAAAAGCATTCAATAATCTAAAAGATAAGACTGTGTTATATACGCGTACCTGTCATATCAATAATTTTGTCAGACAAATATTCCGTCATCATGACATCGAGCAGTTGCGAAGCTAAAAAAACGATTGAATTCTTAAAATTACTCAACGAAAATATAGTTCATTCAGCTTGTTTCGAGGAAGAGGAGATTGAAACGGCAAAATATTTACAAAAATACATAAAGAACGTGATTGTTGAGAACATTTCAAGTGCAATCATAGAGCAGACATTTGTCGCAAATACAGAACCTTTACAAACAGCACTTGAAGTTTACAATTACGATCCGGAAATATTCACCGAAGTATTTGAAAAAGTTTTTGAGAAAATTTCCAAAAAAACTACTGGAGAGCGAATTCTTAGTTCGTTGGCAAATTTTCAGGATATTGGTCCAGCAATTTCTGCTTATTCTGCGTTATTTATATATGTACATGATATATCATTCTACCTTCCGATTTTTAAAAGGGCTATCGAAAAATTGCTGAAACAGCCCAACTTATGTTCGCAGGTTGTTGGCACATTGAATGAATTATCATTGAATATTCAAAGAGAAATAGATAATGTAAACGATACAATTATATACTATAAAATTCGCAACTAATTTAATATTTATTTATTTATCTTTTCAGATTATATTACAACAAGTCCATTCTCTTACAAATACCTTCATCCATACCTTCATACATTTACATCGTAGCTAGCATGGCACCTCAAATAGTTGATACAATGATCTATGCATATAACGAAATAAAGAGTAAAAAAAAAATATAAATAATTAAAGAAATTCGCAAAATTATGTGATTAAATATATTATATTCAAAAATATTATTCAACCTGTTTTGAAACCACACAAAAGTTTTAATTTTTATTGTGAAAGTCTGAGAAATATCCAAGAGTTAAACACTGTGATGGGAAGCTTTATAAAATTAGCTGCACGGAATCGTCAATAAGCTGTTTAAAAAAAAAATAATCTTCGCATACACAATGTCAGGAAAAGCTTTAGATCCGTTTACGCCTCATATTTATTTATTTAATATAAATAATTAATTAATAAATTATATATAAATAAATAAAAATGATTAAAAAATAAGTAAATAAATATATATATATGAAGAAATAAACAACAACAACAACAACATAATTGATCAATAAATTTTAAATAAATATAGAAACTAAATACCTACTTTATGTCCAGGTGGGCTACTTAGTGATAAATCACGACTTAAAGTCCTCATCGGTGCCACCTATGTTTATCGGTACACCACTTTATTTTAATGGGGCCACTTTCCAAATAGGTAGCACGCTTTGAAAGTTATTTATTTTATTTCGAAGGTAGGCAGTGGCTTCAGTAGAACATAATCAACTGAGTTTAAGGGATTTCAACCGTCTTTCCGAAGGCAGCATGTTTCGCTCGCCCAACTGCGTTGCTCCGCTCGAGGTATTTGCTTATCGTCAGGCAGGCGCCTATGGCAACAGTATTTGTGGCAACACTCACCGCAAAATTGATTTTAAAAATTACCAAATGTCAAAGATTCTATGGGGAATATTCCCTAGCGTGAAACGTTCCCCCGGCGGATTCCACGATAAGGCTGATAGTTATTGTATTACATTTAAGCTCTTCATCTCTAAGCCAATGCATTTATGTAAGGTGTCTGCATGGTAGCAGAATGGACCAGGTTGGGTCTAAATGCTCCAGCGGATGGTAGCAACCTCCGACAAAGGAGAAAGAAGAAGATAAACATAGTTATTGTAATATCACTGCAGCGACAGCACAACCGCGTTACACTTATCGTGACACAGCGGTTCAGTGGGCCAAGGGCTACTAAGAAAATGCAAACACTTCTAATGCTTAGTAATGCATTTCCTCAAGCGAGCCACCCAAAGCGAGGTTCCAGGTTGGTCTCGTTGAATTTCGTTCGCAAGAAGACACAGTCGCGTTTTATTTCGATTGTGATAATTACTTAACACTTAAAGTGATAGTGAATAATTGTTTATAAAGGGTGATTTTTTAAGAGTTAAGTTTTTTAGATTGGCAGCACTGGGTAATAATGGCGTCCAAACGTCATCTGTCAAAGTGAAAAGCTTTCAGTATACTCTGACATTTAATCATGGAAAGACTTACAACCGTGTAACGATTGCAAATTATTGAAATTTATTATCAAAATTCGTGCTCTATGAAAGACGTGAAAATCCACAGTTTTATCGAAAAATTGTGTTCAGCGATGGGGCTCATTTCGGGCTCAACGGATACGTAAATAAGCAAAACTGTCGCATCTGGAGTGATGAACAGCCACATGCCATACAAGAATTACCGATGCATCCTGAAAAAAACGACAGTTTGGTGTTGTTTATGCGCTGGTGGCATCATCGGTCCATTTTTCTTCAAAGACGGGCGTGGTAGAAACGTTACCGTTAACGGCGAACGATATTGAGCCATTATACGGGCCTTTTTTGACCATTTGGCTGAGTTGAACTTGGTTGACATGTGGTTTCATCACACATTCGACGTGCGGCTGCAGATCCAAAAGCCGTAGTGGATTTATCCCTCTCGGAGGCTATTGGTCGCTTCATAACATCTTAACATGTTTCTTTTATGTGGTTGGGCAGTTGAACTCAAGCACAACAGCTGACCTGTGGCGCCAGGGCCTTGTGAGAAAAGATGCCGAATATTCCGGAACCAGCAACCGCTTGCCGTTGGCCAATTTAGGTATCATACGCCAGTAACACCTTGGCGTAGTGTTGGAAATCCCTATAGTCCTGGAATTCAAATACTTCGATGTAGAGGTTTAACTGAAACTGTAAACGCCACCATTGATTATTTCCTTACATTACATATCGCCTTGTTTTCTGCCACCAACGCCTTCCACAGGGAATGTTAGTTGAATCAAGTTACCGAAACTCCACTCGATGTACTAAGCACCGAGCCGTCACCGACGTGAAGATGAGAAACAGTTACATAGTTTCATGTAAAAGCTTCACCAACCGTTAGCCCAGCCAAAAGGATTTCACTTTTAGTATATTAAATAGTTAACAGCCAGCGGATTTTACCTTTTCCACAACTAGAAAAGAGTACAAAATATGATTGAAACTAAATAATGAAATGTCCGTCTCAAATTTACCAGAGTCAAAATAAAACATATTTCTGGTGCACTAAGTTGAATGTAGCATTCTCGAATATTGATTCAAATATTCGCTGAATGATTGCTAAATTTATGTAAACCTAAGCCCGGCGGCCGTCTTTTAAGAAAGATCTATCCCAACTAAAATTGTTCATATCGCACATGAAATTTGTATTTGTTGCAAATTCTACACATTCAACACTTAAACCAAAACATTTTGATGACTACATCAAACTGGTAATAACAAGTTATCTCACCAAAGCTCAAGCTTAATCCTAATCTTTGCGTTCAAGTTCACGCTACACAGCCGACAACACTCTAGATGAGATAATGCATTTTTCGCGCGCTCCAGTTTCGACTTTCGAGTTGTTTTGCAATCCAAGTACCAAGCGGAAAGCCAGTAGATTATCATCTTTCTCGGGACTGGGCAATACGCACCGCACGCGATGTACGCGAACAACGTAAATATTATTATCGGAAGCCTACTCTGGCTGGTAGCTATGGGGAGGGAGAACGAAGCGGTGAAAGCGATGCAGTTCTCGCAGTCTTATCAGGAAAATCTCAAATTGATGACGTCATTAGTTGATGACTTCTACGATCCATGTGAGGATTTTTTCAAACACGCCTGTGGGTACTACGACACTGAGGTGGCACCGATTGCCCCGTTTATGTACAACAAAGAGGCAGCTGTTCGGTTTTTTGAAAACAATCGTGCGAACTTCTCCACTACCGGTGGATTTTTGCTGAATGGACTTTATGAATCATGCAAGAAGACGAGTGACGATACCGCACAATGGAAGGACATTGATTTCTTGGCAGAATTCGCAGAATGGCCATTCCTGCATTATCAGTGGGAAGACGCGGCTATTGAAGTGCAATGGCCTCAATTGTTAGGTCGCCTGGCTGCACGAGGGGTTCCAGTGTTCTTTGACATATTCTTCGCGCAGAATACGATCTATGTGAGTCCAGCAGACATTTCGTGTCCAGCATCACAGGAGGACATAAAATCGATGATCATGAGCCCAGTGACGAGTGTGGTGAGCAATCAAATAGCCGACATAATATCCGCCGAACTGTGGTCCTTTTGTATGGAACTAACTGAAGGGTTAAGCGGTTCTTCCGAAAAACCTGATGAAAGTGCCAGCGAAGTGGAGTCAAATGAATTTTTTAGCGAGTTCTTTCAAATTTTGAACATTTCTCAGGACGAAGTGGAGGACGCGCGAAAGATACAAATCCGCACACAACGACTGGACGAGATACTCGCAGTAGCGCGTAGAAGCGAGCTGAGAATCGTCATAAACTTTATAATTTGGAAAATGCTGGAAGTTCTCGATTATGACGATTGCTTCCGCCTCACGGAGGAGTTTGAGCCACTGTTGCTTTCAGAATGCTGGCAATGGACCGTTTTCGAACCTAAACTGAGTAAGGATGTTGCAATGGCAAGCTTTATCTATCACATAACGCGATTTCAAAAGCGGCGAAAAGACACTTTGTTCGCCGAAGACTGGGCGTCATTCCTCGACAAGAAACTGCGCAAAAAAGACCTGAACATTGACAGAGTGATAAAGAACTACGCAAACCATAACTTATCGCCGGAGATATTCCAAGCCCACTACTCGGATCTGGAGATGAAAAGAGAATCCTTCCATTACAACTATTTCCTCATGAAATCGCGGCAGCTTCGCCTATCGTTTACGAATGATAATTACGTGGACAAGGAGGACACCAATCACCCGGCGTACTTTGTTCGTAAATTCCTGAATTTCGTCATATTCACCGAGTGCCAACCTCTGTTCCATTACTTCTCCACCGAAGGACTAGATTTGTGGTATAACTCGGGCCTGCTGTCCACCACGGACGATTTGTATGCAGCCATAGACTGTTTGGTCAGGCAATCGGAGGTGTACGCGGAAGAGTACCCAATTTTTGAGAACTTAACCACCGATCAAATGGAAGACCTATTGAAGTTCAATCGAGCTTTTCATCAGTCATTTTATGACTACCTCTTTTGGCTAGAGGGCGAGAAGTTCTCCTTTGCCGAGGACTATGTGCTGGAGCACTTCAATTTGAATCCCAATCGTGTGATGTTCTATTCGGTGGCACAACTTTATTGTGGGCGGGATGATCACAAGTACGCCACACTGATTAATCGGGCGTTTATGAACTCGCTAGAGTTTCAAGACACATTTGAGTGTGACGTTGAGGTGCCAATGAATCCAGTCATGAAGTGCGTCTGTACGAATTGTTAGAAAATAAAGTGATTAAAAAAGAAATGCAAGTTTGTCGGGTTTCATTTAAATTTAAAATGTGTGAAATTGTGTCGAATTCCAGATACATAATTCCTAGATTAGATTAGCGAATCCGAATATTTCTACGCTGTTAGAGTGGTCAAGGTCAGACAACATTTGTGAGTGACTAATCAATTTGATTAGTTATACTTTGAATTTGACGAAGATAAGATGGTGCTTTTGCTTGTAATATATTTGTAGATAGGTACTGACACAGGTTTGGACATGCTTTATGGTTTTTTAATGGAGAATCAATTACGAGCACGATTACCACTTGAAAAAAAAATGTATATCGAAAGTTGAAAATAAAATTGACCAACTTTAGCCAAAAATTGAGGGCACTGTGTCTCCTGCGGAAACATGCAAACAGGCTCGCATTAGCGGATACAGATATCTGTAGATACTGCGGAGATCTGCATGCTGCAGAGAACATAACACATATACTGTGTGAATGTGAGGCAATAACGTACAGTCGAAGAAAATTCTAGGGGAAATACTTCATCGAAAACTTAGAGGAAATAGATGGCAGGGACTTTAAGGGCCTCTTAGGTCTCTGCAGGGAAATTGCTTAGGTTTTGGTGAATTTTGAATTCAGATGGTTCCCCCAGGGATCGCGACAGGCCGGATATGATGCCTAGTGTTTTGTGGCGGATTTAGTTTTCACCGCATCCCTGTTTAACCTTGACCAAAAAAAATGTATGCCCGAAATACACCGTTGAAAACACAGAACAATGAATTGTCTTTTCATAAGGACTATTTCTATTTACTTTCTCTTTCATATTCTTTTAAGTCCACCTCTTTGCGGCGCATAGGGCTTAGCTTAGCTTTCTCTGAGCGTCTTCAGTGCTCATGGCTCGACCACCACTGACTGCCTCCGCAAATTCTTTCATGGCCGAAAATTGATCATTTTGTTGATCTTGCGATGATTTATTTTCTGCGGTGTCATAAAACAGCTCTCTAATTAGATTTAAAAGGAACATACTAAAGCTTACAGCTTTAAACAATGCGTGTGCGCAAATATTTATTGTTGCCGATTAAACCGAAGCTTCAAAGATTTAGGAAAAATTCCGTTACAGCATTTACTCTGAAATGGTTTTTAGAATTTTTTTAAAAATGCAACCCCTGTCTTAGTAGTCCAAAGTACTAACCATTGAGCTACTGCACCCTAATCACTATCCTATCGAAATCGGACATTTTCACTTTAACTTTATATAAATAGTAGACCCCACTACCATAACATTTTTTTTTCATTGGATTTTCATTAATTTTACCCACAAAAACTTTTTCAATACTGGGATATTCTGATGTGACTTATACGTAAATATAAGAAAGGATACTTCAATTCGCTCGAGACATCGCTCGATACAGTATAGTTTCTTAAACCATAAATATTTTTCAATAATGTTGCTAATATTCTCTTTTAACGTTCAAAGGCGAACTAGTAGGAGTACAGGCAAGTGTGCGTTTAATAAGGAAAATAATTAGACTAAAGCACAAGATCACAAGGGGTGTACTTCCTCCCCAACTCAAGTTGTATCCTTAGAAAAGGAGGATTTTTATATAAACATTTTATTGTTTCATATAAAGGGTGTTTTTCTTAGAGGTTGGTTTTTCGAACAGAGCAAAATTGCCGCATTTGGAGTGAAGAGAATCCACATGAGACCCTTGAAACGCCACAAAACTGAGTGTTTGGTGTGCTCTATGGGCTGGTGGAGTTATTGGGCCATACTTCTTCCGAAATGATGCTGGAGAGTCAGTTACCGTTAATGGAGACAGGTATAGAGCCATGATAACCGACTATTTTGTTCCCGATTTGAATGGCATGAATGTGGATGAGATGTGGTTCCAACAAGCAGGCGCTACATGCCACACAGCGCACGTCACAATCGATTTATTGAAGGAAACATTCGATGAGCGCATAATTTCGCAAAATGGACCTGTCAATTGGCCATCAAGATCGTATGATTTGACACCATTGGATTATTTTCTTTGGGGATATGTGAAATCGCTCGCCTACGCCAACAAACCAGAAACATTAGGGGACTTGAAAGCCAACATTCGTGGCGTTATTGCCGACATACAGCCCCAAATGCTTGAAAAAGTGGTTGAAAATTGGACCTCTAGACTTGTCTTTATTCGAACCAGGCGCCGCGGCCACATGCCCAAAATCATATTTAAACATTATTGGCATAAAATTATCCTTCCAATAAAGCCAAATTGATGGCCATAAAAATATTTATAACGTTTCGAATTATATTTTTTTTATTTAAAAACTCCCAAAAAAATTAGGTGTGGGTTCAGTGGCTTAGGGGTTAGTGGTGCGTTGGACTACTAAGCCAGAGGGCGCTGGTTCAAATCCCGACCTGTACCACCTGAAAGCTTTTATTCGCTGCTTCACCTGTTGCGAACGTCTGACAAACATCCAAGAGTAAGAGCTGTCAAGAGAAGCTTCTGAAAAAATAATTAATAGGTTCCTTCCAGTCAGGGACAATTTTAGCTTCAAAGCGGTATCCTCTAAATTGTAGGCGTGGCAGTGGGATTATTTGATTAGAATTTTTGATTTTGAACGAATTTCTGCAACAATTTTAATCCTAAATATTTCTACAAGAAGAACAACGAACTTGGAGAATTTTAAAATCGTTTTCAACTTCCTCCAATGTCAATTCGATGACAGGCATGTTAAACCATCCTTCGTCCTTGTTCTTTCATTAATCAATATCAAAAATCATGTCGAAATAAGGAAGCACTAAATCTCTGTGGGGATATTAATTGCTGATTTCACTTACCACTTACCTTCATAGTCGCCATCGTCTTCTTCTTCGGTTCAGGGATTTGTACCGTATTATTGAAAAAGGTGTTGGTGCAAGTGGCCCCTTATCCAGTAAGTGTTGATGTTTCTGACTTGCATACATTTGTATGAAGGTCAACAACGAATATTAAAGGGTGTAGCAAACCATGCTTTAAAAGGAATATACCCAGTTGTCTATCACTGGAGCCGAAATTGGTTGTTTTTGGTTAAATAACCTAAAAGCTATAACTAATGTCGATTTTCATGCACCCAATTCGCCTTGTTGGAAAAGTACTCGCAAAATAGCTAGAACAGCACTGACAGCAGTTGGAACAGTTCCAACGTGGCAAATGGGTGAATGAAAATCGACATGAGTCTCTCTAAAGTCTATTTGAGCTCTTTAACGTTTTTTTTTTTTTTCAAACATACTTGCCTTTGCTTTATTTTGTAAGCCAATCCAGGAGAAAGAATTTCAAAAAATAGTCAAGTGTTACAAAAATAAGACAAATAATATCTATTAATTCAACTCTTTATTTAACTTATATTTTTTATTAAGTAGATCAGTTCTTAAGTAGACCGCCTCGTCTCGCTTCTTATTTTTCACTGCCGATAGATTCAGTACTAGTTCAGTACTAGTTCAGTATTAATGTAGCCGTCTCTTTTCTTCTGCTTTAGATTCGTCCATCCTGACAGCTTCGTCGTCCTCGTCGAAGTCGTGGCTTAACTGAATCCAGTGTTTCATTCTGTCGGCTGACCATACGGCCGAATAAGGCTTCTGGCTTCTAGGAGCAAATGGCATGTCTGCAACTTGATATCGATCATGTGGTAAAACAGCAGTCACGCAATAGGGTCCTCGGTATCGAACTTCAAGTTTCCGTGACATTCCAGTTGCTGCGATTCCGTCGTTCAAGGACATGACTAGGTCACCAACTTTGTATGCTCTGACTTGGCGGTGTTTCAGGTCGTGTAGTCGTTTTTGGGACTCCTGCTTTTTCTCGGTGGATTCAGCTGCTTCTTGTCGTAAGGTTTCTATATTCTTTGTTGTTTGCTTTAAGTCTAAGCCATGAGCTAGGGCGTCTCGCAATGGGTCCCGGGGAATGTAACCCATTAACAGCTGATGAGCTGTTTTCCCTGTTGTTTCATTATAGGTGTTGTTAATTCCCCATTGTAGAATCTTGGTTTTCTGGTCCCACTTAGCTTCCTCTTCCATTGTAGCCAAGAGGGCGTGTAGTATGGTTCGATTATACCGCTCGACTTGTTCGTTCGCTCTAGGCGTTTTTGTAGCGTTTTGTATGTGTTGAATGGAGTGGCTTTTCATAAAGTCTTCGAACGCATGCGACGTAAACGCAGTGTCCTTCGTCGTGGTGTGCCAAACAAGAAGAATATATCGGTGAGAAAATTAAGGACAGATTTCGTTTGGGTGTTAGGTAGTGCTTTGATATTGATATATTTAGTAAATGCATCTACTAAAACGATAAGGTACGAATTCCCCTTTGTAGATTTAACGAAGGGACCCAGATGGTCGATGTGTAGGGTATCAAATGGCACTTTTCCCTTCTCAATCGTGAATAGTTCCCCCCGTGGTTGGACTTCTTTCTTGTTGTATGCACATTCCACGCAGGCCTTCAGATATTTTTTGATGAATTGTGTCATCCTCGGGAACCAGTAACGATCTCGTAAGTGCATTGTAGTCTTCTTCTCGGAAAAATGACCCATCAGATCGTGGCTATTGCGAAGTACCCTCTTCCTTACCTCCTTGGGAACGAAAAGCCTGAACTCACCATTTACTTTCCGGTAAAGTCTGCCTTGCTGTAGGGCGTAGTCTTGATGTATCTGCTTTTCGGTGTCGTTTTTTTGAGGGTTTTTTAATACAACTACTATATCAGTAATTTCCTTGTCCTGGAGCTGTAAGGAATATAGCCAGTCAGTTTCGTCGATATTGACCTTTAATACGATCATGTCTACAACTTCGGGGGATTTTGCGGGTTCACATGGGTTTCTCGATAGTGAATCCACATGGGCCATTTGAGTACCGGGCCTATGTATCACCTCAAAGTCGTATTCCTGCATCCGCAGCCACCATCGAGCGATTCGGGGGGAATCATTTCTTTTTTCTTCATGGTTGTTTTCAGTGCTTGACAATCCGTAACGATGAGAAAATGCTTGCCAAGTAGGAACTGCCTGAACCGGTTAGTGGACTCGACTACGGCGAGTGCTTCCAATTCGTAGCTATGATAGGTTGACTCTTCTTGCGTAGCTCTTCTACTGTAGTAGGCGACCGGATGTAGACTTTCATTTCCTCTCTGCAATAGTACTCCCGCAATTCCCTTGCTACTGGCGTCAGTGTGTACCTCATGTTCAGCGTCTGGATCGTATAGCGCCAGCACTGGTTTTCCTACTAATCACTCCTTCAATCGTTCAAAAGACTCTTGTTCGGGTTTGCCCCATACGAATTTTTTATCCTTCTTGGTGAGATCGGTGAGAGGTGATGCTATCTGTGCATATTCTTTAATAAATTTCCTAAAGTAGCTGGTGAGACCAATGAACTGTCTCACCTGGTGCTCATTTACCGGTTTTTCAAACTGTTCCACCGCAAGTGTTTTTGCTCTTCCAGGTTGGATTTTTCCATCTTTGACGAGGTGCCCAAGGAACTCGATCTCCCTTTTAAAGAATTCGCACTTCTTTAAGTTCAAAGTCAGGTTTGCTGCTGATAAAACCTTCAGGAACTTTTCCATTTTTTTCATCCCGTCCTCGAACGATCTCACCGGTAGAACGAAGTCATCCATGTAACTCATTATACGTTTGGGTAACATTCCTCGTTTGACAATTCGCATTAATTTTTTGAAATAAGCTGGAGCGTTAACTAGTCCGAATGGCATTACCTTGAACTCGTACAGTCCATCTGGAGTGATGAAAGCTGTAAGAGGCATGCTTTCCTTCTTTAACGTTATCTGGTAATATCCTGACGCCAAGTCGATTACAATGTAATATTCGTATCCGATAAGGTTATTTAGTTCTTCCTCAATAAGGCGCGTTGGAGATTTTACCTTTTTCGTGACCATATTGAGTTTTCGGTAATCTACGCACATTCGGTCTTCTCCGTTTTTCTTCTTCACTAGGACCACAGGTACTGCAAAATCTGAGTCGGATTCCTGAATGATGTCGCTGTTCAGTAATGTCGTTATCATGGAGGCTAGCATTTCTCGCTTCCCATAGGGTACCTTATATGGCTGCTGAGATATCGGTTCGGTCCTATTCAGCTCTATGCCCATTTCTACCAGACTCGTTCGTCCGAGCTCCTTTGAGTCCATAGCGACGCATCCACGGAATTTATTCAACAGTAAGACTAAGTCCTCTGATTCGAATTCGCTATTTATACATAGATCCATCGCGGTTATCTCCGGATGTTTACCCTTTTCGTTCAACTTTTCTATTCTTTGCACTGTTAAAACATTCCCTTCTTTAGACACCTTGCACGCAGAATCATTAAGTATGTCTTTACCAATCAGAATAGGATTTGAAAGGCTGTTATCCGATACCACCACTGCGTCGACTGAGAACCAATCATCATCAATCTTGATGTCGCATTTTATTCGACCCAAGGCATGACATTACGCTAATCGGCTCAACTGATAGTGCAGTCTCTTTGGCGACAGTATGTGTGACTAGTGTTTGTTCACTACCAGAGTCTAATATTGCTGAATATTCCTTACCATCGACTATCACATGCTTATAGTAGCAGTGTGATTGCTCTTGTCGTCGAATAACGTTTATTCGGATATTTTTCTCTACCGGTTTCTCGGTTTTAGTCGAATTTCGAGCGGTGTTTTCCTTACCGTATGTCCATGACCTTTTTCTGCTCTGTGTGCATTGGCGGGATATATGTCCTGACATATTACAGTTGTAGCAGATCGTCGAGTTAGTTCGTGAAAATGGTGGACGATTATTATAATTTGTCCGTTCGTTCAGTGGTTCCCATCGGGAGAATTTTACTTGTTCACCGCTTACCGGTCGGTTACTATAATTTTGTCGCGGTCCGCCACTTGACGATGAAGTAGTTCGAATGTTTCCACGGATGTTTTCGCACCATTTAATCTTTTCGATGAGCTCGGCAATAGTGTTAAAATTCCCTGCCCACAAGCTTGAACTAAGTTGCGGATCGTGTAAACCAGTAAATATATACTGAATGATTGTCTTGTCTGCGAGGTGAATTTTCTTTCCTAGCCTATTCATGCTGAAGCAAAAGCTCTCAATCGATTCGTTTGGTTTCCTTATCTTCCTGGTCAACTGCTGGTGAACCTCAATTTCACTATATTGTTGCGGAAAATTGATTTTTAGACCCGTCGCTAGGTTGTTCCAGGATTCAGACATCTCCTGTGAGGTGTGCCACCAGTCTCGAGCCGGGCCATGCATTTTGGAGGCTGCCGCCATTAGAAGCGCCCTTTCGTCCCACTCGTAAATTTTCGAAAGTGTTTCTACTCGACACACCCAACTTCCCGCTGACATTGATGAAATATCCTCCGGCGAAAATATCGGCAACACATCCGCGATATCTTTAATGCTACAATTCAGCTTCGGCTTGCTTATTACATTCTGGACTGGTGCTCGATTCTCCTCTAGTCGTCTTAATTTTTCTGCAATCTCTCGTTCTTTGGTCATCAGATTGCGTTCACTCTTCAGAAGTTCCTTTTCCCGTCTTATGATGTCCCATTCTCTTGCTCTTAATACCAGATCGTTCACAGTGGGAGCATCGTAACTCGACGATGCATTAGCTTCGTCCTCATCAGAGTAGTTTGCTTCTGATGCAATTATATTGGTTTCACTCGCTATTGACTCCGATCGCTGTAGACTCTGGTTTCCCTTTTTTTTTATCGTGTGTCAGGACTCTGTTGATCAATACTCTTTTGGAGCCAGTTATCGACAGCCCTCTATTTTTGAGCTCGTTCTGAAGTTGTTTTACGCTAAGCTTATCCATCACGATCTATGAAAAAGAAAAATTATTGTTAAGACTTGTATCAATGAATGTATCGTATCGAGTGCGTAAATGATGCCTTTAACTAAATAGTAGAATAGGTAGTTTCAACTATAAATAAATTACCACCAGGCCTACCAGTTATTGTTTACTTGGAATTTTATTCTACCATAATGCCTTATGTTGTCTACCTACTACTACCCACTACTTTTAAAATATATTGACGACATCAAAATTAAAGCCACCAAATTGGCCAATGCGTTATCTTAGTATACTCAATGGCGACTCTTCTCCGAAGCATTTGCTTATGCTCATTTATTTGTGCATCATATATACAACATTACCGTTCACACGCATTGGCACTCGCTTGTTACACATCTATAGTTGCTCTTTCGTGTACTGAAAATGCAACGACGTCACACTCACAGACCATCATCTTTCTCTGTCATTTACAACTCGGTTAATCGCTCGCTTGTACACTAAAGATAGACAGCACTCTTTCGTATGCCGAAAATGCGCTATCTCCCTCCCGCGTACTGCGGTCCTCTCAATATATGACGATTGTTAACCAACAGATGCCTATGCCTCCCTTTCCCAAGTTACAGATAATATGCGTCACTGCACATATCGTTACAGCAACGGTAAATTCTGCCAGACTCCTGCAACTGCCACGCCGTTACCGTAGCTTACATTTTCTTTACAATTTGACTTTATTGTCCTCCGAATACTCCAATGCAAATCTGAAAAACGCAATGCACTTACTATTTTGTGAACCAAAATCGTAAGTTAGAATGCTTTCCCGAATTGCATTATAACTCGCAACACTCATTATAACGTATTTATATGTTTAAGTTCATCTATAATGTGTATGTATATCTGTATATATTTTTTTTTGTTATCTCCATTTGTTAACTATTAATATCGTACTTTACTTCAATACACGCGTGAAAATATCCCACTTCTGATTTGTTACAAAAATAAGACAAATAATATCTATTAATTAGATTCAGTTAAGCCACGACTTCGACGAGGACGACGAAGCTGTCAGGATGGACGAATCTAAAGCGGAAGAAAAGAGACGGCTACATTAATACTGAACTAGTACTGAATCTATCGGCATTGAAAAATAAGAAGCGAGACGAGGCGGTCTACTTAAGAACGGATCTACTTAATAAAAAATATAAGTTAAATAAAGAGTTGAATTAATAGATATTATTTGTCTTATTTTTGTAACACAAGACTATTTGAAAATAACTTAAGTTATTAATGTTAATCACTATGTTATTGCTATTTCAAAAAGTGCTAAGAACCTACAAAAGACGTTTTACCTTTTAAGCACATAAACAATTTTTAGTACCTACATCCTTGGAGGAACTTTTTTAACACCTTGGCAACTTACCCTATGCTAAGGGTATATTAATTTTGACACATAGTTTGTATCATACCTCTAAATATATTTATATTATTGATCAGGATCAAAACATAAGACTATTGCAATGTCTGTCCGTACGAAATTTTTAGGTCTTTAGATTTAATCTAGGATGCTGAAAATTGGACCACATATTCCCTGTAAAATGCATTTTAATACACCTACTGCCACGCCCACAATTTAGAAAAAAAAACTGTTTTAACGCTATCAAATAAAATGACATATAATGTCATCGATCATGGTCTTATCGCTTTATCTTATGAATATTAGATATAGATATCGCGGAATGTATCCTTTCCTTGTGTTTATACCCTATCCTAAGGGTATATTAATTTTGACACATAGTTTGTAACACCCCTTAATATTCGTCGCAGACCCCTAAAAGTATATATATTTATGATCAGGACCAAAATCTAAGACTATTTAGCAATGTCCGTCCGTCCGTCCGTCCGTCCGTATCAACTTTTGAGGCCTTTAAAATTATGCTAAGAAGCTGAAATTTGGAACATATACTCCCTAGGGTTCCGAAATGGTAAGTGTTAAAATTTTTAAAATACGCCCACTGCCACGCCCACAATTTATAAAAAACCGTTTTAAGGTTTAAGTTAGAGAGATAAAGTTGTACAACCTTCACAAGATATGTAGATACTGCCCACCTTTATTAATTTGTCATATAAATTTTTTTGCCACGCCTACTTTTTGTGGGCGTTTTTCACTAAAATGCTGTTTTCTTCGAAAATTTTCATAGAAATCGAAAAAAAATGTTTAACAATATATTATGCCAATATTTTTCTCAATATATCGCCCATACAAAGTTTTTGGCCATGCCCACTTTTTGGGGGCGTTTTTTGAAAAAAATATTTTTTTTTTCTATAAATTTCATAGAATGAAATAAAATGCTATCCATCATTTTCCTAATGCTTTTTTTCTTTAGGGTACATAGGGATAAGGATAGGGTATCATACTGTTCGCCCCAAGCGGACTGTAGCCTTTCCTTATGTTTTTTTTTTAATTTTGCACTATGCAACTTTTGGACTGTAGGGGAAACCGGCGCATAACGGGACTCTTAAGGATTTTTTTAAATAATAACTTCATAAACGAGTTTTTTATCTCCAACATTATTTTATTAGAAAAAGGATTTATTAATACATTATTAAACAAAAGAAATATAAATAAATTAATAATTCAGCATGTGTTATGGATTAAAATAAATAATTGACTGGGCACAGGGGTTAACTGGTAACTGGGTAGCAACGCGAGCAAATGTGTCTGGATTCACCGTGTAACGGAAGCTGTCTCCCTCAAGCATTACAAAAAAAATGTATATTGAAGATTGAAAAAAAAAAAAAAATATCTTCAAATTGAAAGGCGATGTTAACCCCAGTGACACTTCGAAATAACAGGACTTATCGAAGCATCCCCGAGGAGCTTGAAGGTTTGTTCAGTCGGTTGGTACGCGGACATGCTCGCTTATTGCACGGACTAGCTCGCCGAAATGGGGGGTTCTTGTACCAACCGCTGAACAACCGTACTTGACTTACATGTCCTATAACTTCAAAATTAATAAATGACTTGCTATATTCTGACCGACCTCAACAAAAACAAAACAGTTTGGGAAACCTTAGGTGTCTATGGCATTCGGAGTGTGGCCCACCCTCCGTCAATTATCCATAAAATGGTTTAGCGACACTTTGGCCATTGTTTCACTCATTACTTTACTCAATGGCCCCTAATGCAAAAGTGAGCTTATATGCTCACTGTTTCGTCACCTAAAACATATCAACGTCACTTCTTCTCGACTTACGCACTACTAAACTTATTCCATCATGCTTAGGCAACTATCTGGCCTCATAAATATGAACAGAAGATTTCGATATGTCATGAATATAAAATTCAAAATTTTATTTCACAAAAAGATCTTAAAATTAAATAAAAAAAAATAACAAATTGCAAAATGAAATATGTTATACCATATATTATACCACATACCTATGCCAATAGTAAATATCTGTAATATTATGTACAAAAAAGTACATTAGCTATATCAAAATACTTCTACGATTTTAGTCCTAATATTATGTTATACGTATTTATTTTCCTTTTTTTCTGTTATATTTTATCATACATACTAAGGCGTTAATGTATTTTCTCTGAACATTTTTTTTTCTTATCAAGCAAAAGAAAAGGGAACTTAATTATACTTATTATTATTATTATTTTCATTGCATATTTATATTTATATTTATATCAAAAAAAGAATTTACTAGAAAGTAGCAATGTAGGTACTCAAAATATGGTTTACTTAATTATTTCACTCCTAAAAATTACATACGGATTTCACTCCAAATTATTATATAATTTACGCCCAAAGGCAAACTTCAAAGTTTTGTTTTCGACTCGACAGTACACTATGCATTTTTTTATGCTATATTTTAAATTTAGTAATTTTGTTTTATTTCGTGTTGCATACTCTTAGGAGTTAACATTCTGGTATTGCAACTGTTAACTAACATAAAATGATCACGCCTATCAATTAAGTATGTAGTTCGCTCAAATGTTTATAAAAAAAAATGAAAAGAGAGGCTCACCGTTTACATTTAATTTACAGCACCGGAACTCCACTATGTTGTGCACAGCATTTTGGGGCAGGAAGTGTGTCTAAATTCGGGGGGGAGAAGTTATATTTTTAGATTAAATGCAAAACATTTGAACTCACTGTACAATAAATCCCTAATATGTACAGAATCTATATACTTAACTTTTCGGTTTTTGCAAATAAACTTATCAGTAGGCTTTCTTTTTAATTGAGATCGATTTTTTTTTTTGCCTTTTTTTTTTTTTTTTTTTAAGCATTAAACATAGCTGATGGTGATGATTAAAATGATGATAAGTAATTGGTGGATTGCTGGATAACTGCTGACTGTCTGGCTGATGTGGATACTAACGCTTGTTGATCTTGATGCTGGTCTTAGGGATGATATAAATAAGGTGGTGGTCGGGGATCTAGATGAAGTTGCTTAGGTGAAGATGGTGCGTTTGAAACTAAATATTCTGTGCCAGTCTGGATGATGACGACACGGCTGAACTAGAAGGTTTGTTCCAGATGCGATTCACTTATAAGGTGTTGTTGGTAAAAATTTAGTGATGGTGTATAAATGATTACCAGATCACCAAGATGACGGCGGTGTGACGCTGATAATGGCGATGATGTTGTTGCGGTGGTTCCTCCTTAGTAAGCTGCTCTGTAAGTTGTTGAGTGACTGCTTCTGACTCAGTTAAGGCGGCTGTGGATGATTACCGCGCTTATGTATCGGCGGACGCTGGTTTAAACACTCAGGCCACTTAGATTATGTGGTGTGACACCAGGTTTCGTCTCAGGCCACTAGGGTTACTTAGTGCGACACTGAGGAAGAGATTTTGGCGGCTTTGAAGGGCGGCGGCGTATTAATTAATTACTGGCCACGATTTCCAAATACTATTTTTTGTTTTTATTTAGTTTTAATTAATTTAAAACTGTATTAAACACACAGAGAAGAAGGAGTAATTTTGTGGATTTATTCCACCACCGGCGGCTGCCGAAATTCAAAGAGGAAGAGTCAAGCCGGGCCGCATGGTTGAGAACTTCCTTCTCATCACTTTTCGTTTTCTTTCAATTTTTTTTTCTTTCTCTCATTGAAACTTTGTATTTCACGTTTCGTTGAAATTGGCATTGCTTCCGCTCGGATGTGTTGGAAAGCTGTGATGCTTCGGGAAAAATTTTAAATTTTATATGCCTTTCACAGCCAATGTTATTGCAGGCTGTCCCCTACAACCGTCAACGTCATCCTCCCCAGCACAAAAACAATGCGCCCACTTCCCACAGGCTCTGCAGGGAACCCATCCTTCTATAGACTGAGAGTATAGACACCCACAATATTGACTCCTTATCCTGCTTGCTTTCGAAAGATTCTTCCTTCATGTTCTTTTTCTTTTTTGTATTGGTTTTTTTTTATAATGTGAGGGGCTGGGAATTGTTGGATTCACCTTCAACCTGCGCCTTGTAAGGAGAGTTTGTTATTATTGTAGTCTTTCCTCGACGCTCAGAATTTTTTTTTGCTCTGGTAAACCCTTTGGGAACAGCGTCACCTGTCAAAACGGGCTTTGTGGATAATATCAGTGCATCAGTTGTTCTCAGTTTAACGGGATTGTATTGGGACATTGTGCATGAATTATTAATTTTCCAAAAGGCTTTTCAGATAATCTCAGTAAAGTAGTTCGAGGAATTACGTTTTTTGGTTTGACGTCTTCATCAGCTCTTGACATATTGAAACAGGCTTTTCAGATAATCTCACTAAAGTAGTTCGAGAAATTACGTTTTTTGGTTTGACGTCTTCATCAGATACATATTGAAACAGGCTTTTCAGATAATCTCAGTAAAGTAGTTCGAGGAATTACGCTCATTTTGTTTTTTGGTTTGACGTCTTCATCAGCTCCTGACATATTAGTTACGCTCCATGCTTGCCGGTTAGATTTTATCACATAATTGCGAACCATCTAAAACATGAAAATGAATGCTGAATTCATAATGCATAGTGCATAATGGGCACCCATGTCCTAATAGCGGGCATGGGTACCCTACTACTAATATAGCGGACGTCCATTTTGCCCCGGGTGTCTGTTATGCTCCGGCTTCCTACTTACAAAATAGTTTGTTCTGGTTGAAAGACTAATTTATTAATGCACAACTCAAACGTCAAATTTTAGAGCAATAATAATTATTTTTAGGGTTTATGCTTGTGACATCCTTACTCTAGTTTATTCCCAAACTAAGACCCCAAGTAATGAAGCATGTATTTTTTTAATTTCCAAATTCCTCATTTAAAGGGTAAAATTATGACATTAAAAAAACGATCAGTGTTCCATACCACTGTTGCACATATCACGCAATTTAAAATGTTGCACGTTTGTAAAAACCAAAAAGAGTTATGATGTTTCAGCTAATTTTTCTATAACCTTTTCCAGAATCGATATAATAAAATACTATTGCTACTCTCTACCAGGACAATTTTTGTTTCTGATGAATCAATTCAGCTTAATTTATTTTTCTCAACGAATTGAAATCTATCAAAATGGAATAGATCTATTGTGAAGCCTTATTGACGAATGAAGGCTTACCCCTGGCGGTCAAATTTCGCACCGGTAGGTTGTTATAGATTTTGACAGTTCGTTGATTTTTGTATTGAAATATCCGGTGTAGCGGCAAATTGTTTCTTATATTTAATAAATAAAGAAGTTAGTACATATTTTTTTTATAAAAAAACAGTATTAAATAAGGTTATTCAAAAAGTGCAGTTACGAATGTAATACTAAGTTTTTATTTTTAATATAAATTGAAATCTTAGAGCAGTCTTCCTGTTTTCTGAATTATACATCCTCTAAATTACAATTATAAACGTAATAATTAATACACTTTATTTAAATTAACTGTATTAAAGTCACCAACGTTTTGTAATAAAAGTCACAAACTGATATGACAAATATTTGTTCACGTATTTCACACTTAGTTTAACTGATTTGTATGTGTGGTCTACCAGTTCAATTTATTCAAATTTCTTATATATTTTACAATGAGAATTGAACTATTTTTCTCATAAGTTGGTTGACTTTTCAAACATTAAATACTTTATTTACTTACATGAAAAACTGGTGTTTCTTTATGGAAATCCCATACAAATTAAACAACTGTCAAACTTGTATAGGTCGCAACATATTAATTTTTTGACAACCAGGTATCGCAGGAAAACTTTTCCATTCGTCAATATATTTTAGAATATAATATTAATCATCAAATGTGGAAATTTTTTAATGTGAACCAACCATTAGACACTTACGTACTGCCCTCTAGTGTTGAGTATAGCTACAATTATCTAAGGCACATTTGTCATTCAGTGTGCATTAGCTATTTTAATTACAGCAAATACTGAAAGTATGCAATCATCGTTGTTAAAATTAAATTGATTTTGAAGGGTGTAGTCGGGATCTATCTGTTCAAGGAATGCAAAAATAAAATCACAAAATATGTTTGTAGTTGTGGATATGAATTTTGGACACATTCTAAGAATTTTTTTTAAGGAAAGACTTTGTGGAGTGGAACGCGGAAATTCCCAGTAAAAAATTTAATTAAATTTCAATTGCAGTTATTTCAACTATTTTCTGAAGAAATAGAAGCATTTTGTTGTGGTCCTGGGTCGAGCCACTGAAGCAACTTCGGTATAGACGAGGGGAGCGCGGCAAGCTAGTGTTTGCTCAGCTAAACTTGTCGATTTTGTCGGTGCCAAGAGGAAAAAAAGGGGGCAAAAAAAAAACATAAAACCATTCAAGTGGAGAAAGTTACTCTATGTAGACCTCGGAAGGAAACAAAAATAAATTAAAAGATGAAAATAAAAGGTGACGTGAAAAAACGCCAAACGAAATAAAGACAAATTCTAAAAAGTTAGCATTATTTCCATTCCAAAATTGAACCGCCTGCGGAAAGAGGGTTGAAATCCCTTAATCCTGCGTAGCAGTCCACTCAGGTACTATTGCCATAGGCGCCTGCCTGGCGAAAAGCACATACAGCGACGAAGCTTATTTCTGGTTAAATGGGTATGTTAATACTGCGTGATCCAAGTAGAGATACTTTTTTGAATAGCCTTTTTTGACAGATCACGTGTGAGTCGTGTCATGCTGTCATGTTATTTTTGTTTAGTATTGTTTGGCATTTCATAATGGAAAGACTTACGTGTGAACAACGTTTACAAATTGTTCATTTTTTATTATGAAAATTCACGTTCTGTGAGGAATGTGTTTCGTGCACTTCGCTCAACTTATGGTCAACATAATCGGCCTACTGAGCGTACTATTCGCAACACCATCACCCATTTTGAGACCCAGCATTCATTATTGGATAATATTCCACCGAATAGACCACGTCCAGCACGCTGTGAAGAAAATATAGCGGCCGTAGCTGAGAGTGTACACGAAGACCGTAGACCGCAGCAACTCGGACTGACGTATGGAACGACTTGGCGCATTTTACGTCAAGATCTTAAATTGAAAGCGTACAAAATACAGCTTGTGCAACAACTGAAGACGCGCTCGACCTTCCCAAGCGACATCGCTTCGCTCTATGGGCTCTTGAAAAGTTCCAAGAAGATCCGACGTTTTCGAGGCAAATTTTGTTTAGCGATGAGGCCCATTTCTGGCTCAATGGGTATGTAAACAAACAAAATTGCCGCATTTGGGACGAAGAGCAACGTGAAGAGATTGATGAACTGCCAATTCATCCAGAAAAAACAACGGTTTGGTGTGGTTTGTGGACGGTGGAATCATCGGTCCATATTTCTTTAAAAATTATGCCGGTGCGAACGTAACCGTCAATGGCGACCGTTATCGTGCCATGATAACCGACTATTTGATGCCTGAAATTGAAGCTCGTGATCTCGGTGACATTTGGTTTTAGCAAGACGGCGCCACTTCCCACACATCGCATCAATCAATGGACTTATTGAGAGAACATTTCGGTGAGCACATAATTTCACGTTTTGGGCCGGTCGATTGGCCACCAAGATCGTGTGATATCACACCGTTAGACTTTTTTCTGTGGGGATAGGTAAAGTCAAAAGCTTATGCCGACAAACCCGCTTTGATTCAGACCTTGGAGGAAAACATCACGCGTGTCATTCGCCAGTTACCAGTCGAAATGCTCGAACGAGTGATCGCAAATTGGACTCAACGGATGGACCATCTGCGACGTAGTAACGGCCAACATTTGATAGACATAATCTTCAAAAAATAAATGCCAAAGAATGTTCTTTCAAATGATAATAAACATTCTCCATTAAATTTGAATTTTCTGTGTTTTTTTCTTTAAAAAAGTAGGGAACCTCGAAATGGATCACCCTTTATAAGAAAATCTTTGCAAAAAGTATTGAAATCACACCAAAAACATAAATGTTAAAAAATAGAAAAGTTCACAAAAACACAAAAAGTACTGAGATCTAAACAAGAACGCCAAGTTTGTATTGTAATTATTAAAAATTTTACAAATAGTATTTAGGAACATTTTTATGCTTTGCAAGTTTTTAAAATCTATGCATATGTGTTTTATATATATATATATATATCTTCAAGAACTTGAGTCTGTCCTCTCGCGGTACAAGGCCGACATTACCGCGATCCAGGAGATACGATAGATAGGATCAGGTACTATGAAAAGACAAAATTGCGACATTTATTACAATTGTAACAAAAGATTGCACATGTTAGGATGCGGATTCGTCGTGGGAAATCGGCTTAGATCCAAAGTAATGGACTTCAAGCCGATAAGTGATCGTCTGGCTGTGATCCGCATCAGAGCTACATTCCAAAATATTCATACATTCCAAGGATCCACACAGCGCTCTCCAGACGGTCGAACCGCCAACCAAATCGACCATGTGCTAATCGATGCGAGGCACGCATCCAACATCTTGAACGTACACACTTACCGAGGGGCAAACGTCGACTCTGACCATTTTCTTGTTGCAGCTAGATTCAGAGCTCGACTGTCCAACGAGAAGAAGCTGCGAACTGCCCAAAAGAAGAAATTCGACGTTGGAAGCCTTAGTACATCTGGAGTTGCCAGAGCCTACAAAGAGCGCCTGAGTGAGAAACTGCCCACCGTGCATTCACCTACCACAGACGCCAACAACTACTGGTCTCAGTATCGCGACATCATCAAGGAGGTAGCCGATGGTCTACCTGTAGAGCTTTTCAAATACGGAGGTGATGTTATGGTAGGGCGTATGCACCAAATCATCAACTAAGTTTGGGTGAAGCATGCCCGATGACTGGACCATCTGCTCCATAAGTCCCATATACAAGAAAGGCGATCCTATGTCTTGCAAGAACTATCGAGGCATATCCCTTATATGACAGCATTCATCGTCAGGAGCTTTTTGTGGCGATGGCCGAATTCGGGATCCCGTCAAAACTGATCCAGATGTGTCGCATGACACTAGATAACACGCGATGCAATGTGCAGTTTGGCAGCAGCTCATCTGAACTCTTTCAAACATGCACCGGATCTCGGCAAGGAGATGCGCTGTCGTGTGATTTCTTCAATCTTGTTCTTGAGCACATAGTGCGCTGGGCAGGTGTCAACACGGAATGCACTATCTTCAACAGATCAGTCCAACTGCTGGGGTATGCGGACGATATAGATATCATCGGTCGATCCCAGCGTGCCGTGATAGAGGCTTTCACGGCTATTGGAGAACAGGCGAAACTAGATGGCCTTGAAGTGAATGAGGACAAGACTAAATATATGCTATCAACAAACAAACAATCATCTGTCCACCGACTAGGACAAAATGTCACTGTTGATAGCAGCAACTTCGAGGTAGTTAAGGAGTTCATCTACCTCGGGGTAAACATCAACTCCACAAATGACATCTTAGTGGAGATCCTTCGAAGAATTACCCAAGGAAACCGCTGCTACTTCGGTTTGGCAAATCAAATGGGTTCAAAACTCCTAACTCGAAGGACAAAGTGCATGCTCTACAGAGCCCTTATACTGCCAGTTCTGCTATACGGCGCCGAGTGCTGGACGATAAGCAGAAAAGGAGAGTTAATACTGGGATCTTTTGAAAGAAAAATCCTTCGACGGATATTTGGTCCTGTGTGCGAGGAGGGTGAATGGAGGAGAAGATACAACCGCGAACTCTATGAGCTGTACCAAGATGTGGATGTAGTCCGAAAGGCTAAAACTCGTCGACTACATTGGCTCGGCCACATCGAGCGAATGGACAACAACGCTCCAGCCAAGAGGATCTTGGAATCCCAGCCCCCAGGTTCGAGACGACAAGGAAGACCAAGCCATTGCGGATGCCAGAGCGCTTGGTCTGGACAACTGGAAGCGTGCGTGCTTCGGGATCGCAGAGGGTGGAAGGCAGCCGTATCTCCGACAGGGACTCTTCACGGGTCGGGAGCCCGTTAAGTAAAGTAAGTATATATCTTCAAAACTTAAAATTGAAAACTTTCCAAGTATAAAAATGTACCTAAATATTATTTGTAAATTTGTAATAATTACAATACAAACTTGGCGTTCTTGTTTAGATCTCAGTACTCTTTGTGGCTGACTTGTAAAGCAAATGCGTTTTTTGTATAAAAAAAACTTGGAACGCAAGGTTAAACTTTTGACAAATAAGCATCTGCAAGCTCGGATCAAATTTGCCAAAAATCAATATTTTTTGGACGGATGAAAGCTAAATTGTCCTACTTGGAGGAACTGGATCCCGAGTACGAAATGACACTAAAATTTGTGTTTCAACAGAATTACGACCCAAAGCACACAAGCAAAGTTTCAGTTTCAGGTCAGAGGTATTGAGGTCATGGAGTGGCCACCCTATCCTATTGAAAACTTGTGGTGCGAAGTTAAAAAATATGTTTGCTGATGCCAAACCAACAGACAACCGACAACTTTGGAAGTTTGTTGAGGAAGCTTGGCGTAAAATTACGGTTTCCAACGAAGTACTAAACAATAATGTTGTAATCCCTCATCGATTTTTGAAATAACGAAGTAAATTTTGTAAAAATTTTATGTTTTTTTATGAGCGCTACTATTAATTTGAATAATAACTTAAAGTGCACTTTTATTTTCTTATCTAGTTTTCAAGCTCCGTTTAAGTTCTCTGCATTAAATTTTGTTAAATTATACTTACTACGATTAAAAAATTCATAAAAATCTCCTTTAAAAATTCGTATAAATACATTTTGTGAGATATCGCTATTATTTTGAACACAGCTAAGTATATCTGCTATAAGCGCGTCCTTTTCTGCGAAAATATTAAATACACTCAATCAAATTTTAATATTTCATTTATTATTTTTATATTTTTTTTTCTTTTTGGTTTTTATTTTCTTAACAATCACGCTGTATTTCATTTATGTTTACTTTTATTTTGTTTAATTTAAATTTAATATTTTATTTTCCTTGTTAAATTTATTGTTTTTTATTATCACTTTTATATAATATTTTTTTTTCTGTTAAAAAGGTATAACATAACTACATAGCGTATTTTTTATTTTTTCATTCTCATCAACATATTTTTTTTTTATATTTCACTCAATATTTTATGCGTGTTTTTTTTTGTGCTTGCGTGCCTAAAAATGTTAACAATAGCATTGAATCTATATATATATTTTTTTTTTGCAATAACACATTTGTTTATTTACAATAAAATGCAACAAACAAATTCATCATAGTAAGCAATATAATTGTACAATTAATTAAATAGAAAACAATTTTTTAACTTAGTATTTAACATTATTTTTGTTGTTGTTTTCTAACGCTTCCAGCATGCTAATAACAAATAAACATTATTGCGTGTGTGTATGTTGTATCTTAACATTTTTTTTTCCGATAGTGTTGTTGATTTAACAGCCGTTTTGACGATTTTATTTTGTTTTTTTTTATATATTAAATAATTTTAAGCTTATTTAGAGAAAAGTTGAACTTGAATTATTATTAAAATGTTTAGTCGTTATCTTAACTTAACTTTAATATACATTCACAAAGCAGTTGCAATAGCATTATCTGTAATTTATTGATCGAATCATTTAGGTATTGGTTGAAAAAATGAATCGGTCAATGACATACGACATACGTATTGTATTGCTCCAATAAATTCAGATGTTACCAACAGGGCTATTTTTGCCCGGAGACTCCGGGAATTTGGTTCTATCTCCGGACTCCGGTCCTTGCCAAAATTCCTCCGGGCCGCAGTTTAACAATTTTAATGTCAAAAATATTGACATAGAGAATCACATGTTTTAAAAGTAAACAATTTTAAATAATCTTTCCAGCAAACTCAAAAGAGGCATTCGGGACTTGAAAAATCATGAATCTCGAAAGTCTAACGGCGGGAAAAACGTCTAACCATTCGCTTTGGAAAGCATGAAAGGCATGAAAAAGCCAAAGATGCAAGCGCCACCCATCCGGAAAAATAACGGGGAATGGGCGAAAGGAGACAAGGAAAAGGCCGAAATATTTTCCGAACACCTTGAAGAGACGTTTAAACCATTTGACGGTGAAACGTTGGTTGAAGATGCTGTTCCTACCACGGTATCTGACAATTTCCAAATTAGACGAGTATTGCTGTTTTGAAATACAAAAACTTAAATTAAACAAGGCTCCTGGATATGACCTAATTACGGGACCGTTCCTTAAAAAGCTCTACTTAAATTTGTTTATCTCATAAACGCTTCTATTAGACTTTTGTACGTTCCCCGGCAATGGAAGATAGCTAAGGTGATAATGGTTCCTAAGCCAGGTAACCTCAAAATGACAAAAAATCCTATAGACCAATATCGCTTCTACCAATAATGTCGAAGATATTTGAAGAACTCAAATAGAAGCGATTACATCCGATCATCGAAGAACGCCGACTAATACCGGATCACCAATTCGGATTCAGAACTAAGCCAAAAACCTTTTATGAATACTTCGAAGCAAATCCATCGAAACGTTTTGCCGTACGGTGCCCGGACAGACAGACAGACTTCTCTATAGTTGTAATATCATCCTTCACACTCAGTTTGAGTTCGAAATTTCCGCACGATCGCAATAACTTTCTCTTTAGTATACTAATGTATACGAGAAAGTTAGTAATGGGCCGAAATATGCCATTGAAGCTGCATTTTGTGTAATAGCATTTGAGTTTTTTTTCGGTGAATATGGGTACAATTAGTGACGACCAAGAAGAATGCTTTCATCAAGATGTTGTTCCAATTGAGAAGCGTTACCAATGAAGATGGCAGTCAGGGATAACCGTCAATCTCAGTACAAGAGGAAAGCCAGAGGCCACTCCAAGAAAACTAACCTATTCCATACAAAAGATAATTAAAGATCAAAATAGAAACCAAGATCATATGATGATATGATGACAATTCAGTTGTATTCACATATACTATGTAGTTAGATCTAGTCAGATCAAAAGATAAAACGCTTGAAATTTCTTGAGTAGTGAGATTTCTTTTAATGTTAATTTCGCCCCAGAAGATTCTAGCGCAATAATCACATTTTCCAATGAAGATCTTAATTCATTAATCAATAACTTACTTCAACAAGAGCATGAATAACATTCATAACCGATATGTAGCTCTTCAAGAATAAATAACTACAAGGTGGCGCAAAAGTAATCCTCCTATCAGAAAATGCTATAAATTTTGCGATTGGCCCCTAATGTCAGTTCTGTTTTGACATTTGTGTAGTAAACACATGCGAAATACACGTTAATAAACAATGTTACGCTACACTGCTCCAGAACGCGGAATATTGGTGACTATTTATTTGAGCAATAATCGGTCGGTGACTTTGGCACAACGTGAATTTCGTCGCAGATTTCCTAGCCGTCCAACGCCTACTGGTGAAACACTGCGACGTTTAGCCGCTTGCCTCGAAGAGACTGCAGAGAATATTGCTGCTGTAGCCGAAGATGTCATGGAAGCGCCGTCGACATCGACCAGACGACGTGCCACGCAAATGGGTATCAGTCGACGGTCTTTACAGCGAATTTTGTTACAAGATTTGAAGATGTTTCCGTACAAAGTCCAGACGGTGCATCAGCTGTTAGCTGCTGACCGCCAATCGCGTCTAACATACGCTCAAGCCATCCTTAGTCACCACCAAGAGGAAGATGATTTTTCATCAAAAACAATCATGAGTGATGAGGCCCATTTCCATCTTAGCGGGTACGTAAATAAGCAAAATTTACGCTTCTGGGGCACTGAAAATCCGCGTGTAACCCACGAAGAGCCATTACACCCGCTCAAAGTCACTGTATGGTGTGCTGTTTTCGCTGGAGGAGTCATCGGACCTTTTTTCTTCGAAGACGTCGCGGGCCAAACGGTTACTGTGAATGGTGAGCGCTACAGAGCAATGATCAACGAGTTCTTTTTGCCGCAACTTGATGAATTGGGATTGGAAAACATGTGGTTCCAACAGGACGGTGCAATGGCATACACTGCACGTGCCACAACCGATATGCTGAAGGATGCATTTTCCGGGCGCCTAATCTCCCGTTTTGGCGATTTGCACTGGCCAGCAAGATCGCCTGATTTGACCGCACCAGACTTCTTTTTGTGGGGCGTTTTGAAGTCGCGGGTTTATGTCAACAAGCCTCAGACTCTTGCAGCTCTTAAAGACAATATCCGTCAAGAATGTGAGGATCTATCGCCGGAAGTTTTGGCCAAAGTGATGGAAAATGCCATAAAAAGGGCTCAAATGACAATCAACTGTGGCGGCGGCCATTTACATGACATCATATTCTCGACTTGATGTAAAAAAAAATTAAAAAATTAAAAGACCAAGCGCCACCTTGTATTACCTATAAGTTGTATAAATTATATTTATCAACTACCTGCTTAACCTTCTTTTCTATTGGTATACAACCATGCACGCATTTTTATTTTTAAATTCAAATTCAAATTCAACCTTTATCCAAACTGCGCATTATTATCATTTCAATTTTCGATTTAATAATTTAACGTAATTTTTGTTTTAATTGCAATAAAATATTATTCAACACTTACTCAAAGCATAGCTGTTTTGTATTTTTTTTTTTTAATTTAACATAAATATCGTTTTTCACCTAATTTAAATCTAAAATACATAAGATTATATTTTTGTATTTTATTTTTATTTAATATACTAACAATTTTTATGTACCTACGTATCCGAACCATAAGTTGTATTAACACTGATTTCCATTTGTGCGTATTTTGTATTTATATGTCATGTAAACACTACTAAAATATAAATTTTACTAAATGTTTACACTTATTGCTAAGAAGTTTTGAATTATTTCTTTTACTGTTAAGTTTATTTATATTTTTTACAATTATTTATTATTTTTATTTATCTTTTATTATTGTGGTTTTAAAGGTTTTATTTACCTTTTTTTTTATAGAATATCATATAGCCTACTACAAAAAGATCACAACTTTGGTTTTTTATCTTTTTATTTAATTAGAAAATAAATATTGCGTTAATTCGTAAATTACGAATGTGCTCAACAGTGGGGTTTGTCGTAAACCTTTTGTTACGTTTTTTTTTTCTTTTTATTCACTTTATATAGAAATTCGATCTCGCAATATACATTTTATTTTGTTATTCTGTGTAAACTATGGTGGGATCTTTTATTTATTTATTTTTTTCATTATTATTTAAATACTATAAAGTGGGATAAATTTTATTGGAGAACAATTTTGAAAATGAAGCAAAATATTAACTAATCTTTTTTTGGTAAAATACAATTTTATTGTTTGTGGTTTGTTTTAAATGAAACAATTACATTACGTTTGTGTGTATGAACTTTTTTCGATAAGGCTTATTGTAATGGATCGTATGAAGAAGGTAGAGATAGAGTAGGAGGATCGATTTTACTATATGCAACATGATTACCGAGGTCGAACAGAATGTGTCATATTCGGAGGAGCATTTTCATTAGATTAAGATTTTCGGTAATCACAAGCGAGTTCCAATTGCGTATACCATGTGACAGAGAATTGTGAAGATGACGAATTGACTAGACAAGTCCTTCAACTAGATCACAAAGAAATGCACCAATGTCATTTCAAAAATTCACATCAACTTGTTAAGATAGAATCAGCTTAATTAGTTAGTGTGCCAACAGATTGGAGTAAAGAATGAGCAAGAGCAAAGCGGTCAAATCAAACACATATAGTGAAAGGGTCCGGCACAGACCATAAAGGAGGTCGGAGGTCGAGAAAAGCGTTAACAACCGATTTCAAACATTTTTGGTTTTTCCGCTCTCGTTGATTTTAAACCTGGTCATGGAGTGAAAGAGTATCACAATTGATACATCGCAAATGGTTACAGACATACGCAACTCCGTATTGCAGGCGGAAATCCACGTAATAGAATATAAACAGCTTCACAAGAAACAAGAAAATTAAAATTTTCTCTGATAGCAAGGAAGCTCTACTTACAATGAATGCCTTTGAGATAACATCTTAACTATCTTCTCTCCATTTAACGACGAGATTATGATCAGGATTGCAGGGATCATAACCCTCCCACTTCACTGCATTCATACTGGTCCGCCTGTGGGGTTCGCCGGTTCGACCTCAATAGATATCTGCAGGCATCCCTATTTTGGATCACTTCATCATTGAGGCCAATCAAATGCTGGTGTTTCTGCATTTGTGTGATCCCGGAGTTTTTAGGTCTGCCTCTCTTACACGATTGTAAAGGAACGGTGATTGCCATTGCCTTTTCGACGGGGTTCGTAGGATCCCTCCTTTGAACATGACAATACCAACTGAGTCGGTTGTGTTCCAATTTTTGTGAGATGGGTGCTTTGACGTGAAGGCTTTCTCGGATTCTGGAACTACTAATTGGAATTGTCTACAACTGTTAAAATTAAAGGCCACTACAAACAAAGTCCATCCGCTTTGGGTGCCAGGACACGGTGAAAATGAAGGCAATGAAAATGCAGACGAATTAGCATCCCAAATTCATGATACCAGGAACATTCTGCGGGCTACCAATAAGCAATACAAAAAGTTGCATTAAAACCTGGCTAGAAGGAAAAAGGCTGCATTTCTCGAGGGAAACCGAAGGAAAGAAGCCAAAATCTTCATGCCAAAAAATTCCCTCAGAAAACAAAAGAACTTCTAGAACTAAGTAGAAGTCACCACTGCTATGTCAAGAAACACCTAATGACCATGGGAATAGACAATACCTGCAGATTGTGCAACGAAAATGAAGTGACAGCAGAACACATATTTTGCGATTGCAACTGATTAATTTAAGCGAATATAGCGAATATAGCTGCCAGCTCACCCAAAGAGCTAGCCACTTTTATAACAAACTGTGGATGAGCTCTTAATGGAGAGTATCACAAAAGGCTCACTTGTGGCCGGAGTGACCTGGGATGCTTATACCACCTCTACTGACACAATCTAAAAAGTGGAATTTAATGGCCGGTGGAATTCACCGTGTGGACACCACGAGATCGGTTTATTATATGAATTCCTTCTATTTCCGCATGTCTGGAAATACCACATATTATAGGAAGAGAATAATGTATAACAAATAAAGAATGATGCAAGAGTTGTTTGGTTCTTGTTCATTGCTCGTCACTCTGGCTAGCTTTCATCCCGTGCTTTGTGCTCCTTTCCCTGAAAATTGCTCAACGCTCCACTCTGTTTGTACGCTAGACCATTTTGGCCAAAGCTGGAATAGGAAAGATCAAATTGATTCATTGTGTCTCAAATAGGCATTCTCCGACATTGAAATTTTCTTATAAATACACTTGTTGAGCATGTCCCCTTTTGGAACATCAGCTTTCGGATGGAGCAGAGTTGGGTTGTAATGATTACTTTTTTAATTTAAATTAGATTACAAATAATTACAAAAAAATTTAATTACAAATTCAAAATCCAATTACAAGTAAAAATACTCTCTCTTAGTAACAGAAGAAGTGAATGTACGAGAAGACTCGAAAAGCTAGATTGGAGCCAATTTCAGATGTATAGATTTCGGAAGAAAGCGATGATCAAAAATGTTGGCACGGGGAATGGTTTAGTGGCGCTTTTTTTTGTCCGAAGAAATATAAAGAGATCCACACCACTTTCTAAAATTTTTGCCAGTGTATCAAATCTAAAGTTCAAGGGAATTGCTTGGTAACCTAATTTATAACCAAATCTAATCTAATTTAACTTTATCTTAATATGACCCAGTGACTTTCAGAAGTTTTAGCAGATATAGGCATTCGTTCCACTAAATACAAGGGACAATTTTAAAAGACAATATTTTATAAAGAGATGTGATTTATATATGAACATTTCCAATGCTTAGACTGTATCTATTGAGCGATACGAACATCTTACTCAGTCAAAAGACTAAACAAAATACCCTGAGTCTTGATTCGATTCCGGGTCATACTAGAATCAGGGTAAATGAGATTTGCGAATAACTTCAAGGTTCGGTGGAAGTTTTCTTAGAACCTGATACAGTGTTACGTCTGCCGGCATCACAAGTTAGGGCTATAGACACAATATTCGATGAAACATTTCATTAAGATATAGATAGACCAACCTACATAGTTCAAACGAAAGTCTGTTCAATTCTTGCTATACGTATGAACCCAAACAGTACATTTATTCTACACAATCCCATTTCGTTTCTCACACTTGGCGAGGTGCATGTGCAGTCCTATGAAACTACTAAACACCCATGAGAAGAAGGAATTCGCCTTCGCAGTTAAGCTGTGGTACCCTGCAAACCAAAAGTCAGTATATAGACGAGAAAATACTGCAGGCGCCTAGTAGGTATTCTCATGGACCACCACGAATTTGGAAAGTACATATATGTTCTATGCCTCTTTTGGAGAAGGCGAAGAAACCGCGGAGCATTTCCTCTGTAAATGTTGTGCTCAGCTTCTCAACTTCTTATCACCTTCTTCGCTTTCTTAAAGAAGTATTTGTCTGAAAGTACAAAAGAGTTCCTCAGTTTCTGAGTCTTAGTGCTTCATCGGATACTCATAGCTTTTGAAAACAAAAAATCCTAATATAAAACTTTTGCGAAAATATTGCTTCGAATATTTATAGTTCCTAATTTTGAATTTCCTCTATTATTATAAATATAAGTTGATTACATTGAACAATAAAAAAGAAAAAAATCGAAGCTCTATAGCTTTCAGGACTTCCCATTTTGTCCCATTGGCCATTGATCCCCTAAAAGTATTTGTAATAATCACCAAAAGTTGTAAAGATCGAGCAATGACCGAAGTTTGGAACATATACGCTCTAGAAATTATAATGCATTTCTAACAAGAGCAGGGTTCACGTAAGAAGAACAACTGTCAAATTTCATCGATCAAACAATTTGATTTCAGTGGCGAGCAAAACTGAGCAATTCGACTGAATGATGCCATTGTGATTTTACATGAAGCAAACGAAGGATGACAACCTTTTTATTAAATCGCCGAGATTTTCAATTGTCTGCGAAGTTACGCGATTAGAGCCAAGGGTTTTTCTCAGTAAAATTGATTAATTTATTTCGAAAATTAAGAGACTCATCGATTTGTATAGTTTTCCTGACACTGTTTACCATGCCCACATCCTGTCTGGTTGGACTGCAAATACAATCGGTAACTTCCTTCACCAATTTGTTGATGAAAATAGATAGAGCATTAAGTTAAATTATCAAGCCCAGTTACGTTAAGTTATCCTTCAGGAAATTCCTAACTTTACCTTTGCATCGCGGATGCACGATTACAAATTCAAGCGTTCCAAGAAGTCCCTAAATTAAATTTTATGGATACTCACTACTGAGTGCATAGTATATGCTGTCAACAATAAGGGACACCCACCCAATATAGATGAATCGGCCAGACTGCCACAATCGACAGTAATAACTTTGGGACTTTGTTTACATGTGCTTTGCGAATCGGGCATTTGAAAACGACATCTTCTCAGAAATCAAAAGCAGAAGAACGTTTGCCAATCGCTGTTTCCTTGAGCTGCAATTTAGCAATATTTTAGTAAAACCATCTCCCGAACAACTGAGAAAAGTCTGTATAGGACTCTTTCTAAAGCGGATGAAGATATCATTGGTCGTTTCGACAGAAAAATTCTTCGTAATATATTTGTTCCCGTATGCGTTGACGGTTTATGCAGGAAACGAGCTATACAGCGACATCGATCTGGTCAAAAAACTGCGCATTGGGTGTTTAAGACGGCTGGGACATGTAGAGCTAATAAACACCGACGTTCTGCGCCGCAGAATCTTCGAGGCACAACGCAGTAGAGGAAGGCCTTAGGTGGCGTGCATAAGGGATGGAAGGGAAAAAGACTGCCTTAATTGGCAAGTCTTATTGGTTGAGGCATGTATAAGTAGTAGTAAGAAAGTAAGTAAATTTCAGCGTTGTTTCTTATATTCACACTAATTTTTATTATATAAGCATCGGGAATTGAAGAACGGTTGCATAACAAGCCATGGAATCGTCAGTTCCGAAAATAAAGTTAAGGAATAACACGGAACTAATAACAAAACTACAAAGGCATACTGATTACTCAAATTAACCGAATACGAGGTCAATTTCAAGATTCGTCGTCCATTTTAGAGCTACATCCGAAATGTCTGTCTGTCCCTTAGCAAAGTACAAAAACGCTGTTAAGCGACAGCGTTCACGTTTCCTCGAATTAAAAATATATTGGTGCAGTGGCTTAATGGTTAAGTGCGTTGGACTACTAAGCGAGAGGTCACTGTTTCAAATCCCGACCTGTACCACCAGAAAGTTTTTATTCGCTGCCCCACCTCTTGCGAAAGTCTGACAAACATCCAAGAGTAAAAACTGTCATGAGAAGATTTTCCAAAAAATTGATTGCCGTTCGGAATCGGCATTAGGTCCCTTCAATTGGTGTTAAAAAAATATATCTTCACACACGCAGTGGGTGGAGAAGCTAGGCTCTGGGTTCTATATGGTCTGTTTACGCCTTATATTTATTTTATTACTTTGTGAAGGAGCGATGTTATCACAACAATGTGGAAACGATTCCAGCACTTAAGGCCAATATCATCCAAGCAAACCGTGAGCTACAGACCGAAATCATCAACAAGGTCTTGAAAAATTGGAATGACAGAATGCGCTACTGCGAATCCTACGACGTTGTATTGTACAAAGTGGCGCAAAAGTAATCCTCCTATCAGAAAATGCTATAAATTTTGCGATTGGCCCCTAATGTCAGTTCTGTTTTGACATTTGTGTAGTAAACACATGCGAAATACACGTTAATAAACAATGTTACGCTACACTGCTCCAGAACGCGGAATATTGGTGACTATTTATTTGAGCAATAATCGGTCGGTGACTTTGGCACAACGTGAATTTCGTCGCAGATTTCCTAGCCGTCCAACGCCTATTGGTTAAACACTGCGACGTTTAGCCGCTCGCCTCGAAGAGACTGGCACAACACGAGATGCTGCCAGGCGTGGCAGACCCCGGAGTAGCCGTTCTGCAGAGATATTGCTGACGACGTGCCACGCAAATGGGTATCAGTCGACGGTCTTTACAGCGAATTTTGTTACAAGATTTGAAGATGTTTCCGTACAAAGTCCAGACGGTGCATTAGCTGTTAGCTGCTGACCGCCAATCGCGTCTAACATACGCTCAAGCCATCCTTAATCACCACCAAGAGGAAGATGATTTTTCATCAAAAACAATCATGAGTGATGAGGCCCATTTCCATCTTAGCTCAAAGTCACTGTATGGTGTGCTGTTTTCACTGGAGGAGACATCGGACCTTTTTTCTTCGAAGACGTCGCGGGCCAAACAATATCCGTCAAGAATGTAAGGACCTATCGCCGGAAGTTTTGGCCAAAGTGATGGAAAATGCCATAAAAAGGGCTCAAATGACAATCAACCAAAAATTAAAAGACCAAATAAAAATAATCCACAAGAAGAATCAAAGTTTTTAATTTTTTTTTAAATTACAGCCAAAAAACATCGGAAGGTTATTTTTGTGCCACCTTGTATAATTAGGGGGAATGTTTGCTCTTACTAATAAAGCCAATTTTTAATTTTGTTCATTTTATTGCATTCTTAAAAAGAAACTTGTATTTGGCCCATCCTATATAATCTGAACGTTCCTAATAATTATATGTATATTATATAGTAAATATTCTAAACAAATATTAACTTCTATCGTGGAAAACGCCGAATCTGAGATTCCCTTCACTTACTCGATTTACTTTCACTTTTCATATGCATCGTGGAATCCGCCGAGAAAAGCAGTCGTTTTGAAGTAAATGACAGAAGTGCAAGTAAGAAAATAATTTAAAATTTAAATAAAATAAGTAAAATCAATACTACCAACACCTATCCGTGTATGCATATTTACAATCAGGATAAAGTATCGCCGACAGGAAAAACGCGCATTATTTGGAGCAACGGCAGAAGACATTTGAGTTCTGAAAAACAATCATATTCTATTAATAGCTTTAATTTATCCTCTTAGTTTGTTAAGAGCTTTCTTTAATAATGCAGCATTTTAATATGCTTTGAATATTTTGAAAACAGATCTTAATACTAACACGAATTTTCACGAATCTTCACTGTCTCCGAAAGTGAAATTAGCAGCTTACGATTTTTTTGCATAGCACAGTTCTAAGGCATGTGTTGGACATTTTGGAAAGAAAGCTGGTGCCCAAAATTGCTTTCGTTACAAATGAATGAATGATGATGATGCCAAGAGATATTTTTATGACAAATGTCGAATACCAGAAGTGGTAATGTTCGTTGACGGGACGCATATTGCCATCAGAACTTCATCACAAAATAGATAATGATAAGGGATATTTCATCCTCCGAAAATAACCAATATTCTTGCTACCTAGTGATCAGATATGCAACCATAATCAGTGTATAAGATGTGTGGATGCAACGAATCCAGACTCCAACCAGGGCTGATATTTTAAATATTTTATTAAAATAGCGCTAACATTGCTACCCTCGTTGTCTTAGGATAGCACTAAGACAACAAAGAGTTCCTGAAATCTACGTACCGATGATCATGGACATGTACGAGGGAGCGAAGACAAAAGTCAGAATTTCCGCAGAAGTCATCGATGAATTTCCGAAAAAGTCCGTGTTCACCAGGGAACCGTCTTAAGTCCTTTGCTCTTTATTACGGTCGTAGATCTGCTTGAGGGAAAAGTGACGGACCCTAACAGTTATTCTTTGCTGACGATGAAGCCATCATAAGTAGTGATCAGATTCCCTGCTGATGATGTTTGGGTAGATGCTATCGTATCGTATTAGCCAAAAAAATAAAACAGAGTATCTGTACTGCCCATTCTCTGACCCAAGCCAACCCATTCCGGACATTTATTTGAATGGGGTGGTGGTTCCCAAGTGTGAAAAGTTCAAATATCTGGGATCAATGATCAACAGCGAAGCAACAGTTGATGACGATATCAATCATCGTGTAAGCGTAGCGTGGATGAAGTGGCAGGAAAACTCTGCCATCTTCTGTGACCGAAAAATGTCCCCTAAGCTGAAAGGAAGGCTCTACACCGCAGTTGTGCGTCCTGCGCTCACATACGTTCACAATGCCGGACAATGTACAAAAAGTATGAGGGCAAATTGGCAGCAGCTGAGATAAAGATGCTTCGCATGACAGCAGGAGTAAAAAAGCTTGTTCGCATTAGAAGTTTCAGAATCCGAGGAAGCCTTCACGTCAAAGAACCCATCTCGAAAAAATTGGAGCACGACCGACTCAGTTGGTATTGTCATGTTCAAAGGAGGGATCCTACAAACCCCGTCAAGAAGGCAATGGAAATCAACGTTCCCTTACAATCGCGTAAGAGAGGCAGACCTAAAAACTCCTGGATCACACAAATGCTGAAACACCAGCATTTGATTGGCCTCAATGATGACGTGATCCAAAATCGGGAGGCCTGCAAATATGTTTTGAAGTCGAATTCCATGATAGGGCTGATTATACAAAAAAATTTGTTTGTTTCTAATATAAACTCAGAACTTTTTACGCTCTTGGAAACCTCAACTGTCCGCATCTGTATCGTCGATATTTTTTTAGAAATATAGGTATCGGTATCGGTGATGTATCGGCAGAAGTGCGTATCGATGCATCTCTATTTGTCATATTTCTATCTAAAGGGTCCGCCATCTAACGTTTTTTTTTCCAACTAGTGCTTATTTCGCGAATGGTAACACTTAGCTCATGTCTGATTTGACAGATAATTAGTTTTATCCTTCCGCTGAACGAATATGGTTGTGTATGCGCTTGAACAACCCTGGGAAATATTGCGACATTACTTTGAAAATCATGGTAACGTTGCAGAATGTGTGCGAAAATTGCGTACGGATTTTGGAAGAAGAGAAGCACCGTCAGCTCCGTATGTTCGTTATCTTGTGAAAAAAGTGAAAGAAACTGGCATGCTCATCGATAAACCAAAGCGTGAAAAGCCAAAAACAGTGCGTACACCCGAGAAAATTGCTGCTGTGGCAGAAAGTGTGCGTGAAGCGCAGTTGAAGCCAACTGACCATCCAATGCGTTTTCGCTTCGCTAAGTAAGCCTGCGATCGACATCTTTTCAGATGAAGCTCATTTTGATCTTTATGTAAACAAGCGAAATTGTCGCATTCGGGGCACAGAAAACCCACACGCATACATTGCAAAGCCGATATAGCCAAAACGAGTCACTGTTTGGTGCGGATTTTGGTCCAGAGACATAATTGGGTCATTTTTCTTCGAAAATGAGCAAGGAGTGGCCGTTACAGTCAATGGCGATCGTTATCGGGCCATGTTGAACGAATTTTTGTTCACAAAAATTGAAGAGGAGGATATTGGCAACATTTGGTTTCAACAGGACGGCGCTACGTGCCACACAGCCGAAGCTACACTCGATGTTTTGCGCCCTGTTTTTGAAGATCGCATTATCAGCCGCAGAGCCGATATCGTTTGGCCACCGCGAAGCTGCGATTTGACACCGTTGGACTATTATTTGTGGGTTGCCGTAAAAGATAAGTGTTACGCCGACATGCCAGAGACAATTGACGCTTTAAAGGACAATATTCGTGAAGCCATTGGTGAAATACATGGCCAGCCGAGGCAGCCATTTGAATGAAATTTTTGTTATATATATTTGGCGGACCCTTTATATATAGATTTTGTATAGTAAACGACTTGTTTTCGAAACTAATATGCAACTCTGCCCAAAATAAATACTCTATTTCTGTCAAACTTTCAGAAAGCCGCTGACACTGTAAGGAATATTTTTAACATATCCCAGAAGCTCTTTCATTTATATATATTTTTTTTTTAATTCTCTTACCTACACTATAAGTTTTGGTTGTATAACAAATTTGATGCAATCAACGTTCGTAATAACTTCAAATTCTCGCAGTATCCTTACATATTTTATCATTATTGCAAAATTATTAATATTTTCTTTTTTTAATGAGTGTTGCTTCTTCGGTAAAATAAGTTCGTTTTCTTTTTTGCGCAAAATTTTGCTTATTGATTTACAAATATATTTTTTATACACGTGGGTTTTATTGATTCTTTTTGCGTGAAAGTGTGTGAGTGTGTGTATGGATGGTAGGGTAAGGTATAAATTATTTTTATGCGCTCACATGAATGTACATTTATGTATATGTATATTTTTTTTTTGTTTCTTATTATTATTTAACTACAATATGTACCACTATTGTTGATTTATGAATTTATTAAGAAATTGCTAGAGGATTGTGCAACGTCCTTTATTCCTATTTGATTGTGAAAATTCAGTTCCAACAACACCACCACCAGTACCACTACCACCAGTACCACTGCCGCCAAGTCCGCTGCTGCCGCTGCCTCCGCCTCCGCCCGTTGTTGTACAGCCCATTAATTCTCGAAAAACATCACCAATTTTGTAATTGTATCTATGGGAGAGTGTTGTAGGGATAAGTCTGGGGAATTAGTTACTTGGGACACATTTTACGAATGCTGTATCATTCGAATTGTTTTACTTACTGTGCTGAGCATTCCACATAGCCGCATCGCCAGTGCTTTCGTACGAGGGTGGAAATGTCCTTCAATTCCTGAAATTAGTTTTTGAAAATACAATTTTAGCTTTGTCGTGTTATTCCTTCCTCATTTTGTATCTAGGTGGGAAATTTGCATTAATTATGATAATGAAGTTAAAATTAATGTGATTCCGTTTGTTGTTAGTTGTTTAAGTGTTAATTTTATTATGGAAATCATTTGGATTGTTTTTTCGTTTTGTTTTGTTTGGTTTTTTTTTTGGGTTGGCTTGGTTTGGTTTTAATGGAAACTCGTTGGAGGATAGTGACCGTATTTTTGGCGTATGCTTTGATTAAAATGGATTTACCAGGACCATATAATAACAGGTCAGTTGGCTGTGTGCGTAATTGGATTTGTTTGGTGGAACCGTACACGATTGACACAGGACGTTTTGTTGAACTAATATAATGCATTATTGGACAAACCTTAATGACGACCTTTATACTGTCCCTAAATAGTGAAACACCGCGAATATGAGAACTACATGTTGACTCTGTGTACCCTCGACCCGAAATCAGGTGGACCCTTATTAGGTTCTTATAGGCGAAATTTTCATCGGTTCAGACCTATCGGCGAACCGAATACTGAGCTCATCGAATTGAACCGAATACAGGTCAGAATGATGTGTAACGCTTGTACCGATATAGCCGGAGACCCAATCAAGGATGACACAAGAAAATGTTTTAATGTCCATCAATTTGATTTTATTGAAAGGATAATTTTATGCCATTAATGCTTAAATATGACTTCGGGCATGTGGCTGCCGCGGCTGGTTCGAATAAAGACAAGACTACAGGTCTAATTTTCAACCACATTTTTAAGCATTTGGGGCTGTATGTCGGAAATAACGCCACGAATGTTGGCTTCTAAGTCCCCTTACGTTTCTGGTTTGTTGGCGTAGGCGAGCGACTTCACATATCCCCAAAGAAAATAATCCAACGGTGTCAAATCACACGATCTTGTTGGCCAATTGACAGGTTCATTCCACAAAATTATGCGCTCATCGAATGTTTCCTTCAATAGATCGATTGTGACGTGCTCTGTGTGGCATGTAGCGCCATCTTGTTGGAACCACATCTCATCCACATGCATGCCATCCAATTCGGGAACAAAGCAGTCGGTTATCATGGCTCTATACCGGTCTCCATTAACGGTAACTGACTCTCCAGCATCATTTCGGAAGAAGTATTGCCCAATGACTCCACCAGCCCAAAGAGCACACCAAACGGTCAGTTTTCGTGGATGTAATGGCGTTTCAAGGGTCTCATGTGGATTCTCTTCACTCAAAATGCGGCAATTTTGCTTGTTGACGTAGCCATTGTACCCAAAATGAGCCTCATCACTGAACAATTTCGACCCATACACCAAAATCACGACGCATTACATTGCACAAGCTGGATCTTGTAAGGTCGTAAGAAGAGATCTGTGCAGATCTTCGCAAAATCTTCCATAAAGTTGATGAACAAAGCTCCAATTGCTGTGCACGGTGGCGAATCGATTCATTCGGGTCCTCTTCAAACACTTTGCTCTACAGCGGCAATTGTTTCTTCGGTGCGCACTGTTCGACATCTCTGCGGATCCGCATTATCATATAGAGTAAACGTAGTACGAAAACGATCCATGGTTAACCGAGTTAATTACGATTATGTCGCGAAGTGAACCATTATTTTCGAAATAAATTTGCACGATTTGCAAGCGTTGTTCATTTGTCAACCTGTTCATGATGAAATGGCAAACCAAACTGAACATAAATGTCATTAGAGTTGCCAGATTTGACAACAAAATGTCAGCTTTATCTCTATTCCAAAGACCAACCTCTAAAAAAGCACTCTTTATATCAAAATCATACTTAAGAATTTGTGGGTAAGCACAGCCCCATCTACAAGGTGGCGCAAAAGTAATCCTCTTATCAGAAAATGCTATAAATTTTGCGATTGGCCCCTAATGTCAGTTCTGTTTTGAAATTTGTGTAGTAAACACATGCGAAATACACATTAATAAACAATGTTACGCTACACTGCTCCAGAACGCGGAATATTGGTGACTATTTATTTGAGCAATAATCGGTCGGTGACTTTGGCACAACGTGAATTTTCTTTCTGAGTTCTTTTTGCCGCAACTTGATGAATTGGGATTGGAAAACATGTGGTTCCAACAGGATGGTGCAACGGCACACACACGTGCCACAACCGATATGCTGAAGGATGCATTTCCCGGGCGCCTAATTTGCACTGGCCAGCAAGATCACCTGATTTGACCGCTTCAGACTTCTTTTTGTGGGGCTTTTTGAAGTCGCGGGTTTACGTCAACAAGCCTCAGACTCTTGTAGCTCTTAAAGACAATATCCGTCAAGAATGTGAGGATCTATCGCCGGAAGTTTTGGCCAAAGTGATGGAAAATGCCATAAAAAGGGCTCAAATGACAATCAACTGTGGCGGCGGCCATTTACATGACATCATATTCTCGACTTGATGTAAAAAAAAATTAAAAGACCAAATAAAAATAATCCACAAGAAGAATCAGAGTTTTTCATTTTTTTTTTAAATTACAGCCAAAAAACATCGTAAGGTTATTTTTGCGCCACCTTTTAGATGATATATAACAGACAACGAATACTTATAATAATAGACTTTGCAGCAGTTTATAATAATCTTCATGGTAATGACGTCCAGTAAACATGTAAGAAATTACTCATTCCAGTTCGACTAAAAAAAGATTTAAGTTTGCCAGCTCTAATGGTTTCCCTTAACATGATGGCGATGTTTGGTTGGGGTACTTTGCAAGTAAAGACACACCCTGTTCATTGACTCTTAAGTCGAAAATGATAACATTCATCAGCTGTAAATGGTGATGGCCGAATTTGGGGCTCTCGGCAAAACTTATACAAATACGTCGTACTATGGCGCCAAATGTGCAATTTGCCATCAACTCATCAAAAGCTCATTCCGCATTAAATTTAATTTGGGTCCGATAGTGCACAGGGCATACGTAAACATCAAAGGCACTATTTTCAAGAGATTGATATAGCATCTGCCTGCAGACGTTATTGACATCATCGGCCGCTGTCTATATTCCGTGAAAGAGGTTTTGAAGATCAGAGATGAAACTAAATGCATGCTTTCAACAAACAAACAACAGTCCTACCATCGGCTAGCGAAAACCTTAACTGTTAAAGCATAAACTTAAAGGTAGTTATGGAGTTTACCTATTACAGGTTCACATCAACTCAGCAAAGAAGATATTCAACGAGGATTTAACCTAGGAATCTATATAAACTGCTATATCGGTTGGGCAAATTAAATAGGTTCAAAACCCGTCAGACAAAGATCCTACCAAATCTGCTCTAAAGTGCTTAGTGCTGTTATATAAGCAGGAAAAGGGAAAACTTTCTAAAGAGAAAAAAAATCTCTTCCACATATCGGGAGCCCGTTAAGAAAAAGAAAGAAGAAGAAAGAATGCGTACGGATTAGATGTGTTTACTTTAAAAAACTTACTCAAGAACCAAAAGCAAACTAAAACCTGGATGGATATCGACGAGGAAAGGGAAATGATCCCTATTAGTTTATGAGCTAGTGAACGATTTGAGTAACGAGCTTTTACAAGGATGACAACTTGTTCACTAGTAATTTTGATTATTCGAAGAGTGAGTTACTATGCAACGGACTTTTAAAAATGTTAAAAATGGACAAAAACATAACTTGCTTTTACAAGGCTACAATTTTAGGATATTTAGGGTTTACGTATTTAATTACGTAAAAATAATCGTCTGGCTCAAGTGCTTGCCAGACAAGTGTACAGCTACCGCTTCGATTGATGCGAGTACCAAAACTCGGGTCTTTGAAATGCAACATCTTTGTGAATAATGAAATAAACCCATTTTAAAGCCTTAAGCTTCTAGTTTTGAAATCTTCTGGCAGAATAATCTTATAAGCTACGGTTATTACCACAAATATAAGAAAAGTTCAGTTGCAGTTCTGCTATATTAACCATTTCTATGCAAAGTACTGTGATGGGAGTTCAATAACACATCCACCCGGTCCTATTTTCGCTGAAAATTCTTAACGCTCTTACAATTTAAAAAAAATATGTCTATAATTTTGTCTTCCGCTGAACCGGAAAGAACCCATCTCGAAAAACTGGTAGCAAGGGGAGGGGTCAGTTGGTATTGCCATGTTAAAAGGAGGTATTGCCAATAAGAAATCAAATCCATACATGCTTTAGGTCCAGTTTTAACCAGACCTTGTTGCTAGTCTAGCCTAGGAGTAGGATAGAGTTTATGGAGATTGCATATTGTGTATACAATTGCAGCTTGACTGTCATAGAAAATAGTGAAATCTACGGAAGTGAAAACGTTTCTTGTGAGCCATAATATGACTTTTTTGATCGCCATTGTTGACGCCTTAAATTTGCTACATTAATAAGGAAAGCTTATTATGGACCAAAACAAGCTATCTCCATTTCACAGCTCTCAGTGGACCTTCTGAAAGCTCCAAATCGAAAACCAAAGAATAACGAATGGTAACTCTGAATCAATGTGCATTTTGGTTTAATAAGCACAATAAGCCCGAGGCAATTTGGCAATCAGTTTCCTCACAGACAGGTCATGGTAGAATGGACGTGGGCTTGAAACATTTTCTACAAGATGCATTCAAAAGCTCCCCTGATTGTTATCTCGCAGTTCTTTGAATTTTTTTTGAATTATTTTTTGCATTAATTCGATTGATTATCAGACATTTTCAAAGACATTCAATTGATCCTTAAAATGAATGAAGAATTAGTCGGAAAAATTCATTCGACGGTTCAAGAAAATTTTTAACGAAATAAAGAACCGTTAATCTGAGTAACGTATTGGTTTCTTAGGTTTGTAGACCTTAAAATGGGAAATGAAAGAATTAGAAACCATAGCTCATAAGAATTTTCTGCTTAACTCAGTTCAATTTAATTTTAGTGCAGGCTTCGCATTTTCAAACGCACTGGTATGTGCTAGTGTTTGCATGAGACTCAACTTAAGAAATTGGCACTGAAATAAAAAAAACTGAACCCCAGAGTTACATTAACATAGTTTTTGTAATATTCCATAAGCCCACGTCCATTCTGCCATGACCTGTCTGTGAGGAAACTGATCGCCAAATTGCCTCGGGCTTATTGTGCTTATTAAACCAAAATGCACATTGATTCAGAGCTACTATTCGTATTCTTTGGTTTTTGATTGTGAGCTTTCAGAAGCTTGAAGCAGTCTTCGAGGTTTTGGGAGGCGAAATTTGTGAGAGAATTATGCCAATTTATAATGGAGATAGCTTGTTATAGTCCATAATAAGCTTTCTTTATTAATGTAGCAAATTTAAGGCGTCAACAATGGCGATCAAAAAAGTCATATTATGGCTTACGAAAAACGTTATAACTTCCGTAGATATCACTATTTTCTATGACAGTCAAGCTGCAATCATTCTCACTAAACTCTATTTTAACCCTAGGATAGACTAGCAACAAGGTCTGGTTAAAACTGGACCTAAAACCTGTATGGATTTGATTACTTATTTCCAACACACGTATTTATCACAACTTTAGCAACCTCCTCCTACTATGTTCAAGTCAATAACAGCTGATGCTCTTGCCCCCATATTTTCGAGGTGGGTTCTCTCCGGTTCATCGGAAGACAAAATTACAGACGTATTGGCCCACTGTCCTACAACTTGGTTGCCTAATGTAGCAACTGTTTTGGAAATGAAAGGACAGCCAGTTTCATATTAAAGGATTTTTTCCAATGAAGATCTATATAATCCCACTTGAACCGTTCCTTACGCTTCTTCAGAATCAGAACTAATGAGTAGAGAGTGTTACCCTAGATCCTTTCGGTAGTGTGTCGGTTTAGCTGAAAGACACTTTTAAGTAAGTAACGTTGAAAAACTGTAAGCATCATACTTTCTTCCAGATGCTCGAAGTATTTAATAATTCTAAGAGACTTTTGCATAAGCCGCATGGACAAGGAGGAGTAGGAGACCATTCCGCACCTTCTTTGCACATGTTCTGCTCTCTCCCAAAATCGTAAAGCCCACTTAAGAGTCTTCTTTCATGTCATGTCTAGAGGATCTGTTAACTATCGACATTAGAAGCTTCTTTCGTTATATTAAAAGCTATAAATGGTTTAACGGGTACAGTATGAAAACCACGTGGTATCACAACGGACCTTGAGTCCTCACCTTACCTTCTTCCAAGCGGTTTTATTAGGATCTAAGGTGCAGCGTCTAAACATGATTTCATTTGCATCTCACTTTTTGTTGCTTACCTGAGAATTTGATTGAGCTTCGGTGATTGTATCAAACTTATTACCAACGACAATAATACTAAAATCACGATGGCAAAAACTGTCCAAAATCTGATCTCTCATCCATCGGCAGTACTAGAATGAAATAAACCTAAATATAATAAAATCCACATCTATGTACATAGGTATTTGCATTTCTTACCTGAAACGTTTCCAAATTGCCCATGTCAAAAACCAAAACATAAGCATGTACCGTTCGCAGCCCCAGTGGATGACCATTATTCCATTCGGCAAAGTTGTCAGCTGGAAATCTCTTCTTCTCCATTTTGAAAATATAAGAAAAATAAAAAATAAATATAAACAAATGGCAAATAACTACCCAACTATAAATAAATCATAACTTGACAGTGCTCCTTCACTCAATTGTGTGCAGAAATTAACACAACCAAAAAAAAAAAAAATATGTGCCTGCGAAATGGCCCAAACACCACTAGTCCAGCAGAGGCCATTATTCTTCTCCACAACACTTTTAAAAATTATTATTTTGCACCGAGCGAACATTACGAATGTGTGTGTGTGGTGTGCAACCTACCCTTACCAGATATCCTGTTGAGTGTACTAGAAAACTGAATGGGATTTGTCAGTTCATGGAAAAGTTAAAATGCCACTGGACAACATGAATCTGAATCATGGGCACTTTTTGTCCTTTGCACACGTATTTTAATAGCCAACCATAACAATAGCAAAAAAGGATAATGGAAGTGCCCATAGATTGGTTTCTAATGTGGTTTTGATTGAGGTTTTGTGTACTAAGTGAGTACCGCTCGTACTCTGCGTGACACTTTAAAAGGAATTAAATTTGCTGACAAATATCCCAATTTAAATATTGTCTGATCTCCTTCACTAATCGTACCCATTTTAAGCTTAAATACAACACCGCCTTACACTGCTAATTTAAGAAAAATTAAGGTTCATCGGTCCCGTAACAAAATCGCAGGCACTTTACTGTGCGTCAACTGAACCCGTGCCGCACTTAAGGGTTTGTATAATTAAATTTACGACCAACGCATAAAAAGTGGAATAAGGGAACGAAAAATCGTGATAAAATTATCTCGTCCATTTGTTCCAGTCTATGCCGGAGCACGATATACTAGCACTAGATACATTCGTTAAACTCGTTCTCCTTTTTTTGGTTTTAGAATTCAGCTCTAACTCCCTCCCATCCTTTTTAAAATTCAATCCATATCTTAATCCTTTTACTTTTCTTCCCTGATTCAGTATGGTGCGCTTCTCTACAATACTCATCGCTTTACACACATACCTACTTTCCACTTGCTATTATTTGCTTTTGTGATGAGGAGTGTCGAAGTCCTTGAATGATATCTTTTTCAACAATGTCCATGGGACTGCGGAGTGGAATGGTTGATTCCAAGAAATGGACTACAAAAACAACAGAAAAGGGTAGCCCGAGCAGGGCAATGTTGAAAGCGTTATGTCCGAATAATTGAGTTAAGCCATTAAACAAGGATGCGATGATATAGATGGTCCGAAAGGGATTTTTGTTTTCATTTCCTTGCTTTCACCCAATTAAAAGGTGTATGGGCGTTTAAAGACAAAAGCACTAGGATAGCGCACAGCATGAATCCTTACGCAAAAAATATGCTAAAACTATGAATAAGAATTAAATTATTTTTCCTTCTGTTGTCTTTCGTGGTGGTGAGAGGTGGGGTTTTTTATTTTCTGATTTAAATCTATAAGGTACAGGAGCGCAGTGTGGTGTTTGAGCGATTGGTGTGAATGCATTTCGCTTTTCAAATAATATAACTTTTCTAGCATTCTCCAAACCCTTTATAGTTTAAAGGTGGTTGTTGGAAAGGACCGAAGGCCCTTAAGTATATATTAAGTTTGTGCTATTAAGTCCGAGCAGATTTTGGGACACTAAACGGGCTTTTTTGAATGTCTGCACGAGGTAATTGGTGACAGTATTCGGTATCTCATTCATTAAGCAAAGTTAAAGACTTAAGGCCAATTTTAGAGATTTGGCCTACGTGAAAATGACATTAAGCAATATTCCAATGCTTGGCATTTGACACTTTGATAAAGCGTCATAAGGCCAATGTGTGCATCAAATCGACGACGGAAAAGAAACATTTTAGAATCCGTGATAACAATTACTGACGACAATAGGCCTGACGCTAAGATAACGGTCGACGGAGAAGAGTTACTATGCCTTTTGGATAGTGGAGCATCAGTGCGTTGCTTAGGAAAAGAAGCTCTAGAGTTTCTTAAGCGAAACAGCGTGTCTATGACAAAGATTACGTCTGGCATAAGAGCAGCCGACGGAAATCATCAAAACATAGCGGGCCGATTCAAGACAATGGTTTCATGGGTTGACATATCACATCCTATGGAGTTGTTTGCGGTGCCTGGCCTACAACAAGTCCAGGTAGGCTTTTGGAGGACATTTAAAGTCGCTCGAAATCTTATAGCCGAAATCGACGTGCCTTCACCTACAGAAGATCGAATAGCGGTCCAGGCACTCACTTCGGCACAATCACGCCAGCTGGAAGAGGTCAAGCAGATGTTCCCCTCATTCGCGGTTATGGGATTGGGGAAGACTAAACTCGAACAGCATATCACCGAGGTGGAACTCGAAAAGATACCCATTAAACGAAGACACTACCCAATCTCACCAGCGATTCAGGAACTATTGTATGACGAGTAAGGTCGGATTATTTCTTTGCGATTCATCGAGGAGAGTAGTTCTTGGAGTTCGCCGGTTGTGCTCGTGAGAAAACCTGACAAAAATAGAGTGTGCCTGGACTCCAGAAAGGTAAACTCGGTAACGAAAAAGGACGCATATCCGCTTCCACACATTGAGACACTTTTCAGCAGACTACAGAATAACAGGTAAAGGGTGATTTAAGTTTTTCAGGTTGGCAGCCACTGGTTAGTAATGGCGTCCAAACGTCATCTGTCAAAGTGAAAAGTTTTTCATATACTCTGCCATTTAATCATGGAAAGACTTACAAACGAGCAATGATTGCAAATTATTCAAATTTATTATCAAAATTCGTGCTCTGTGAAAAATGTGAAAATCCGCTGTTTTATCGAGGAATTGTGTTCAGCGATGAGGCTCATTTCAGGCTCAACGGATACGTAAATAAGCAAAACTGTCGCATCTGGAGTGATGAATAACATCATGCCATACACGAATTGCTGATGCATCCCGAAAAAACAACAGTTTTGTGTCGTTTATGGGCTGGTGGCATCATCGGTCCATTTTTCTTCAAGGACGACCGTGGAAGAAACGTTACCGTCAACGACGAACGATATAGAGCCATGATACGCGACTTTTTTTTGTCCCAGTTGGATGAGTTGAACTTCGTTGACATGTGGTTTCATCAAGACGGTGTCACATGCCACACACCTCGTGAAACAATGGAAATGTTGAAGGATGTATTTGGGGAACAGCTAATCTCTCGAAATGGCCCTGTGAGTTGGCCGCCAAGATCATGCGATTTAACGTCTCTTAATTATTATTATTATATATCTGGAATGGACCTGAAGAATGCGTTCTGGCATACTTCTCTGGAGTCCAAATCAAGAGAGAAGACAGCCCTTACAGTCCCAGGGCGACCGTTGTATCAGCTCACAGTTCGGTCTATGCAATGCTGCCCAGAGAATGTGCCGGCTAATATTTGAGAAAATAATTGAATTCGCTCGAATTTTAACTTTTTCTTTAACAAAATAAGAGTACATTTTTTAAAGAACCTAAAGGCTTCATGGGAAACAGATTCTCTCACTCTCTATACTGAGAAAAGTGTGTAAATTTAATTGCGTATGGTGTGTGTGTTTGCTACATGCAATTGAAAAAATATTCCGCATGCTCTAACGGTAAAAATAAGTTGTGAGATGTAAACAGCAACTTAAACAGTTCTTTTTTCTAGCTACTTGAGCAAAGCACCATCAATGCAAATGTGAAAACTTGGCTTTGGGTCGCTCTCCCGATTTGGCCTTATGACGCTTTATCAAAGTGTTATAATACCTAGTACCTATAATTATGCTCGAATTTGGGCTTATTTCATTTTCATACAGACGCTTGGGCTTATGTCACGTCACCGCTTTACGTATCTATTGTGCAATACAAAACAATAAAGTGCACGACTACGTTCCTTTCTCGCTACATTAAATGTATTTTTAAATAGCCTCAAACAAAAATTCCGATATTATTTAAATTAATTTTAAGTTTGACAAAAATTGATTTGTCAACAACTGACTCTGACGATTTTGATGTTATTTTGTAAATTCTATATTTTTAACCTAATTGTCCAAAAAAGAGGAGGAAATGAATTAAATCTAATTTTAATAAAAAAAAATTAAATTTAACATTTTTTTTAAAAAAAAAACTGAAGTATGTACGCAGATTTGAACAGCTTAAAGTAAAAAAAATTGAATATACTTTTTTTGAATTCTCTTGAATGGGTTTTGAGATATTGACGATTTTATAAAGTACCGTAGTATGCTTCGCCGCATCTCAAGTGAAGTATCAGTAAAGTGTTTTTCTTATGGCAAGGACCGTTTTTAAAAATGATAAAATAAAACAAAAACAACCCCGAGATGTTACCTACTTCAAAAATACTATATACAAATTTTGAATTTAATCCGTCGAATTGTTTCGCCATACAGCTTCTGTAACGGATAGACAGAGACACAGACGGCAATCATACCTCAACATACTCAGTTTGAGTTCAAAATTTCCGCACGATTGCGATACCTTTCTCTTTCCAAACAAATTTTTTAAAATTTCAACTAAGAATCTTGTTTTCTTCTTTCAGAGCCTGGGACTAGAGTGCTAGGTTAGATTAAAGTTGAAGTGGGTGTCGGTGAGACCGACTCACTAAGACCAAAAAGAGGTTCGTTGTGATTCCACATGGATCTAAACTTTTACTACTTTTTTCGTTAAATCATTTCGAGCTCTGGATATTGCGAAAGAGATCTTTAACGTCAGTAGTTGACAGATCTTCAAAATTGTCATGGAAGAAGGCACTTAGGTCGACCTTAAGCTTTACGATTATCACCTCTACCCCCTCGTCCATGCAGCTTCTGCAAAAGTCATTTGAGTACATGCCAAGCCTAGTTGCATGCCTGCCTACAAGACAGTGTCCAGTGATAAAACCTATGGTAGAGCTGATATGCAGTCTTTTTAGAGAGATCAAACACTTATAGCATTTCAGATCCAGCTTAGGCCAAATCCGCTTTGTCGCTGGACAAGCTGTGCCACTTGTCCACCTAAGGTTGGTTTTGTAAATAGCTTCCTATTACTATAACGCTAAAATCGGTAATAAAAAAAAAGAATTATGGGGTTTGTAAATGTGGTATCGACATTCTTTATGACGACGGTAATAAAGTTTGTTACGTAGTTATGGCGACGTACTGAAGTAGCATTTCCAAATAATGAACGGCACGTATCCAACATTTTAACCGTGCACTTATTTCAAAGGGGCAGACGTTAACTCTGACCGCTTTCTCGTGGGATATAAATTCAAAGCTAAATGGTCTGCGAATCGCATAGGAAAAAAAATGCGGCTTTGTAGTCCTAAGAACGATTAGCATAAGGTTCGAGGCAACACATTGGAATTCGAGGTAAGACATGTAAAAAGTTTTTATCGCTTCTCGCATCGCATCGCTTTATCACTTTACTTTGCGCGCAACCTTAAATACCTTGCAACATACGAGTAAGTGAACTGTTAGAGAGCTCAAAATACCGAACTTGTGAAATTCGAATCACCAGTTTTTAAGGGAATACATCTAAAGGTGGCGGCGGAGAGTACATAATCCTTTATGGGAAAATAAATTGCGAACTAAATGCGTGTATGAGAGTGAATGACTTTTAAGTTCTGTCGAAGATGTGATTGCCTAACCCTAAAATAATTTTGTGGATGTATACAGCAATTTTGCGGTCAATACGGACATAACAACTAATCTCAAGCCAATGACAAAGGTACACAGACCATGTATACGGAAAACTAATGCAATATGTAGAACTCCAATACCTGAACTTAAATCCACCAATTGGCTGCCAAAAGCACGTGAATGTGCCAAACAAACAGGTGGATCTTAAGTTTTCTGGAACATAAACGACGAACTGGCAAATAACAGAGTCTGCAATTGACCAAGGACAGGAACTTTAATATATTAAGCCAGCAATTTGGAAACTAATGGAACGCGTGGAATGCAAGATCCGAGTGAATGCATGACGTGACATATGGTTGTTGGTGGATAACTAGCCATAACTTTCTGGGAAGCCATGCAATGAAACTAAGACGACATCTGTAGAAGCTGCGGTGACGAAGAGAGTCATAATAATAAACCTAATTTTCATTATTACTGCCAGTTTCTCTATAAGTTAAAGTCCATTATACTTGAAAATAATTCCCAGATGTAGAAGAACTCCATTTCTACTCCATCCATTTGAAGATGAAGTACCAAATGATTGAGAACCAGGAAACCTGAAGGCCATCTTCATCTGATTGGTAGTTGTCCAAAAATCTTCTACCGAGGACTAGCACTTTGTGAATAGATTAAATTTGCTTAGAACTCAGTTTTTTGACGTTAGCACATCAAGCACCAGGTTCCAAGAAAATCCTAGTTCTAAAACCGCTTTATAAAGGCCGTAGAGATCCTTCAATTTTATTTATACCCCGGGTTTTATCATAGCGGAGTGCTAGAGCTCGGCTTAGTCTGGAAACATAACACTTATTCTACCTTGCTGGAACTGTGAACGCCACCTTTATTCCATCCTCTGATTTTGTCCTCTGCGGAAGCGTTGTATTAAAAGCTATTTCAGTATGTTTCCATTCGATTATTAGTTGCATGCAAAAGTCGGAAACCCTAATCTATATCAATTAAAAATTGATTTGTTGTTGCAGGTTATTCGCACAGTTAACAATCTATTCTGCCTTCATCAAACAAGCCTTCATCAAACATTTCTAAGAACCCTGAAAATTCTAGTTCTTCTTAGTTGTAAACTAAATGTAAAAACTGTAAACTAAAAAACTAATCGACTATAAAATTAATATTTTTCTTATGTACTTAGGCGGCGCTACAATCTGGGGTGGGCTTGGGCCTCAACCAATAAGCCTCTCCAATTAGCGCGGCCGCCTTCAAGTTGCGCAGTCCAAGTTGGTTGAGGTCCTATTTTACTTGTGCAGGCCACCTAAGGCATGGTCTTCCTCTACTGCGTTGTCCCTCCGGATTGGTGGTAAATATTTGCTTACAAATAAAAAAGTGATAATAGATTCCTTTTCGTTGTACTAGTCAATTTTTTTTCATTATTTCACATAGGACATTATTTTAGACCAGCGATCTTGTAAGGCGGGAAAACTATGCTTATGCTAAATGTCTTCGAAGCCACAATTTAAGCTCGGACTCGATAAGATTTCCATTATTCATGAATATGTCTAAGACGTATTTGATTAACGGCCGCACAAGTGTATTGCATTTTATTCGTTAATTTCCAAATCTTAGCTGCTAAAATATCGCAGAGAATCTCTGAACGAGATAGCCGACAGAAGCGAAATCCCCCCTTAGCTGCGTTCCCGGGACAGACACATTTTAGGCAACTGCAAATCGAATAAATTTGTAAGTAAAACATCAGCTTCGTGCGGGAGTAATCAAGGCCGACATGCTATCAAAATGGGGGTATAGTCTAATGAGTTCGACAGGAGCTTCAGAAAGGTCATTGAAGAAAAAACCACAACACATTTTCTGTGAAATTGCCTCATAACCTCTAGATTCAGTAAGAAATGTTAGGTGAATGCTTTTTGGCAACATCCATCTCATCTGACACCGCTCTAAAATGAGAAGTCTGTGATTTGATCGTTACAGTTATCTGACTCGGCTATTGTCTCTATATTGTTTATCTCCAATACCTCGATTGAAGCTTCGCCACCACAAAAATGAGTCTGATAATCGGCCGTGGCAAATCGTGAAACAGCCCTGAATCTTCAGCCTTCGATTCACATGGTAGCTATTGCTATTGTTCTTCATTTGAAGCAATCAGTACTAGTAATGATTTTAGCTCCTAGTTCATATTAGTAGGTTATAGTGAAGGCAAAGTTATTCATACTAACCCCTGTAACATATTCTCCTGGCACGCACGATTTTCTTCTTCATCTCTCCATTTAACGACGAGATTATGATCAGAATTAGATCAGAATTCGACCTCAAAAGATATCTGCAGGCATCCCGATTTTGGATCACTTCATCATTGAGGCCAATCAAATGCTGGTATTTCTGCATATGTGTGACCAGGAGTTTTTAGGCCTGCCTCTCTTACGCGATTGTAAGGGAACGTTGATTGCCATTGCCTTTTTGGCGGGGTTCGTATGATCCCTCCTTTGAACATACCAACTGAGTCGGTCGTGCTCCAATTTTTTCGAGATGGGTTCTTTGACGTGAAGGCTTCCTCGGATTCTGGAACTTCTAATTCGATTAAGCTTTGTTACCCGTGTTGTCATGCGATGCATCTTTATCTCAGCTGCTGTCAACTTGCCCTCATACTTTTTGTACATTGTGCAGCATTGTGAACCGTATGTAAGCGCCGGACGCACAAATGCGGTGTATGGCAGTGTTTTCCTGCCACTTCATCCACCCTACGATTACACGATGATTGATGCCGTCATCAACGGTTGCTTCGTTGTTGATCATTGATCCCAGATATTTGAACTTTTCACATTTGGGAACCACCACCCCATTCAAATAAATGTCTGGAATGGGTTGGCTTGGGTCAGAAAATGGGCAGGACAGATACTCTGTTTTTCTTTGGCTAATACGATACCCATTCCCCTCTAAAGCATCTATCCAAACATCAACTGCTAGTTGCAGGGAAGTCTGATCATCACTTATGATGGCTCCATCGTCAGCAAAGAATAACTGATGCACTTTAGGGTCTGTCACTTTTCCCTCAAGCAGATAATCTAGAACTGTAATAAAGGGCAAAAGACTTAAGACTCTTCCCTGGTGAACACCGACTTTAATTGGGAATTCATCGGTGACCCCTGCGGGACATCTGACTTTTGTCTTCGCTCCCGCATTCATGTCCATGATCATCTGTACGTAGGTTTCAGGAACTCATCGTTGTCTTAGCGCTACCCATATCAGATCTCTTGGTTGTCTATCGAATGCTTTTTCAAAATCAATCAGAATCATATGCAGATCCTTTAAGGAATCACGATGCTTTTCCATTGTGATCCTTATACTTTGGATTGCAGCTGTGGTTGACTTACCCGCGACCAACCCACACTGGCCATCGAATACCCGCTCAAGGATCTTCATGGTGTGTGACATCAACTCAATTGAACGGTAATTATCACAGTTTGGCACAAACGATTTTACATGAAAAATATATATTGCCACCTTCGGATAACTAAAAAGATGGAAATTATATTTGTAAACCTTTCCATCTGCTGTAATCCAGTCGCCCCATTAAGCACGTTCCCCATAAAAAATCCCGCCCTTTGACTCCCTCTCTGCTTCAATCCGTAGGAAATAGTAAAACTTGAATTCCAACGCAAATACATTGCTGTGCAACCACTTTCATCCACTTCTCTTCTTCTCTTTGCACAACTCAAGTTGAATGCAAATTTAAAGAAAACCCCCAAGAGCAGAACGACTCTTCAGAAGGACCTCTGCACGGCACGAGTTAATGATATTCCCACCAATTAAAAAAGATTTAATTCAATCTTGGGTACGTTTCCGTTCTACTGCGCACAATGACACTGTGCAACAATATTTTGTCTTAAATTTTTTCCCAACAAAAAAAAAAATTCCTGCTAACTGGGAAAATAAAAACCTCCTTAAAAATGCAAATTTAATCGATTCCAGCATAACGCATGTTTCATTTCGAAAATATCAAAACGGAAAAGAGGGGTGGTTCGGTAGGTACCCGTAGCATTCTTCAAGACCCACTGATTTATGCCGCCTTTCCGTATTATAATATCCTTTCTTCTTTTTTTTTTTTGAATACAATGTTTGTAGATACTCACCTGGGGTGGAACATCGAGTACCATCAGCTCCCGTATGCAAGTGTCGCAGACAAGACAGTTCTTATACACACGTCGTCTTGTTGTGGTTGCGTGACTTTTGGGAAAGTCATGGTTGAAAAATTGCTGCAAAGAAACAAACAAAAAGACACACAGACGTTATTGAGGTCGAAGTAATCTTCGTGTAATTAGTTTGTTGCAACCCAAGTTTTCTTCCTTCCGCCTTCCCTTCAAGCAATTAGATGACACATAAATCAGCTGTCAACTAGGTACCACAAAAGTCTGTAAATATTGCGCTCTAAAAGTTGCTGACTACAATAAATTAATGGAGTGGTCTCCAAGGCGAACCGGAATCTAAAAAAAATTATGTACGTACATTTCCGCACCGCACAGCGCGCGTCAAGAACATGAAACTTACAAGGACCCGAATTAATTGCGGTTTACTTTGAACTCCAGGGAGCTGTAATAAGTTGTTGTTAAATATATTATGTATGTACAAGTCAGCTGTCAGTTGCTATCCCTGCCTAAATGATGGCTCCGCATAAATCCAAATGCCTATTGCCATTAATTCTCTCTAATTAACGCCGCGCCAATTGAAATATGACAGAGAATTAAATCGGCTGTCAATTTTTCATCCTTTCAACTGGAAGGAAGCAGCGGCGACGGTGGCTATCCACAGCGCACACCGTGCACTGTTAAATCACTTCAATTTCTGCTTATCTTCCCGTTTGGTGGATTTTCAGCCATCGGAGACTTGCTCCAACACACTCATTTGGAAAATCTTTTAGGTCATATCTGCGCTTAATCTATGCGAATAATAAATTGAAACAAATGGTCCTGAAACGGGTGATTCCTGGCAAATAAGACGACGACGAAGACGACGAAGACGATGAACCAGCCAAGCCAGCCGGGGCGTGTTATAAGAAATTGAAATAGATCAGACAACATTTAACATTCATTAATCATGTTGTCTCGGAGGACTGGACCCCTACACCCAACCCAAGTATTCCCCAGAGAATGGTTCTAAAGTTGACATTCATTACGGTGAATCAGTAGGGTGTGGTGGGTAAGCTAAACTTCGCAAAAGAATTTATGTATGTATGAAAGTGTGAGCGCGTGGCGGTGTGTAGGAGGTGATAAATTATAAATTTTACTAGATTGGACATATGGTCAGGGATAGTGTGAGTTGAGCACGGTAGACGATGCACCGATGGTGGTTGGAGTTGGAGGTGCTCGCTGCAAGGAAATCGTTGCTCATTATCGATTGGATTGCTTTTAGCAAAAATTTATTTGAAGTTTTGCGTTACCCGATAAGTAATGATGGCATAATTAATGTTTATGAGGATGAGCAAAATGGAGTTGCATTTAAGGTAATATTTCATTCCGAGAAAATGTATTTCGAGCTAAATTTTAAATGAGTCTGCAGTTATCGTATCAGAACGATATTAATTCTATTATTTCATAGACGACAAAGGAATAATAATAAAAAAATGCTTTTTATTTAAGAAGTCTCCTAAATTATCCTTTCGAAATCGGTGTAAGATTTTGGAGCAGAGAAATAACTTTACGGGAATCCGCCTGACATTCAAAAAGTTCACCTTTATCATCTGAATAAAATCATTTCTTGAGGCATTCATCCTTGAAACAAAACTAACAAGTGGAATGGGTTGATGGCACCAGTAGTCAGCCCCTTAACTTTATATCTTTATTAAAACTTAGTTTCAAAATCAGTCAGTGAGCTGTTTAAAAGCCTATTCGATTTTTCAGAGAGGTTGAAATGTGTAGATTGGAAAAATGCTAAGGTTTTTGGTTACGTTTCAACCTAATTTAACCTAAATATTGGGCTATGTGTAATTTTTGAGTAGTCGGCCCCCTAATCTCCAGTAGTCGGCTTCGCAGGTATCCTATAGTCAGCCCCCAATTAGTTTTTCTACATTTACAGTCTTTAACTATAATAGTTAACAATACTTTTAATATAGAATATTTTTTAGAAAAGTTACAAATAATTTAAAAGTAAAAAAGGAACATTTATTTCAGTCACTTGAACACAAAGTGTTTTATAAAGATCTTAAACCTAGGTATAAAAAACTAAAAAACAATAAATAACAATTCAACACGAACAAAAAACATAAGGAAAGGCTACAGTCCGCTTGGGGCGAACAGTATGATACCCTATCCTTATCCCTATGTACCCCAAAAAAAAAAAGATTAGGAAGATGATGGATAGCATTTTATTTCATTCTATGAAATTTATAGAAAAAAAATTATTTTTTTCAAAAAACGCCCACAAAAAGTGGGCGTGGCCAAAAACTTTGTATGGGAGATATATTGAGAAAAATATTGGCATAATATATTGTTAAACATTTTTTTTCGATTTCTATGAAAATTTTCGAAGAAAACAGCATTTTAGTGAAAAACGCCCACAAAAAGTAGGCGTGGCAAAAAACTTTATATGACAAATTAATAAAGGTGGGCAGTATCTACATATCTTGTGAAGGTTGTACAACTTTATCTCTCTAACTTAAGCTTTAAAACGGTTTTTTCTAAATTGTGGGCGTGGCAGTGGGCGTATTTTGAAAATTTTAACACTTTACCATTTCGGAACCCTAGGGAGTATATGTTCCAAATTTCAGCTTCCTAGCATAATTTTAAAGGCCTCAAAAGTTGATACGGACGGACGGACGGACGGACATTGCTAATTAGTCTTAGATTTTGGTCCTGATCATAAATATATATACTTTTAGGGGTCTGAGACGAATATTAAGGGGTGTTACAAACTATGTGTCAAAATTAATATACCCTTAGGATAGGGTATAAAAATCAACAATCAATGAAAATAACTTTAAGAAATACATGAAATAATAAATAAAGGGTGATCCATTTCGAGGTTCCCTACTTTTTTATAGAAAAAAACACAGAAAATTCAAATATAATAGAAAATGTTCATTATCATTTGAAAGAACATTCTTTGGCATTTATTTTTTGAAGATTATGTCTGTCAAATGTTGGCCGTTGCTACGTCGCAGACGGTCCATCCGTTGAGTCCAATTTTCGATCACTCGTTCGGGCATTTCGACTGGTAACTGGCGAATGACACGCGTGATGTTTTCCTCCAAGGCCTGAATCGAAGCGGGTTTGTCGGCATAAGCTTTTGACTTTACATATCCCCACAGGAAAAAGTCTAACGGTGAGATATCACACGATCTTGGTGGCCAATCGACCGGCCCAAAACGTGAAATTATGTGCTCACCGAAATGTTCTCTCAATAAGTCCATTGATTGATGCGATGTGTGGGAAGTGGCGCCGTCTTGCTAAAACCAAATGTCGCCGAGATCACGAGCTTCAATTTCAGGCATCAAATAGTCGGTTATCATGGACCGATAACGGTCGCCATTGACGGTTACGTTCGCACCGGCATAATTTTTAAAGAAATATGGAGCGATGATTCTACCGGCCCACAAACCACACCAAACCGTTGTTTTTTTCTGGATGAAGTGGCAGTTCTTCAATCTCTTCAGGTTGCTCTTCGTCCCAATTGCGGCAATTTTGTTTGTTTACATACCCATTGAGCCAGAAATGGGCCTCATCGCTAAACAAAATTTGCCTCGAAAACGTCGGATCTTCTTGGAACTTTTCAAGAGCCCATAGAGCGAAGCGATGTCGCTTGGGAAGGTCAAGCGGCTTCAGTTGTTGCACAAGCTGTATTTTGTACGCTTTCAATTTAAGATCTTGACGTAAAATGCGCCAAATCGTTCCATACGTCAGTCTGAGTTGCTGCGAACGGCGCCGAATCGACTCTCTACGGTCTTCGTATACACTCTCAGCTACGGCCGCTATATTTTCTTCACAGCGTGCTGGACGTGATCTATTCGGTCGAATATTATCCAATAATGAATGCTGGGTCTCAAAATGGGTGATGGTGTTGCGAATAGTACGCTCAGTAGGCCGATTATGTTGACCATAAGTTGAGCGAAGTGCACGAAACACATTCCTCACAGAACGTGAATTTTCATAATAAAGTTGAACAATTTGTAAACTTTGTTCACGCGTAAGTCTTTCCATTATGAAATGCCAAACAATACTAAACAATAATAACATGACAGCATGACACGACTCACACGTGATCTGTCAAAAAAGGCTATTGAAAAAAGTATCTCTACTTGGATCACCCGTTATTACGCAAAGTGCTTTAAAAGCACAATATTACAGAAAAATAATAAATAAAGTTTATAAAATTAATATTATTATTTGCAATTTTCATAGAAAAAAGTTTCGTCCTGCACTTTCTCAAAACGTTTTCCAGCAAATAGTGTACATTTTAAATGAAATCAGTTTGGACATGAATCACAGCCAATATTCTTTAAATCATTGTCTTTGACATCAAAAACTAGCACCTCATTGCAGTTGGAGCACATAATTTTCCGGATTCTCGTTTTGCACTTTGATTTTTTTTTTATACGGCTTTGTTTTCTTATTTGCACATCCTCAGCTTTTTTGGCTCTTTCTATTGCTTTTTTTTTGCTGAAAAACTGGTAATGTTAGTCCATCAGAACAGTTATTGTCTCCTTGTCGATTCCGCATGCAACTTTATAAAGGTTTTTCCAGCCCTTAGGAGCCAAAACAACCCCCGATTTTGGAGACAGACTGAAGGATGTTTCATCTCCATTAAAGACTCTGGAAGGGTCTTCCAAAATATCGGATGCATTTACTTCTTGTAAATGTTCCTTTAATCCTCGAAAGCACTTCCTTAGCGATTCTTCTGTGGCATTCGCTCGTCCATTTGAGAGTCCTTCAGCTGTTCTAGGCGATTATTCTGGATGGCGCTTGAGAAAACCGTAGTACCACGTTTTGTCGGGCAGGCCATCTTTAAAAGTTGTCTTCCGGTTAATGTTTCGGTTGAATCGCTGCTAATATTAACGCCCAGCGAACATTCTTTAAAATCATTCTGGAAAGCGTATCACCTTGCCAGGGATACCATACCTCGACATGGCACGAAACAGCTCATCCTTGTCAAAAAACCGATGAAAAACTTACGTCTTCTACAGGATTTGACCTTATGTGAAGAATTGGTCGATGGTAGACTTTTCAGACCTGAAATCACCCTGATAAGGCCCATTCATATCCTCAGTAATTGGCTTTAGGCGTTGAAAACCTAATGCCGATATTTAGAATACTAAGTTAATAATAACTTTGAAATGGGGTTAAGCCCTTAAGTTGAAGCCTTTATATGTGCTCTAGCGTGGGCGCAGTTACTTCTGAATCGGCATTAAACTGTAGGTCCCTTCATTTCGTGTCAAAAAATATATCTTAGCACACAGTGGTTGGAGAAGCTAAGCGTTGAGTCCTGTATGGGCCATTTACATCTTATATTTCTATATTTTACATGCCCTGGCAACTTTCTTAGTTACTATCCGGGGTGAAACTTTTTTTATGGTTTTCGGCTTGTTGCCTCTAGTTATGCACTCAAAGTTAGTTAAAATTTTTGTTCAAGTCAATGGCGCTCTTAAGCTCGTAAGTTCACGGTTGAATTTGCTCATTACCAAGCATAAAACCGCACTGATAGGGTCCAATCAGATCGTTAAGAAATAGTTTCAGACGCAATATTTAGGAGACTGATATCGCCATAGTTGGCGCGGTTTAGAGGGTCACCTTTCTTGTGAACCACGTTAACTTTGCTGTGGTTCCATTCATTGGGCTTACCTTCTTCAAACCAAACCTTGAAAAGTGGTTGTAATATGCGTTCTACCAAGTCAGCTACTGCCGCTTTGAATAATTCTGCGGGCAGTCCTTTCGGCTCAGCAGCTTTGTTGAATTTTAGTTAAGATTTTTCTGTCCTCACTTCACTTTGTTGGGGTGAAGGGAACTCTTGACTTTCATCGTCAATGTTAAATGGTTCGCTCAGCCTGTAGAATTTGTGTTGTCTTCGCTAGTTAGGAATCTGCAGCACCGACTGCGACTCTGCTACTACTCGTGTGTTTCGGTTTTTAGCTTTACAGGTCTCTGTTTGGTTCTTGTTCCCTTGGCTTTTGATAAAAAATTTCAAATATCATTCCTGTAGTACCACACCTCTATATCCTCAATCGCGCAATAACCCTGCTTTGTTTTTCTCCCTAATAAGCCGATGTTCTTCCCATCTTTTTTAGCTTGTAAAGTTCACAAGCATCTATCATCCTTTTTTGCAGCTCCGTTTTGTTCTTCTACTGCTGGCACACTTCATCCAACAATAGATCAAGTGTAAAGCAGCTCAGCACTTGAAACTGGCTCTATATCCATTGACGTGCCTTGGCTGTAAATAGAAAGTGGTTTAACTCCATGAGGAAACTGTGTGGTTGCAATTGAAATGTTACGTCCCGCAGCGAAATCGATTAGCATAAACTGCTTTCTCTTTGTGTTGTCGTTAAGGCTGTGTTTTCCGATTGTGCTACCAAAGGTGACTTTCCTCTTCTATTTTGTCTTGGGACAACACTAAATTAACACTCTCCAAGACGAAACGGATAGACGAAGAGGATAGACCCCAGCTACTATAGTATGCAGACGATATTGATATCATCGTGCCGTAATAGAGGCGAACAGAAAATGTTAGTTAAGCTGGATCATAGAGGATAGAAGATTGCCTTGTTTCAGACAGAGTCTCTTCACTAGTCGGGAGCTCATTATGTAAGGCAAATTAGTTTTCACTCACACTATTATCAGCATGTGTGACCAGTCAGAGAAAATGGAAAAGCTACTTTAGTACGTCCCCACCAACGAACTTAATTATCATACTAGATTAGCATCCTTCATACAGAATTACGATACACCATTTATCTTTTATTGGTTCAGTGCTTTTAGCCAGGCAGGTGCCTATGCCAGTATCTGGGTGGGCCGCTTGGGAAAAAAAGGGATTTCAACCATCTTTCCGAAGGCGGTAGGTACCGCTCACGCACCGTTGCTCCGCTCGGGGTATATGCTTTTCGTCAGGCGGGTGCCTATTAGAACATTACCTTGGTTGCACGACGCCACGCTTACTATATGAACGTATTGATGCATTCGGAGTTTTATTTGCCTCATTGCTTATGGAACCAAAAAAAAAATCATCTGTATGAACATGCTAACCAAGTTTTTGGGAGGAGACGTACTGAAGTAGCTTTTCCATATACCCAACCGGTCCTTATAATGACAAAAAAAACATTTTAGGATTGGGAATTCTAAATAACTCATAGTTAGTTCTAGTTCGAGAGTTTTTTTTTTCATTATTGCATTTGACTACTGTCCCAGAACCAATCGAATATTAATCCTTGCTGTAGGTACCGAGTACCGACCTCTCTTTAACTTCCCTCCTAAATTCCCGACATTTCTCGTTATTTTGAATTCAAACAAAGCTACCTTGGAATTTACCCCCATTTTCATTTGTCAGATCTGGTATTCATTTAAGCTTCAGAGAATTTCCAAGCAAAGATAGCCACTACATTCCGCCCTGCTGAATGAATGAAATGTTCAATGCGAATAAGATCAGGTCGATAAATCCTTGCCATTTCATCCAGGATATCAAAACGCAGATATCAGAAATGTTTTGCCACTCTCGGAAATCGTATTTCTTTATGCAGATGTAAGGAAATCCTTAAAATTAAATTGAAAGGAATGTAAATAAACCTGAATAATACAATCTCCCATCAAGATAAGACAACAACATAACTATCCACGTAGAAGTACTAGACTTGAAGTGCCTACCATTCGACAGTACCAGTACCAACAGGCGAAGTATGTATGTTGGTACCTTCGAACTGCCCATCAATTTTTACTCTCCACCTGTTTCCACTCCCACAGAAGGGGATACATTTCTCTGCAACGGAAATTGACTGAAATTTCAAACGAAATTCTCCTTTTCACTATTTTTCCGGTTCACTGAATAATCCAACTAAGAGGGGGGGGGGGGGGGCGTAAATTGAAATAAAAAAAAATTGGGAATAAGGAAACTTTTTTTTTATGACCAAATGTCAGATTCGAATGGTATGACAGCCAACGCAATCGCCTGGTGAAAATCTGTTTTTTTTTTTTCAATTGACTTTCAGCGAATGGTAAAATGAAGGACGAAATCGCATATAAAAATCCTAGCGATTCCATTTCATACAATCATATAAATCAAACGACACGACGGCGTGCCGTACTAAAAATTTAATCAGATTTACGAATGTCATTGGCCGCGTATTCTTTCTGAGTCTCGGGGTCTATTCGGTGGATCTCGCGTGTACCATAAATTGTATCCTTTTGCACGTATTGCTTCGAAAAGGAAACTTTCTTAAACCTCTGAAAAATGAAAATTAAATGTGATGAGGCGGAATCCTGTTCGAGATGATTTCATGGAGTGCGTCTTATGGAGATAGAATCCACGCAGAAGGATGAATGTACATCGTTTGGCCTAAGCCGAATTACATCGTGAAAGGCTATAAAGCCCAATTGAGGATAATTTATCAAATAAATTGATTTTTATTATCACTGGTAGGTATTCATTTTGGTTATGTGTGTCCTCTTCTCTGCAGTTAAACGCATGTTAACAGCTACTTTGGTGGCGGTCTGGTGTGCAATAAATTGCCGTTATTTGCGTGAGTTTTTATTGACGATTAGGAAGGTATTTTGTGGGCAATAAGAGTTGAGAATGTCCGAATTGCAGTGATTCAACGATTCATCTTTAGCCAAAGGTCTGGTTCTCTCCCCCACCGGGATGGCGTCAATTTGTGAGAGCGTGAGTGCTTTGGATAAAGTGCATTGCGAAAGCGCTTTTGGATAGTCAAAAACTAAAAACGAAAACCATTTCACAGTCCATAAAATCAAAGTGGATTAGAGAGTGAAGCTGACAAAAAGAATCATGTTCGCTCGACAAAATAGTGAAGCAAATTGCGAAAATTCGGTCATGGGCACTTAAGGCTGCTGATACCAGAGTTTGGATTGGGAAGGATTTTCGTTTTTTTTTTGTGCATTTGGAAATGATGAATTTTAGAGTCCATGTGTGCCATGTTCGTGGCAAAAGAAGCGCACGTTCATGTTGACAGCGTGCTGTTCGCGAAACTCAGGGTGGAGTGAATTTAATCTGTTTGGCTATACCTCAGTGCCACTATACTTGGTTTTAACTAAGTGTCCTTCAGCAATTATTTTTTTATTTAAAAATATATTTTATTTATACTTTTCCTGCTTCCTAATACTGTAGAGGGTTGACGTGCAAAACATTTTGTCACCCAACTTTTTCATCTGTTAAAAGGAGAATTCTCAAAATTTCGAAAATGGCAGGCGTCTTACTTAAACAGATTTTCAATCCATTAATAGAGGCCATTAAGCTGTTTTTTTTAGAGGTATATAACTTTAAGTTGCCGGAACTATTTCAACTGGCGTCCATTTTGTCAGCTGTCAAATGATTTATTTTAAGTTTGGTTTGGTTTTCAACATTAATAGACTGACGCGTGAAAAACGCATCCAAATTGTGTATAATAAAATACGAAATACGTATTTGCGAATTTTGTTTAGCGATGAAGCTCACTTTTGGTTGAATCGATACGTCAATTAACAAAATTGCCGTATTTGGAGTGATGATAATCCTCAAGTGTATGTTGAGACAGCGTTACATCCACAAAAACTGACTGGTTGGTAGAAAAATTGATTAGTACTTCTTTAAAAACGATGCTGGCCAGAACGTTACAGTCAATGGTTACCGCTTTAGAGCCACGATTACTGACTTTTTCGTTCATCGAATGAACAACCATGATGTGCAGGAGCTGTGACGGCGGAACATGTCACCCAGCTCGTGCCGCATTTGATTTATTTAAGGAAACGTTTGGTAACCGCATAGTTTCACGTTACGGACCCGTGAATTGGCCTCCAAGATCGTGCGATTTAACGCCGCTTGACTACTTTCTGTGGTGATATGTGAAGTCGCCAGTCTACGCTAAGAAGCTCGAAACGATTGACCACCTGGAGGAACCCACTCGCCGCGTTATTGCGAGTGGGTTAAAGTAATTATTAAAGTAATCGAAAATTGGACATCCAGATTAGATTACGAATCCATGGCGAGTTATAATGCCAGAAGATTATCTTACGAATAAAGTAAATTTCATGTCAATTTAAAAAAATAATCTATGTTTTATTCCATTTCAAAGTTCTATACCTCGAAAAAAAACACCCTATAGCTAAAGCACCTCTTCAGGATCTCAATGTATTCACTTTCATTGTGAGGTAAATAATCTTCTCTTCTCTATAGAAAAATGAGTTTCACTTTTGTGTGTGACCTTATATCTAGAATTCGGCTTTGTGGATTTTTATAATTTTTTCATTAAATGGAAGAGAACCATTTGTAGATAGTTTAGAAATAGAAAATTGAAATGCGCTCTTCTGCGATTCTTAAATTCTCTTTCAGTCTCAGTTGCCTTGCCTTGTTTAGTTTAGTTTTAGACTTTAGTTCGTTCCTTCGTTCTGTGAAGGCGGAGCTTATAAATAGGAACTTAACAAAAATGAAAGGTTTTTATGAAGTAGTTTTAAGCATTTTGCTTACTATTAATTTTTTTCCGCAAGGACATAATTCCCAATTTATGTATATAAATAATATATGGAAGTACATAAGATGTTTGTTTTTGGTTTTTGTACTTCTCTTGACCATTTAATTGAGGGGACTTAAACTTATGATGAAGCATTCACTAACGTCTCTCAGACTAATAGTCATTACTATATCGAATTATTGTTTGGCTTATGGACAATTTATGGACATATTCTACAAAGAAATTCATATTAGAGTAGGATCTACCTCCTCTAATACCTTCAGTATTGTATTCTTTGATGTCTACTTTAAGGTGTCTAGGACATTTCCCAAATATGTCATTGGAACTTTGAAAAAGCTCATTGAAACCTTAAAAAAGGACTTGTTAATAAAATTTCCTTTGATTCGTATGTTTCGAATCTTCCAAATCAATATCCATTTTCAGCGTACAACTACACACGATTCAGTTGTAAATAATACTTAACTTTCAACGTGAGTAACACTCACTTGTAGTCAGAGAACTGCAAAGAGCGTTCCAACACGAAAACAAATTTGTGCTTAGGTAATGTTCGAGCATGCGCAGTAAAAAATCACAAACTGTAAGATTGGCATTATTTCACGTTTGGAAAGTGATCATACAACATAGTTTTTCCAAAGTAATAAACTTTTTAATTTCACAGATTTTGACCAAAATCCGAAAGCAGGCAATAATTGCATTTGATATCGTATTATCATGAGATAATACGTATGAGAAATAGGTTCACGCATACCATAATTTGTTCAATCCGGAACATTTAGAAAAAAACGGTCTTGGCCCTAAAGATCTATTGGGACCATAAATATTTAATAAACTTAGTAAGACACTACAATCGATGGTACAACAGAGAACATCTCGAAGAAACATTACACTAAACATACTGCGTCTAATTTCAAGCGACTGACAGCCGAGCAATAAGCATCTACTATTATAATTTAAAGTTAAATCACTATTTAATGAAAATTGCCTGACAGCAAACCTTAAAAAGTTCTTTTGGACTCTTACCAACCTATCAATAAGCTTTTTAATATCAGGATTCCACACTACGTAACAAAACTATAAAATTGGACGAACAAAAGAACAAAATAATGCGATCTGTGAAGTCCCCTAAATTTCGCTTCAAGAATCCCAACATCTTATAGGATTTAGATATAACACTAAGAATATGTGCCTCGAAGGTCAGTTTTCCGTCAAAAATCACTCCCAAATCCTTTATTTGATTAACCCTGCATAAGGTGTTACAACCAATTTTATAGTTAAATACAAAAGGATGTAAAATACGAGTATAAGACAAAACATGACACTTTTGGAAATTAAGGCACAGGTCGTTATTTACACACCAATCATTAAAAAGGGTAAGATCTTTATAAAAAGCAAGACAGTCATCCCAATTATTAATGGACTTAAATAATTTCACGTCGTCTCCATACATTAAACAATTACAACAACGAAGAACGGAAGGAAAGTCATTAATAAAAATGAGTAACAAAATGGGACCCAAATGAGTCTCCTCAGGTACGCCTGAACATGCATTAATCGATCTGGATTCGATATCCCCGACTTTAACAATTTGTTTCCCTCCAATAAGGTAGGACTCAAACCACTTGATCAAAGAGCAGTCAATCCCATAAGCTTTTATTTTTTTTATTAAAATTGTGAACGCTTTAACGAAATCAGAGTAAACAACATCCATCTGTCGCCAATTTTCCATTTCATTAAAACATTTATTATAAAAACAACACAAATTTGTACATGTCGATCTACCATAAAAAATCCATGTTGATACAATGAAATATGACATTTAAACATCCCATAAACTTTGTCTTTTACAATTTTATCTAGCAGCTTTGGAATAACAGGAATTTTACTTATAGGTCTGTAATAAATCACTTTATTTTTATTACCCGACTTATACACAGGAGTGATATATGAAACTTTCCATTCATCGAGAAATTCTCCACTTATCGATTCTGAGCAATGTTTAAGAACAGTTGCAAAACTGCCGTGAAAATCAGGATTGACCTTGGTATCTAATTCTTGTAAGGCACACTTCACATATTCAGTTTCACAGTATAAGATACTTTTATCAAAAACAGAATTCAAAGAATTAGGCACATAATGGTTACCTATAGCTAAGTTTGAAGATTTGTAAATATTTTCAAAATTGTCAGTAAACCAATTGACAATTGTGGCAGGATCACTAGAACAGGAATCATTGTAAAACATAATGGATGGTTAGCCAATATAGCTCTTCTTTATATTCACAAATTTCCAGAACTTTTTAGGGTTTTTCCTCAGGTTGAGCTCAGTGGAAACTAAATAAGTGGAATTCTTTAAGGAAATAAAATATACTTTTCGAAACAGTTTCAATGTCTGGTACATCCAAATTCAGCGTGTCAATATTGCGATCTCAAACGTTGTTCCCAATAATCCCAAACAATTGTTCTTCAAGAATTTTAAGACCAACTAAGCAGATCGACATTTGCGTCCGCCATTCACCCTTATGGGAATTACCTTAACCATGCTATGGACCTTATTTGGAATCCAATGAAATAAAACGCTGTGGAGGAATGTTACTCTTTTCAAATCGATTGTAAAGGGTATTTTTCGAATAGAGATAAAACTGATATTTTGTGGTCAAAACTGGTAACTCTAATGTCATTTATGTTCAGTTTGGTTTGTCATTTCATCATGAACAGGTTGACAAATGGTTCAGTTCCAGAAGTTTACCGCAAAATTTTGTTCAGTGATGAGACTCATTTGGGTTCAACGTCAACAAGCAAAATTGCCGCATTTGGAGTGAAGAGAATCCACATGAGACCCTTGAACCGCCATTACATC